>ML681964.1:24161329-24243700 GCA_007922195.1 Podocnemis expansa | reverse complement strand
ATTAATAAATGGACATTCTATTGCCTCTATGGCTACAGCAAATCAATCCTTTTTTACCTTTTGTCTACAGTTTGGGTTACTTTAATGGGTTTTAATGGGTTTTGCTCAACACTCATACAACAAAGCTTATGCACTTACTTCCTGGAAGACTTTCTGTACTTTGTGGCATAACCTCACAGCCTCTTTGGTATACTTCCGCCAAGATATTGCTACATACGTAAATAATAACTCTTTTTGCTACTTTAAAGTATCATTCATTACTCTTGAGTTGACCTCTCTGGCCCAACTCTAGCTTGAAATTAATAAAGTTACTGTAATGTAATGTAGTTCTTGGCAATAGATTAAGTCTGTGAGGTCCTTTTGGTTAAAACCATTATTCTCAGGAAAGTAAAGTATATTCAGTTGCTCTTACTGTTAATAATATTTAGCTTGCCGATGGTATTTTTCAACCATGGATCTCAAGGCATTTTGCAAAGGAGATTTTTATACTCATCACCTGATATGTGAAGCTATACCTGCTAGAGATGAAACAGGCAAGTTCATCTGCATAAAGGTACTGCATACAGAGTAAAGGAATGTATGTGTTGTCATATTTCTAGTATCTGCAGTTTTGGTGGTTTTTTGTTTGTTTGTGGTTTTCTTTTTAATTGGTCTCTGGAGTACTTCCAAGATAACATCAAACCATTGTATAGTATTTGATTAGCTGATCCTCTGACACCCTTTCCAAAAATGCTTATCTGCCAAATATCTCTGAAGCAAAAATGAATTCCTAAATCATTAACAGAAATATAAGTGCATGTGTGTTGGAGACAGGCTAAAATCCTGGCCCCACTGAAGTAAATTGCAAAACTCCCTTCAGTACCAGCAATATTTCATCTAATGGGCCTGATTCTGTTTGGCCAACACCTTGTGTAGTCATTTGAACTTCAGTAAATTGGGGGAAAAAATACCTCCATTTTGATCTGTACAGGGATTCATGAGCTATAAGGCAGTAGAGGATTAGCACCAGAATCATCATCACTACCATCCAAGTAACACACTTACAATTCATGTAGTATCTCCTTGTGGCTTTTTGCCAATGCATTTGTGTGAAGTATAGTACAAGAGAAGACTTAAATCTAATGTGTCTTGTCATTGGCAGATTCTTCTCGTGGCACAACATTCTGTTCTCCGGTGATCCCTTGCTGCCAGAATGGTCTTGGGGTCACTGGTAGCTGGGATTCTTTAGTTTGGAGAAATCTTGAGAGACAAAATCAGTTCCAGAAAATGAAACTGAAAATGCCTCCTTTGCACCCTTCATACCTTCATTAGCTGTGCTCAGTGGTGTAGCAGAGAATCTGGCCATATACTTTTCACTTCACATCATGGGAATCAATTCTGTGATCCTTGGAACTGAATGGGAGTCTTGCTTGAGGAGGAAGTATGGAATTGAACTCCAATTGGAAAACAAGAGAACTGTTTTTTCTCTGGCTGGTTTTTATTTTTTTTTAAATCCCTTTTTTATTGTTAGCAAGTACAGAACATATCAGGGGAGAAAAAAAAGGAATTTTTTTTGAAAAAGTTGATATGATTGGCAGCAAACCAGAGAATGTAAAATGGAAGTCTCAAGGGAATGTTACCATTGGTCTTCACTATTGTGAAAACTATAATGTGATGCTCCAACATTCCTCTTAATTTACAGGAAAAGAAGAGACCAAAGTTGTGTTCTTCTAGGAAGCGGAAAAAGCTCCTGGGACCCAGCTTGTTTTAAATTAATCTCCCAGAGGGCCTCTCACTTCTCTCAGGGAAACTGTTTTCTGAAAGCACCATTTCCTCTGCCCCCTATTTATGTCTGGGTCCAATTACCATATTGCTCAGCAGAGGCAAATGATTAATATACATAGTGGTACTCCTATTGACAGAATAGAAGAAATGTATACAGAAACATACAGAATTTAGAACAAAAAATACAGTATTTTCCCTTAATGCTATTAAATAACTAACAACAGAAAAGAATAAATACTAGTGTTTCCATACCTGACAGCAAATGCATGTTGCCTGTAATCAGGCCCTGCCAGTTGCTTCTTGCCATTCATAACTCCCCTTCTGATGTATTTTAAGGTGAAGTGACTGTGACTCTACCATTTATGGAGACTCAAATCTCCACTGCTGCTTTTACAGACATCACCCACTGAACCAAAGGCCTGAGCAAAACTGATACCAAATTGTGATTCACCTGCGAAAACGTATTCAAGGAACATAAAAATACTCTGCTAGAACTTAATCTGAGAAACCTAGGTGGCTATCATGGCAAAACCTACATGTCATCTTCAGAACATTCAGAGCTACAGATTATATGGGGATCCTGCTATGTCACATGCAGGATATAGGAATAAAGATTCATTCTGAAAGTGAATTCTTTATACTCTGCTCTTCTGTATCTAGCTATTTCTCTTTGGATTGTGCACAGACAACTGTAGTTAGAGATTATAAAATAATATCTTAGAACCCAAGAAATATCCTCAAATATAGCTACTGGTAGGCACACTATTGACACAGCCATTATAGAAGTGGTGATTTGCAGAATATGTTCACCCATCAAAGGAGAATCTTTTGTGCTTGTAGGATCTCAAAGTGGTATCAAAGGTTACCCTGAAGAGTCTGTGAGGCCTACTCACCTTAGTAAATGTTGGAAGAGTCATCACTGTAAAAAGAGGACCAAATGCTTTTCTTACTTCTACCCCTATGAGTCTGGAAAAACTCACAACAGACTCCGGTAGGATTTGGCTGTTGAAGCCTTGTTTCAGAGAAGTACATTTATCTTTAGCGCATTGCTTTTCTTTTAGCAACTGCTCATTTGAAAAAAGTTACCACATCAATTTCAAAGGGAGCTTATTTTAGACTGGAAAAAACTAAACAGCATTTTCCAGGGGATCATGTGAATCACATTTCCCTTAAGACATTTGGCAGTTGTGTATTTCAGTTTCATCCCATGTGCACACACAATCACTAGAGTCAAAATACATCATAATGATATATGAAGATCTTTAGCATGGTAGTGTTTTAGGTGACTTCTTCCTAACAGCAACTATAAGTAAAAATTTGCTTTTCTTAGTCAAATAAACTAATTCTTTTATGTTTTCTGTTATTTAAAAAGGCATTTTTCTCAGGGTAGTTGATACAGATCCAGTTTTTTTCCTTCAGCGATCCCATCCAGGTGTCAGTATTGACATCACAAAGCCTATCCACTTATCGTTTTAATCACTATATAGTTCTCTCAATGAGCCTTGTACCATTTTAGAAGTAAATTAGATTGTCATTGGATCAAAACCAGCTCTATAACACTGTAAAAGCTTGTCTCTCATTTCAGGTTTTTTTTAAATTTCATGAGGACATTACAAAAGCTTGTGTTTATTCTTCTAACCATAGATTAATGCCAATAGATAAATCCTTTCTTATAAATCAATATTAATTAAAAAATATTATGATCAGGCAACTAAACAAAGGGCCTGTGCTATGAGAGAAAGGGTATGCCCCAGTGACAGATCACTATTACAACCTCTCATGCTATTGGGTGATATTTACCATATGTCCTATGATTGATAGTAAGATTTAATGAGTTCTTACAAGCAATTAAATAATCAAGGGTTCCTGCTGTTACATGGCATAGCTTGATAGAACAGTGACAAATGAGAAAATATCTGCAACCTAATCAAAGGGACATATTTCCTTGGGAACAAAATAATATTATCCACCAGTGCAATCAAAGGACAAAAGAACACAGAAAGGATGCAACAGAATGAGATAAATTTTGTGCCCTTTTCATTATTTTGGACACACAGTTTCCATTTATTGGGTTCTATTAAATCAGAAAGAAAATTAGGCTTGTTAAATATGCTTCATTTGTCATACACTATTGGTTGGTGTGTGTACATATTCCTGACTTTTAGAAAGTATCTACCATTCATTATCCAGTCATGTCAACTCTCCTTTTCCTATTTAAAAACCCCCCACCACTCTCCTATATTATTTGTTCTTTATTACTGTTTGCTATTTGTTTTTCTTAATGATGACCTGAGGTCTTATTATAATTATGTTCTAGTTTTTCACTGTAACATAAAGTAATACAATTACATTTACTGCTCAGTAGCAGATCTGTCAAATGTCTTTGATCTACTAACTAACTGTACATTCTCTATCATTAGTAAGTATGTATTAATGTTCACTTAATAGTATTTTATTTGAAAACAATAACCTCTCCTCATGAAAGGTGGAGGAGGAGGAGGGAGAGCTTATTTCAGAATTGTTTATATTCAAACAACATAAAACAGGCCTGTTGAGAAAGTCATTAAATACGCTGGCCAGTTTTCTTTCCGTTTAAAGAGATAAATATTACTGTACTACAGTAACCAAATATAGATCAACCTACTTTGATTTTTGTCTTTTGCAAGCCTACCTTTTATGGATAAAATGTTTGGTTAAAAAGATCCATTTTGTCCTTGATTTGATCAAGTTATTCTAACACGACTAACTTTCAGCATATTGCTTGTTATTTGCCCCATTGAAGACAATGACAAAGTTCTCTTTGACTTCTGGGAAGTCAGGATTTCCCCCAATGGGGACCATTTACACACATTCTGTTAGGTGTATAGTTAGGTACCTTGCAGAATGTGACCTTAGTTTATAAATAATATACATAGTAATAACACCTTAATTTTGCCTTTCCATAACCTTAAAGGGATAGTGCAGTATTTTTAAAAGCAATGTGGTTCTAGAGCACCCTCACTAACAATCATATTATAAGCTTAGTAATGCATGACCAAAAAAAAAATTAATACTCTTTGCAGATCACAGCTGAATAGGTACAGCTCTCCTTGTCAGCAAATGTAACTATTCTTTGTGGTTGTTCTATAGTTATTACATGCAGTGTTGTGTTAGATGGAGTTAGATTATGGAAACACTGAAGAGAAAGTTGATAAATAAAGGACTAGTAACTTCTTTTTTTTGATCAAAAGGGTGTATTCAGGTTTTTATTTTAAACATATGATCTGGCCCTTAGCGATGTAAAATATGTGTTTCAGATCTTGATTGGCAGATACACTCTTTCTTTCTTCAGTCCAGCTTTGTGGAAAGATAGCATATGTATGCTCATATACTGTAATCTACCTAACTTGCAGCTATATGGGAGTCTTCTGGGACAGGCCCAACCACAGGAAAAAGTCATCTCACTGAACATTCTGAAGTTCCCTCATATCTTCCTCGGGGATGGAGCTGGTCAGGAACTTTTTTTTTTTTTTGTAAAATGGTTTTTCCCAGTTGGAAAATGCTGATTCATCAAACCAATTATTTTTGTAGAAACATTGGTGTCATTTAAATTCTTGTGGGGAAAGTGTCTCAAGGTCAAGTTGGAATTGCTAGAATAGCTAATACTTAGGACACTGAGGTGTGATGTGGGGAATATGGGTTTAAGTCCCTTCTCAGTCTAATTCAGAGCAGGAGCTTCAATCTGTATCTTCCAGATGAGTGCCCTGACCACTGGGTTATTGGCTAGTCTGTGGTGGATCTCTCCCTTATTTTCCATGAAAAATGTTCAGGTTAGTTCTAAAGAGGAGCAAAAACCAACTGTGATATTTCAGTTTTTTTTCACAAGATGGAGTTCTTGTTTTCTGGCCAACCCTACTCAAGGGTGAGGGTAACCTCTTACATTCTCTGCATCCCGAATGCCAGTAAAACATCTGTTGCATTTCTCCAAAGACAGGGCAAAAACCCTTGTATGAACTATATTTTGGATGTTAGTCATGTCACTTAGTACACTAATGAAGGCAGTCAGATACCACAGTGATGAGGTGCTATAGCAACTTATATTCCATTGAATAGAAATAGGAAAACCAACACACACACGCGCACACACAGAAATAAATATAAATCTAGATGAATTACAGGTGAATTAGACTCTGTTTTAAGATTCTGTTATCCTCAAAGTCCATGTCAAGCAACTCTCATCAGTGAATACCAGGCTCACTGACAGCATTATTAGCAGCAAGGCACCAGTTCAGAGAAGCATGTGAATATCATCACATTGAAGTCAATGCTGGTAATCCTGAGGGTGAAGTAAAATGTGTTTAAATGAAATCCTGTACTCTGGATTATGGAAGCGCTGGTGAATTTATGTGGGCCTTAAAGGTGCAGCACTTTATCAATCAAAGCTCAAGGAGGGTTTTGAACTTTATCCAGCTGCTGACTGAATAGCTTCAGGAGCTGTTCTGGGCCTCTGTATAGAGAAGGGTTGTTATTTGGGCTCCTAAGGCAGGCAAGACATATGCTGCGATTTGTTTACATACCCAGAGTATGATTTAAATTAGGGGTCTCAAACTCGTGGCCCCTAAAGTTATTTCCTGCAGTCCACAATTGTTATTGATATTTGCAATATCATTGTATGGAAAGGTTTCAGTGGTGTGACCCCCCAGGCTAATGTACTAGTCCTCATGAAGCCCTATACTAGTTCTCACGTGGCCCTCATGGTGATTTGAAATTGAGACCCCTGACAGGTGTAGCAGCAGCCATGGCTTTACATGGATAGCAGACAGCTCGCTGGTGGCCTAGGTCACATCAGGTCTGTGCTTAATATGGTCTATTTGAGACCAATGAAGTGAGTGTCTTGGGCAACGGCAAAAGTCAAAAGCTCATACTAAAACATTAAGTCCTTCATTTAAAAAACCTGAGAGAGAATTGCTAAAAATTTGGCAGCATTTAATTTCTGCACCAATTCACAATAAATTCACAAAAATTATACACCTCATTAGGTTTCCACACAGATTGCAAAGCTAGCTATAATGTAAAAACAGGCAGACAGTCTGTCTCAATATTATTACAGGAAGGGTTGGTTAAATTAATAGCTTCTCATTGATTAAAAAATCTTGCATTTTACATGTTCTTAAGTTGATTCCCACCATTACCTTTCAATAACAGAATATGAGTCTTTTGAGAAATGTGGTTATATTGAACTACTCTACTGAAACATAAAGGTAGGCAAAATAAGTTGTTTACATTAGTCTGTCATTGTTTCCCGTCATGAAGGCATATCTACCTGAAAGGAAAAGACTATCCCTTCAATGTGTCCGAAGGATTTCTTTTACAAGCTGCCCTATCCTGCTAAAAATGTAATTAGCTTGGAATGGCCACTAACCATAAATCTTCCTAGTCAATTCAGTAATAAATATAGGCAAAAAATCATTATGTCCAGGTAGCGTCTCCCATTGCATTCAATAATGTTCCTCTTCTTTTTGTCCATTCGTAACTACTTTATATAATCCCATTATACTGTATATGAAATGACTTTCTGTTATCAGTGAATAATAATGTTGTTTCTGGTCCTGCAATGAGTTCTGCATATTTGGTTCTGGTATAGAATCCCATAGACCCCATGCACAGGAGTCAGTCTTCATAGAGTTCAGTCTGGGATTTGAGGCCTTAATAATAATAGGCTCCAAATCCAAACACTTAAAAAATGATGGTAGCCTCCAAAGCATGACTGAGGCCAAAATGTTCAAATGAAATTTGTGGCAATACGAAGAGAGTGGTAGAAGAATTAGCTAGGTGATACTGAGAAAAAACAAGACTGATTCAAACAATACAAGTGATCCAGAGAACCTTTATTTTAAAAAGTAAAACAATTTAGTTGTAAGGTATCAGGTTTAATTCTCCCTAGTCCTTTGCACTAAGGTAGAATGGGAACAGTTTTCCCATCCTATGAGGATTTTTTGAGATATTTTAACTTTTTTCCCAAATCAGGGCAAAAGGTCTGCTAAAAAATATAGATATAAAATATGTAAACATTGAGTCAAGTGAAGTATTTGTTTTCATAATTTCAAAATGTTTCATTGAAATTTTTTGTACCTTTGATAGTTTAAATTTAGTAAAATTTCAAAACAAAGAGTACTTCTTACTCAAAAGTTTATGGGATTTTTCCCCATTTGAAAATGTCACATGATATTTCAAAAATTTTGAAATTGCTTGTCAAAAAAATTTAAGTCATGAGATTCACCAGAACAGAGCCTGTTTTGTGAATGGTGTGCATCTTCACATATCAGCATTTTTCATTGAAAAATCAGTTGCTTAAAATTTTTCAGCCAGCCTTTCACCTATGCAAACTGGCTATAAAATGCAACTGCTCTTGTAAAAGGACTCTTAAATCTGCCAGACAATGAAGGAATAAATATAACTTCCAAAACATTTTATGAATATTTTGTTCAGAAATAATTTTCTTTCCTGTTTGAAAACTTGCTTGTTTAACCTTTTGTGCTTCAGTTTCTTCATCCACAGCATAGAGACCCTTAGCGTTTGAAGGTGTTAACCTCATCATCACCAAGAGGCTGGATGTTAAATATACCCAGTGAACCATTTTTGTAACATGTACAGCTTGAATTTTCATCAGACTTGAGCCATACTTTTTAAGTGACAAATCTAAGGAATTGTCTCAGATTGAGATGCCATTAGAGGAGGTTTTGGAACAAAATGATAAATTGTACAGTAATAAGCCACTACCGTCAAATGGTATTCATCTAAAGGTTCTTGTGTAAATCGGCCTCTGTACCAGATGACTGGAGGATAGCTTATATGATGCCAATTATTATAAAAGGCTCTAGAGTTGATCCTGGCAATTACAGACCAATAAGCCTAAATTCAGTACAAGGCAGATTGACTCAAATGACAGTAAAGTACCAAATTATCAGATACATAAATGAATACTATATGTTGGTGAAGAGTCAGCATGGTTTCTGTAAAAGGAAATCATGCCTCACCAACCTACTATAATTCTCTGAGGGGGTCACCAAGCCTGTGGACAAGGGTGATCCAGTGGATATAGTATACTTAGATTTTCAGGAAGCCTTTGACAAGGTTCTTCACCAAAGGCTCTTAAGGAAAGTAAGAAGTCAAGATAAGATAAGAGGGAAGGTCTGGTCTTGATCAATAATGGGTTAAAAGACAAGAAATGGGGTAGGAATAAATGGTCAGTTTTCAGAATGGAGAGAGGTAAGTAGGGGTGTCCAACAGGGTCTGTGATAGGACCAGAACTGTTCAACATGTTCATACATGATCTAGAAAGAGGTATAAACAATAAAGTGACAAAATTTGCAGATGATACAAAACTACTCAAATTTGTTAAGTCTAAAGTAGAATGTGAAGAGTTACGAAGAGATCCCACAAAACCAGGTGGATGGGCAACAAAATGGCAGATGAAATTCGATGTTGATAAATTCAGAATAAGGCATATTATAAACTACAATTCCAACTATACATATAAAACAAAGGGGTCTGAATTAGCTGTCACCACTAAGAAACAGGTCTTGGGGTCATTGTGGATTGTTCTCTGAAATCATCCACTCAAAGTGCAGCGACAGTCAAAAAAGCTAACAGAATGCTGGGAATCATTATTAATTAGGAAAGTGATAGATAATAAGACTGAATATATCATATTGCCTCTTTATAACTCTATGCTACATCCACATCTTGAATTCTGCATGCAGATCTGGTTGCCCCATCTCAAAAAAGATGGATTGGAAATGGAAAAGGTATGGTAAAGGACAAATAGAAAGATTAAAAGGTATAGAAAATCTTCCAAATAAGATGAAATTAATAAAACTGGGATTTTTCCATTTGAGAAAGAGACGATTAAGGATGGATCAGATAGAGGTCTATAAAATCATGACTAATGCAGAGAAAATAAATAAGATAGTATTATTTACTGTTTCACATAACACAAATCTAGGGGTCAACAAATGACATTAATAGGACACAGGTTTAAAATGAATTAAAAGAAAAATGTCTTCATCCAATGCACAGTCAACCTCTGGAACTCCTTGCCAGATGATGATGTGAAGGCCAACACTGTAATGGGGTTTGAAAAAGAGCTATGTAAGTTCATGGAGAATAGGTGCATCCATGTCCGTTAGCTAGGACAGTCAGGGCTTACTGTTTGCCAGGGGCTGTGAATAACCAATAGGATGGATCACTTAATGATTACTTGTTCTATTCATTCCCTCTGAAGCACTTGAAATTGGCCAGTGTTGGGAGATGGGATACTGAGCTAAATGGATCATTGGTCTGTCACAGTATGGCTATTCTTATGTTCTGCACTTGTGGGTAAAGAGAATCTATGTACAGGTTGGGTATGTCCACACGTCTCTTTTATTTTGAAATAACACTGGTTATTTCAAAATAAAAAAGATTAGGTCCACACGACGTGTTCTTATTGAGAAATGATGGGCTCTGTCATTTCGAAATAAGAACCGTCATTTCGAAACAGCTTAAATCCCATTCATTCTGAAATTGCTGTTATTTCAAAATGGTTATTTCAAAATAACGCCATTTGGACATGTTGTTTCGAAAAAACACCATTGTTTCGAAACAACTGTTTTGAAACAACATGTCCAAACGGCCTTATTTCGAAATAACAGCCGTTTTGATAGCAGGCTTTCCCTGAATTCGAATTAACATTTTCTTTATTCAGATTAATTTATTTCAAAATAAGGACTTTATTTCAAAATAACTTATTTCAAAATAATGATGTACGTGTGGACATAGCGTTAAGTCAATTTTCCTATTCTGTATCTCTAGTAACAGCAATGTAGGTCTATCAAGTCATCTTTCCCGACACTTCAGAGAATCAGTGCTCAGCATTCTGCGTCATTATCCACTTTCAGCTGTCCACAAATATGCACAGAATTTTGCACTGTATGAAAGAGTGACTTTTCCTTTGCCTGATAACCTCCTAGCTCTAAGGCACAAGGATGTGTCCTCTACCTCAGTTGCTCCCTTTATTGGCTCAGTCTCTCTGCTGATTCCTTTTTTTTTTCTCTCCTTTTAGTGCGTCAGAGCGTCTGCTGTGCAATGAAAAGATAGTGCCTGATTCTCAATGAATTCTACTGAAGTACCAAAAGGAAGGAGTAAGCATCTATATTTGGAGTAAATCTGAACTATTATTAGCAAGGGTTTTTGGAAGTAGTTGTAATTTATCTGCTATCAAGAGCAATAGAAAACCATATGGGTGATGAACAACATAACCATGGCAAGGTCTTTCCTGTGTCTGTTGA
This sequence comes from Podocnemis expansa, assembly GCA_007922195.1. Classification (NCBI taxonomy): domain Eukaryota; kingdom Metazoa; phylum Chordata; order Testudines; family Podocnemididae; genus Podocnemis; species Podocnemis expansa. The sequence continues at coordinate 24,232,628 of ML681964.1, read as the reverse complement.
CAAGTAATGTGCACTGGGAGGAGAGTGGCATATGTTCACATGTGTGTCACTCCTCTGGCCTGCTATCATGTCTGTTTCCCATGGGACATGTTCACTTGAAAAAGAAGGAGGGAGGGTGAAAACTCACAAATGTGAGTCATACAATTTCATTCCTTGTTTTTATTAGCTGTAAGACCAGCACTGTATTGGTGAGCTGTCAGAACAGCTCCCTCACCCCTGAACAGAGAACTATCTATTCCTACAGTTATTACTTGGCAATAATGAAGACACTCTACCATTGGGGCTTCTTACTGAAGTACCAAGCATAGCAAAGGAGAGCCTCAACTGAGTTTGAGGTCCCATTGTGTTACCTGCTGTTCAGATGCATGGCAAGTGACCATTTAAATTGACAGAGTACGTAGGAGGGGGAAGTAAGATGCAGAAGGGGGAAAAGGTTGCCCAATGTCATACAATAGAGCTCAGGGTAGAACTCATATCCTTGAGTTAGAGTTCAGTGCCCTCTCAGAAATAAAGTCTCTCTTTTCTTCTTCTTCTTCTCCTTCTTCCAGTGAATAAACTTTCCTTTGCAAAGAATAGTGTTCCTTTTCTCTTAAGGAAAATTGTGAAATCAGGTCCCACTATCAATGGGAATTTTGCCTTTGGCTATGTCCACATGAGGCTTTTATTTTGAAACGACGACTGTTGTTTTGAAATGAAAGTTGTCATGTCTAAACGATGTTTCTTTATTTCAAAATGACAGTCATCATTTTGAAATAACGTCCATCGTTTCTGAATAATAAAATGTCACCTGAAAGCCCAATAGCTGTTGTTTCAAAACAGTTGTTTTGAAACAACACCATTTGGACATGTTATTTCGAAATAACAGTTATTTTGAAATAACACTTTTGCCCTTCTCCTTCCCAGGGTGCCTTCCTTTTTGTATATATTGGGTGGGGCATGGCCCACCGAGGGGCCACGTTGCCATACCTCCCATGCTACCCCTCTCCTGAAATGAAATAGCAAGCCCTGTGTCTGGACATGCTATTTCACTTTGAGGTTTTCCCTTATTTCGATTTAATATTCGCTTATCTTGATTTAAGTTATTTCAAAATAAGGATTTTATTTCAAAATAATAGTTTACGTGTGAACATAGTCTTTGAGTTTTAAATGGATTGTACTCAAAGTATTTAATGTTGATATTTTATTATAAAATATTATAAAAGTCTGCATGAGTGGCTGACTAGGGCTATGCTCTGAGTAGTGTATATTAAATACCTGCACAGATCTTTTCATAATCAACCATAGAAATATTTAATGTACAAAAATACTGAATACTTCAAATAATGGAGTGGGACTGATATTCTTCAACAGGAAAAAAGTCTGAACTTTGATAAATTATTCATTTGTTTTGTGGAAGAAATAGATCATGGGTAGGAATCTGAAAGAGGAAAAAGTAGGTGTTTGCTATATCTGGCTAGAGAGAAGAATCCAAATTTAGGAGGCAGCAAAGAAAAAAACCACAGCAATGACTATGGGAGAAGGATATAAGAAAGTGGTTAGGCAGGAGGAGCTGGGGGAACAAAGAGGCTGGGTTTGTAGCAGGAGAGGAATGCAGAAAAATAGTTCAGAAAAGAGCTGTGAAGGGGACAAGGACTTTAAAATGTCATGCAAAGAGGAAGGGATTCAAGAAGGGAGGTGAGAGTCATACCAATGTACGCAGAAGATGATCTTGGTGGCATCGTGGGTGTATAGATCATAGCATCTGTAGATGAAGAAGACCTGTTAGAGATCACCTAATGCCTCTCACTGCCAATGCAAGTTTGCTCCCCCTTGTATACTAACTAGTGAGCTAATTTTAAATATCACAAAACAGATTTTCCTGTGGATGGTCTTTGCCTCTGTACCTTCCTACTCTTTGTCTGCTACATATTATTTAGGTGCCCAGAGACTTGATTTTTAATTATTATGTTGCTTTTGGAAATTTTTTTTTGCATATCTGTCTCTAATAAAGGCAAAGGGAACTGTCATATCATGTGTTATATATGTGTAAGCAGGCAGTTTGCATGTGTGTGTGATGTTTTAGTCCAAACTGTTAAGCATATTCACTGTAATAATTAATGAATTACTCCATGAATGTGGACATAAACCCAATCCCAGTTTCTAATTTTATTCTGAAGTTCTTTAAAATAAGCTTATTTATACCAAAATCTTATTCCAATTAATTCCCAACTGCTTTCCTCCATCCCACCCCATTTTTAGCCCACTCTATCTGTTCTCTCAAATCAAATTCGTTGGCTGTGTTCACACAGCCTCCTTATTTCGAAACAACTGAGGTTGTTTCAAAATAAGGTTTTGGCTGTTCACACGACGCACGGTTGTTTCGAAACAAGTTAAACCTAGTCTGTGGGCAAAACAACGTTGTTTCGCAACAGTTGTTTCAAAACAACACCGTGTGAACGTGTTGTTTCAAAACAACAGTGGTTTCGAAACGACTTGTTTTGAAACAACCATCATCTGAACATGTTGTTTCGAAATGACGGTGAGTCGTTTAGAAACAACTGTTGTCCGGAATTGCTATTTCGATTCCGGCTTTTCTCCTTATTTCGAAGTGACTTTTTTGCTAATTCGAAATAAGTCATTTCGAAATAAGGCGTTATTTCAATACAAGTTGCTTCGAAACAACCGTATCGAAATAACCCACTGTGTGTGAACACAGCCATAGTCATCTCCAGCTAAAAAAAAAAAAAAAGTTGGTGGCCACATATGGCACAGAGAGAGGACTAAACCCTGGCCATAACTTTAACATACTGCTTTCATAAAGGATAAAATACCTGAGAAAAGCAAGCTGGATTTGGCTCCCATTGTCTGACTCCCTGTAAGGTTAACATGTTATATTATGCTCATGACACAATCACTAACTTCAGGTTTATTCATCGTGACTGGCTTCTTTCAAATTATTTGGCTTCAGGTCAGAGTTACTGGGAGTGTCATCCTTCCAAACATATTTTTGTACTTCCAGTTCCAGACCCAACCACAGCGTGGACTTGCAGAGGTGGTGGGCTGAAGTTGATGCAGTTTGCTAAATTCAGCCCCTCACATATCTCCCCCCCCCATTTTAATTATTCAGTCGTTCCACAGCCCTCGTGTACACTGCAAGTTTGGTAGCTATTCTTTGTTTTTTATTTTGCTTTTATAGGAGAGGGATTGTTAGCAGCAGTAGACCTGCTATTATATTTGTCTGGAGTGTAAAATTCCTTTGTCTGTCTTCCTTGGCATACCTTTTGTTAGTTTGTATAGAGTAGAGGGAGCACATTGATTGTTGTTTTAGGGATACAGGTGGTAATTAGTGTTGCTGAGCTATAGTTTGTTTTTTGACAGTGCTGCTGCATTTAAAGAACAATGGGCACAGGGAAGTGGCGGAAGCCATCAGACTCTGCCTAAGGGACACCTGAGCTGCTGTTGCAGCTTAGACCATCTCCATTCAATAAGTGTTCATTTTCATTTGGTTTTTGCCATCAAGTTATTGAGAAAGATCATCTGGAATTAGTAACAATGAAAAGAATCCACATGGGTACATGCCAGTCCCAGAAGTGAAATGGTGAAGAGAAGAAAAAGTAGGAAAAGGGTCAGCAGGGAAGATAGTTACTTTTGTAAAATAATGAAAGCACATGAGTACTCACTACATGAGATGGACCCAGGCCTGCAAATCCAAGCTTTCAGGGGTGATCAGATTCTGGATTTACTCAGACCCATCTAAGAGCATATGTAGATTTACAGTATGTTAAGTGATAGATTCTTCCTGCCCCTTGTAGGGTGTATGCTTGGGGAAAGGTGCAAAAAATCTTCTCTTCCACTGACCACAGTGTATATTATTTACCACAACTTGTATTCCAGTAGTGCCCACAGTGTGCTAGACACTGTGCTAAACGGTGCGTAGGAAGGATGGTTCTAGATGCACAGAACGTGCAGTGTAAAAAACAAACAGGCAAAGAAATATAGGGGGAAGGCAGAAACACGCAGCTAATGTGGTCAAGCCGATAACTGGTCACATCATGCTGACTGAATTTTTGCATATATTATTTTACTATTATTAATTTATTATTCTTGTTGTCATTTAATACTTAAGGGTGTATACAACAGTGGGCTTTAACAGAGTGGCTTGAACCTCTTTATGAAGTACATGTGCTCTCAGTGCATTGACTCTAGGGGATTTTCCCTCATTTCCTTAATAACCCGTTATGTTAACTCAGATTACATCAGTTAGCCAAGCATGGATGCTTTCACCTTGTTCCAAGTCATTGTATATCTAATAATTACCAAGACTGTATAGCTGTTAATTTGTAAATGTTGCAATTCATGCTGAGACATTCATCCACTCGGCCTCCCAAGACCTCAGTGTGATACCAGACTTTCTCATGGAGCTACATTTTTATGGCATACAGCAAATCTCGGTTGAGGTGATCAGTCTCAAATGCATGGGGTGGATGCAAGTTGCATCACAGATCTATAATTATACAGCATCCCTCTCCCTTTATGTGCATTGATGAATCTCATTGCATTTACTATACATCACACCACAGATTTGAGAAGTGGCTTGAGTACTCTGTAGTAACCAATCCTTGTACAACATTCTCTGTGCACACAGTTTATATTCGACCTACTCCTTACCTCATCTTTAGATTCCAGACTTACCTTGTCCATTGTTATCTTGTTCTTTGTAAATGGTTTCCTAGGTGTTCACTTATCTCAGCTAGCTCAGACATTGTCTTTTAGCTCACTGACCCATTTATCTGTCTTAGTTAACACAAAATTCCATTTTCAGCCTGCTGATCTATTTACCACCAGTATCCTATCTTCCAAAAAAATGAGGCTTCCTCTGTGTTTAATTACTTATGTAAACCGAGGCCTACAGTAAGCAGACAGGCTGTTAGAGAAAAAGTTCTGTATTAAGATAGCGTGGTATTAGAAATACTAAGAAGAATTCTAGGCTTGAAAGTACAACTACTTCTGTCATCTCTACAAAAGCCTGGCTTCTAGGAAAGAGAGAGAGGTCATTGACACTAACACTGAAACTGAGATAGACTCAACTATTTAAATGTAATTTATGGTCTTGCACGCAGTAAACACATTTTCCTTGAAGTGTCCCACCATTGCTAGCACAGGCATTGGTGGTAGTGCTAGTTTGGATAACACCCGAGTGTTTTTGTCCTTCTGTGATTGTTCTTACCATACTTAAAGCAAATCTAGATGATAGGCTGATAGAGCGATTAGTTGCCATTGGCATCTTTACCATGGAAGCACTCCCATGACTTCTATCACCAGTGAAATTGCCATGTTGGTAGCAACAGTTTGAAATAATAGGGGTAAATATCTACTGTAGCCAGCACCATTGTTAGGATGCTGATGAAGTGGCTTTCCTGGCCAGAAAAGACCTATAATTGTTCAATTGTTTAACATTACCTTTCTATTTAGTAGCATCTTCCTCTGTACCTTACTCTTAGATCTTGATCCTGCAAATATTTAGACACATATTCACTTTATGCATATTAGTAGCTGCACTGAGTTCATAAAGTTATTCACATGCATAAGTGTTTGCAAAACTGGGACATTAGGATTTAATTCTGTCCCATTTAAGACAATGAAAGCTTTAGTACTGACTCTAACCGAACCAGGATTGGTATCTTATCTGTCTCAAAATATTTTCCAAACACTTTCTTACTGATGTTTTTTTGCTACTGATTTCCAGTCTGATGCGAGACAGCTGGCTTTATTTACTTCTAAAATTATTTATTTTTATTTATTAGGCACTCCTTCTACTTGTTTGTGTAGAAGATTAAATATAATAATTATTGTTGTAGAAGAACAGTCTAATTTTAGAAGTCAATAGTTGTATTCATTGGACTATTAATGGTGCATCCATAACTCTCACCTCTGGAGTTCTAACACATTCTATGGGTTCAGACCCCTCAAAGTTACCAAATGTAGGGTTCCAATTTCTCTCAGTCTCATTGGACTAGGTATTAGCAATTCTTAGCATGAGCTATTTAAGCTATTCAATGCATGCACAAAGGGTTGTTTTTAAAATGAAAAATGCTATGATCTTTTAATGCCTGTCCCATTATAATATGTACTAAATTAGCACAGTCCTGATGCTCTGATCATTTACACCACAATATGCTATTTAAAGCTAGAAGCCCAGCAGGAGACTTTATTTGTATTAATTTAGTATAATTTTAAACATTACAAAAATAGCTCTCTTACAGCTTCCCTGCTGAGTCCTAGATTGTTGCCACAGCCTTCTCTAATATTGCATCAGGAAAATAATATCACCCTGTAAATATCATATACATGATTTTGGTATCAGCCCAGAACACAAAGGGGTGAGAAAGGAGAGGGGAAAAAGAAAATGAGGTTTTGCTGTTGTTTTGGGAGGGTGGGAAGGTTGGAATGTCACATGCTCTCCAAACTATGTTACATCCTTTCTGTAACTGGAGAGCTTGCTTAGTGATCTAAGCATGGGGTTTGAAGTTCTGATTCAGCAAAGCACCTAAACATGGAGTTTAATGTTAAGCATGTGCATAGTCATTATTACTTAAAGTTCAGTATATGCTTCAGTGCTTAGATTAGGTGGATCCAGAAACTCTAGACCAGAAGTCTCAAACTCAAATCGCCACAAAGGCCTCATGAGGTCTACTGTGTCAGACCAAAAGCCACACCATGCATGAGGACTGGTACAGTAGCCCAAGGGCTGCACCACCAAAACCTTTTCATACAATGATATTGAAAATATTGGTAGTGATAGCGTCTTTGCAGGCCTCAAGAAATAACTTTAGGTGCTGCAAGTTCGAGGCCACTGCTCTAGACCCCCTAGAAATCACCATGCCATTTACAGTGTGCGAATTTATCATATATACCTAATAATCATGGGGGGGGTGGATATGTAATTTACCCACACTTCATCATATGGACATTGGGCCTCCCTTCTTGAGAATGCAATCCATAAGATCCAAACAATGACAAACAGTGCACCTTGGCTTTTTAAGCTCTCATCTATTTTATTAGCCTTTGCTTGAACAACTGTCAATTTGTGCACACAGTCCCTATATTACATGCTCAAATAGGGGACCATACAATTTTTGCCTGCAGATCAGGTCTCCTTTAAAAAGCTGTGGCCTAAAATATACCATTGTATTTTTCAAGAGCAAAGGTTTTTTACAATGTCCACAGCCAAATTTTTGGCTGCTCTCTAAAAAGTAAGAGCCTGCCATTATCTCTTGTGTAGTAAGATGTAAATATAATTCTATAAATGGAAGCTCTCAGAAAGTTAGGGCATAACAACACTGCAGAGAAAACCCACTACTGACTCAGCCTTGTAGAGCTCAGGCTAAGGGCTTGTTTTATCATGATGTAGGTGTTCAGGCTCCAGGACCCTGTGAGATGGAAGGGTCCCAGAGCTTAGGCTGCAGTTTAAGCCCAGACACTGATGCCACAGTTAAGCAGCCCAGTAGCCCAAGTCCTGTGAGCTCAAGTGAGCCAGCACTGGCCAGCTGCAGGTTTTTAACTGCAATCTAGGCATACCCATTTCCACAGCTCAGCAGCATCTTTGGAGCATTTTTTTCATTGAGAAGCATGAAGAATACTTCAAGTTAATGCTGACTTTGGTGGTGAGACTATTCCTGCAGGCTTAGAGGTAAAGAATGTATTTGCAGACTCTAGCCCTAAGTCCCACTGCTGAGCATACCCTTACTTGCCAAAGCCTTCAGTGTATGCAGCTAAGACTTAACTGCTTCTTGTGCCACCATCTCTGCAGGGGCAGGTAGGAGGAATGGTTGGAGCACGCTGGCTCTACTCAGCTACTGGTATAGTTCTATAGGGACTGTTGCAAATGTTCACAACTTGGAGTGGCTTCCAGGCAGCTCTAAGCTGTGCAGTATGTGGCAGAAAATCAGGGAACCATACTGCAGCCTTGAGATCCCCTCCTCTTTCTCCCTTCTCTGCACGTCGTTGAGTTTGGCAGAAAGTTGTGTTTTAAACTTTAAACAGGTGTTCTAACGCACAATAGTGATCCTGAGCTGTGGGGAGCAGCTCTTATTCTGTAAAGAGGGGCTACGTGGCTGCAGACACCAAAGTTTGAGGGGTGGTACTTGATGATGGAAGGGAGAACAGATTATGGTTGGTTTTCGTGTCCTCATTGGCTTTATGTTTAGATAAAAATGTCATTGTTAAATACAAGCTCTCTGCACCTTAATGAGAACTTTGCCACACTATCTGTGGTGTAATATATGCTGAAGAGCACTTTAATATAAATCTTTACTGACATTAGACTTTGTGTTATTGTCTATTGACATGTTCCATTTATGTTTTACTAATATTATCATCATTGTAGACAATTTAATAAAACTTAATTTGAAACAGTTAGAACTTATTGGGTAAATATGTATTCAGAAGCATTTGTAGCGTGTGGATAATTGATTATCATTCAAATACCTTTTGGCTTTGTTTGAGAACCAATCGGGTAGATCTGTTATGCAAATATGATTGTCACGCCTACACAATAGGGGGCCTTCATTCATAATCTAGTGGCCCATATTGGTTATGTTTTATATAGGTATTGATTGGAAGGTTGGCCACTCAGCAATCTCCCAGATAATGGCTGCACATAGGCCTTTCTGAGGCACCAGAAGCAGGTGATCTTCCTCTTTGGTGACCCATCAATTAACTTTAATTAAATCAATAATATTTTTCTTGGAAGCCCATCTGCATTGCTTAAAACACCCCACCCAGTTCCCCAGTACTTGCACATATTGGCTAGCCAAGTCCTCATTAATTAGCTAAAACACTTGTGTACATCTAAGAAAGATGCCTTGTAAGATGAGGGTTGATAGGTCACTAATGCAGATTCATACGCATTTGTGTGTCCACACAGAGAAAACACCAATTTATTCCGTAGACCTCATCTTCTTCTATAATTGCCAATGAAACATGGGTGGGGTAAGTTGGTCCAAGAATAGCGGGAAAAATGACTCTTGACACAAAAGATTTTCTACACTCTCTGCCGAGCCTCAGGAATGTTTGGCAACTCAGAGTGCAGAGGAGTGCCAAGGCATTAAGTAAGGCACTAGGAAAGAGAGGAGTGAGTTCTCTGTGTGACACAGTCTCTTGAATAGATGAGAGTATCAGTATACTGCTCAGTCATCCTTCTGAGTTCACCAGTCAAGGTCTATAAGATGTCATACTTGCTACTCTTTCTTTTGCATTGCTAGAACACTTCAACTGTAGACCTGAGAGATATAAAGATCTAGTGAGAGATGTATTTGTCCTGGCAGGGTTATAAGTTAGTCTCTGTTCTGTTTGTTTGTTCATGTATTAACTAAATCATTTATTTCATGTGCTCAGTCACTTAATGTACAAAACCTGAAGGCGGTTGTGACAGTGGAGGCCCTGTAGTTAACAGCTTCCTGAATGAGGAGGGATTTTCTCTCCCCCTACTGGGGTGTATTTTCCCATCATTCGGCACTGTCTCTCCTGTATTTTGCTATTTTTAATAGTTATTATGCCATTTGCTGAAGCAGGGCCAGATGACATTGTGACATAAATAGGGAAGCCCTCTTTGAAGCTGTTGGTGCAGAAAAATTTGGAAGAAAAGATCCTGGGTCCTGTTACCTGCCTTGGTGAGATCAAGCCTTAAAGCTAACTGAACTGACCAAGGGATGATCATTGCCAGCATAGAGCCCAATTGTGTGTCTAGCATGTCCTAGCACAATACCAGTCCTTGGCTGCAGGTTTTGCCTTTTGTAACTATCCTATTCAGAGTTTACCTTCATCTTTCAGTCCTTTCAGTGGTGCCTCTAGGACTTTGCATCAGGTTCTTGTCCATCCGAACACCTTGTTCCAAACTTCAAAGCCCACGATTGATCTTAGGAGACTTCTGCTGTCTTTGAGACTAGGGCTTTTGTGGGTTACATTGTTCTCACAGGGCATTTGACATCTTAGCTTAAAATCTCCTTTTGGCATTTGTGAGTTTTCTCCACATCTAAACTAGAATAGGAAAACAGACACTCCACGATATCGATCTGACCGGAATCAGTTGATATTCAGTTCAAGATTCTCTTTTGACTTATCTCTTTGCAAACTAGCTGTCTGTGGCTGTTTCCACTGAAACAAATGGCAAAATTCCTTTAGACTTCCAGGAGCAAGATTTTAAGAATGTCCCAGATTCAGGACATGTAGAGGTGCTATCAGCTTGTTAAGCGACTCCCACTCCTTAACTAGTTTAAAACACAATAGCATGAGCAAAGGTTAAAGTGAGAGGGCTGAAAAAAGTGCCATGGAGCCTGCTTTAAAACCAGTGCTCACAAATTTTTTTTGTTATTGATGTATCCTTCTTTAATGAATATAAATGTGCCTCAGATTTTGGCAAGTAACACCTTCATCTCTCTTTCCTCTCTTAATTTGTCCAGATGTGAATTTCTACACGAATAGAAAACTAAGCTCTGCTCCATTCACTATGATATCCTGTATGGTTTGTTTTAGTTTCATCATTTTTTAAAAGTTTGATTCAATATAATGAACTCTATAAGTATTAGATTACAGTTGCCAAGGAGTAACTGTAGAGAATGTTATATTGTCACTTCACATGCGCTATTTATAGAAGATTTTACATAAACCTTTTTATTTATTAACTATGAATCAGTTTTGAGATAATCTATAAATAGATGAAAGTATAGATATTGAAGACAGACTGGCTTGAATGGAAGTTGGAGTTGAATAAATATTGTAAGATTTAAAAAAAAAACCTGGATGTATTAAAAACTGCTTTAATCCCTTCTCATTGGTACTTAGTAAGAAGGCATATGCAGCTTTCTATTAAATTATTTCCCAAATGTTATTAAATTTCTTTACCAAATAAAATTTACTACTCTGCAATCCATTGAGCACTTCCTAATTTAATTTTCATATTCTGCATTTCCTGGGATTTACAATTAAAATTGTGATGAGCCAGACATTCACATTCTTACATGTGAGATTTTTTTTTAAATAAGCAATAGCGAAGGAATTTTTCTTATTTTTAATTGTGTAGATATATAAAATATTAAAATAAAAATCACAAACAGAAGAGACCTTTGATAAACTGTAAAGTTCTTAGTAAGTTTGGCAGGTACTTTCCTTCCATTTCCCACCTCCCTTCTCGCTCACGCACTTGGTGACGTTGACTGTTTATGCCAATACCAGATACAGTTAATAGAAAATAATAGTCCTGACATTTTATATTCTCCAACATTGATCAAATTAAAAAAAAATCCCTATTCTCCAGAACAGACATTGTCATTAAAATTCTTGCAGATTTTTGTTTGTAATATGCAGTGCTGACCCATATCATTTATGTAATTACTGCAAAATTCAAGATGAATTCAACCAAGTAAGTACGCAATAATGAGCCACTGTCTCCAAGGGAGATAGCTCATGTTACTACAGCTTGATTATCCGATGACTGTGGGAGCACCATGAGTACAGTATTGTTATTTTCTAATAAGAACGCTTCAACTAATCTTTTTTGAACTTTGCAATGGGCTCAAAGGTTTGTGTTGGTTATTTCTTTCATATTTATAAAGGACTAGATTGTGAGTTTCCCACTAGCCCAGAGTCAGGGACAGTGCATAGTCAATGGTGCCTCAGGAGCAGCCTGAATATGTCTTCACCGCAGAGTTAACTTGGCCATTGCTTCCAGCTTTGCTCCTGTTTGCTGTACAAAATCCTCTTACCTGAGTTGCATGGTGCTTTAAACCAGCTGGCCTTGCTTAAAGTATATACCAAAGCTCAGGGACCACTTCCACTTCAGCCCATAATCCATCTACTTCACAGTGAGACCCAGGCGAAACCATTCAAGTGCTGATAGTCATCCAGTGCCTCCCCACAATTCTCTGTGTGTACCCAGGACAGACAAATTGTTTCAATTACTAGGAAAGAATCATACAGCAGCTCAGCTTGCTGCAGCACAAAGAACCATGGGATGTTGCCCTGAAGCCCTAGAGACACAGGTGGCTGTAGCATCACTAAGAACACAGTGACTCAGGCAGGGTTTTTCTTTCACCCAGTTTAGCTGACTCAGGTCAGCCCCAAGTGCTGAACACACATGTTAACTTGACAGTGAAGATACATCCTAAGGAATGACTTGTGCTTTTAAATGTTTAAGTTCCCATCTTAGCTCCCCAGTCTGCTCCAGGGGGCTTATAATCTACTACTGGCCTATATCAGTAGCTGATTTAATTCCACACTGCTGTGCTTGCGGGAGTGTTGAGAAGTGGGGCGTGGAACTTAAGCTGCCTGGAGGAGGCCCTGTAGAAACAGCTAATACTGCTGTAGTCCATACATGATAGTTAGGGGACTAATACCTTTTACTCCCTTAGTCCCCTGTCCTAGAAGGCTAGGGCAAGAGACAATCTTGCCTGAAGTCATAGATTCACTTCACACTAAAAGGCGCTTTATGGGTTAATAATCTAGGTCTAACTACACCTATAAAGCAGTGGTGATTGCAGTGTGTCATTTCCAGGGCAATGCCATTTCCAGGCATTATTATGGCCTAATGCTGTCTCAACCTCTAAACCTGCCATCATTGTAGAATCTAAGTCATTTGGGACTGCGAACAAGACTTGTGTTGCAATTTCAACTATGATTATCAGGAGTAGCGCTAGTCTAGTTTTTGTGAACGAACTATCAGACAAGTTTAGCCCTTTTTCCTTTTCATGAACTGTTTTTGAGTCTATCCTAAACCTTCTCTAAAGAGCTTCAGTTTCAACTTATAGTTTAGCAACTGTTCCCCTGGAGGGCTACAATCTGTGTTATTCTTCCAGTGCCTCATGACCAAGGTTGAGGACTGTTAGGCATCTGTCAGTTGTCTGTCATGTATGTTATGTCTTGGAGAAGATGAAATTATATGGGGAGAAATAGTAACCCAAGGGGGATGGAGGTGAAGGAAAAATCTAACCAATGTGCTATCACATGCCAGCATCGTCCCCCTGGCATGCACATTGACCAAAGTAAACTGTCCTTACGCAAAAGAATAAATAGACACAAATTAGATATCAAAAATGGTAACATCCGTAAACCAGTAGTAGAACACTTCAATCACCCTGGATGCTCAGTAGTAGATTTGAAAGTTGCTGTACTTCAGCCAAAAAAACTTCAAAATCAGACTTCAGTGTGAAACTGCAGAACTGTAACTCATTTACAAGCTTGGCATGATCTGACTGGGTCTGAACAGGAACTTCGAATGGTTAACAGAGTACAAAAAATAATTGTCCCTATTCACACATTCCTCTCCCATTAAGCTACTAGCCTCATCTACCCTAACTGAACTGACTTTGTTAGCATTTGCCCTCCCCATTGTATTGCTTCTCCTTCATGTGTATATATACCTCTCAACTGTAGTTTCCACTACATGTGTCTGACAAAGTGGGTTGGAGTCCTTCAAAGCTTATACATGAAGAAATTTATTAACCTTTAAGGCGCCACAGGGTTCCTGTTGTTTTTGTTGTATGCACTAATGCAGCTACCCCTCTGGAACTTCTAACCAATATGTTTCATCAACTCCTTTCTGAATCTGAATTGTTAGAAATTGCTCAACTGTAGAAGTACTAACAGCTTAACTATGTTTATATGGCAAGATAAGAGGAATAGTCTTATACCTTATTCTACGCTATACTGAGAATCCATTTCATGAAAGTATGTTTTTGTTTCAAGCAACTGTACAGATGCAGTTAATATGAAATACTAATTGCTGCAAGAAAGGACAGTGCCTGCAGAATATAACTCAATTCTAACATATGTCATACTGTCTTTCTTTATACTGAATGAAAGTATTGCTTTAGTTAATGAGGTAAATTTTCTGATCCCCAAACAAACATTTTATTCTCTTCCAGGATGATATTGCAGTGGCATCATGAATTTCAAAGGCAGCTTTGTTAACCAGCAGAATACTTCAGAATAGACAGTGTGGGCTGTATGGCACTAGGAATGTAAAAAAAATGTGTTCACTGGCCCCTGAGTGAGACAAGAACTGCAATGTGGCTGTTCATCCAAAAAGGTTGGACAGCCCTGTTCAGAACCCCATATATATATACTATGGGTGAAATCCCTGTTCCTTTGAAATCAATGGCAAAACTCTTATTGACTTCAGTGGAGCCGGTATTTCACCTTGAGTATTTCAGTGTTGTTCAGTACAGGTTTCATTGCATCAGTTTGTAGTGTAGCAACTTTGTAATTCCTTTGAAAAAGCTATTATGAGATGTATTTTTCCCTTTACTTTGTAACGTTCTTTCCATTGGATGTAGTTCTGTAGGGCTTTTTGTTATAAAACAAACTCCTTTCAATAAAACACTTTGCTTGAAAATAATATAACACATGGTATCTTGGGATAATTGATTTTCTGATAAGATCTTCAGAGAGAGTTGTATTTTTAACTTGCCAGGCAACCTTTACATTAAAAGAAGCCCGTCTGTGCCTGCTCTTTATAAACTTGATTTCACATTGCTATTGAGTTGTTGGAATTATTAAATAAAGTAGATAGACATAAAACAAAGTATTTTATTTTACATCTCTTTTCCATGGCACACTATTTTATACACTCTCCTGCAGAAGATGAGAGTAAATTACTCAGACAACATGTCCTGGCATATTGTTGATCTATTTAGATCCTGATAGAATTTGATCTCTTGTTATCCATTTAGTCAGTAAGAGAGTTCATATGGGTAGATCAGAAATGTAATTTTATGTTTAAGAAGCCAAGTGTACTTTTGGATTCCCCTAAATTTAAGGTATTAAGAATAAGCTTTGGACTTCCTATTTTGCCGTAAAAAAGAGAATTAGGGTTCCATTCAATTTATTAAAGAAGATGGGCTTCAACTACACGAGCACACTTGTCTTTGTTATAGAAGAATAGATGACAAGGAAGGATGTTCATTTTGTGAAAGCCATATTTTATATTTTCCATAATTTGGAGTGGTGGTAACGGGTAATGAATATTTAAAATATGATGTTAGTGATCAATTAACATTGTGAGATATGGTAAAAGAAAAGTGCACTGATAGGATTCCATGTGATCACAGTGGTAGAAAAAGAAAAAGCTGGTGAGATCACTGTCATCTTAAGTTAAATATAGCCAAACTGCAGATTTCATTTAAACTAATAGGCAATTCTGAAAGTAGATGACTAACAAATATTTTTATTTGATTGCATCCTCTGCAGATAACTGATGAGAAAAAATGAAAAAATCTTTGGCTTATCATCAGGGGATAAGGATCTTTAAATTCCTCATTGATTCCCATTGATTGCATTTGTGATGTTCGTTGAAGACCTGTGCCTCTGCGAGACTAGACTCAATGTTTTGCTTAGAAATAGGTAAGAACACTTTAACAGCTGTGCCTGGGGAACCTCCACTAGATAAGTCATGTTAATAATATGTACACTTACCAGCTTAAAATTAGAGATCACTGGCTGAAAATATTGTCAAATAATACTGATTGACTCTTTTCCTCTAGAAGTCTGAAGAATGAGGAGACAACACAGAACTATGTTTTGTCCCACCCACAAAATTGTCCAGGAAATGCTCACTAGAAAATATAGAATTTAACTATCTAAATAGTTTACTCAATAGTTCAGTGAAACTCCTTTCAAATGTGATTATGTGTATCAAAAACACCATGATTAGCTGTGTTTTTCCATCCTCTTTAATTAACTAACTAGAATTAAGAGTGGAGAATGCGATGCTACAAGGCAACATATCTTGCAGTTGGTTACAACTATTATCGTCCAAATCAACAATTTGCAAGTAATTGTGTTTTTGCAGTTTTGTTGCTAGTATTTCCTGTCCAACCCACTAGCAAATTGAAGTCAATGGGAAAAGGCCCTTAAGCCATCACTCTCTCGAGACATTTAAGTTACTTCTGAGCTCTCATGAAACTTCTGCCACCTTGTGTTTCTCACTGAGCAGTCTGTTGTGTGAAAACTTGTAAGTCGTATTGAAACAACATAAAAAGCATGTGTGAGCTGGTTCCTCTATCTGTTGGAATGTTTTTCATGTTTAAAAATAAATGATTTTATCTGGACCTTAGAGGGTTTTGTTTTGTTTTGTTTTGTTTTGTTTTAATGCTGTATGATCTCAGATATATTTTACTAAATATACTGTTCAATGAAGGACCCAGTCTAAATATTAGCAATTGCTTGATTTAAATAGTATACACTTTATGCAAATTATCTTGTACTTTCTCACTCTATCAGGACTTCTTTTTTTTTAAATTGTATCATAATAAAAAATCTCAACTAGAGTTTTTAGGTGATCATGGGCAAATGATTTTGGGTGTCCATATTGAGGCTAAAGGGTCTGATTTTCAAGGGGTGGTTGCTCAACTCTTTCTGAGAATTGAGGACTTTAAGGATGTCTCAAATTAACCATCAATGTTCACTTCAGAAAATCCTGGCTTCACTAAACAGCCCCATTTAAAAAATGGGGAGGGAGGCATTAAAGGGGAGGAGAAAGGAAAAGCACACTTTTTAATTTAAAAAATTAATATTATTTATTACTTGAATTTCCATGTTGCCTAGGAGCTCTAGTCACAGACCAGGACTCAAGTGTGCAAAATATCTCATATATTGCAGCTCTTATACTAAATTTAACATACTCTCACATTCTGATTCTCCCATGAGTGCACTCTTAAGTTCTCCTTCCAGTGCTCAACTTTTGCAAGACTTGAGTCCTTCTTTAATTACTTTTTCTAAAACCTTTAGCTCAATTAGCATATATTAAAATAAAGAAGCCAAAGAGAATCTCCTATATGAGCAAACTGTCATAGAATAGAATAATAGGACTGGAAGAGATCTCATGAGTTCATCTAGTCTAACACCCTGCTAAAAGCAGGACATTCTCACTAAATCAGCCCAATCAGGGTTTTGTCTAAATGGGCCTTAAATGTTTCCAAAGATGGAGATTCCACCACCTCCCTAGGGACCCATTCCACTGCTTCACCACCCTCCTAGTGAGAAAGATTTTCCTAATATCCAACCTCAACTGCCCCAGCTGCTGCTTGAAACCACTGCTCCTTGTTCTGTCCTCTGTGACTACTGAGAACAGCCTAGCTCCCTCCTCTTTGGAGCACCCCTTCAAGTAGTTGAAGGTTATTATCAAATCCCCCCTCAGTCTTCTCTTCTGCAGACTAAATAAGCCTAGTTCCTTCAGTCTCTCCTTGTAAGTCATGTGCTGCAACATGTTTAGTTTCTGTCATGTTTAGCTTCTTTCCTTCTTCTTGTTCCTATTTCTTTAAACACATGCACGTGTGTGCGGACACACACACACACACACACACACACACAAGATACCCAAACACCCCTTCTCTCCTGAAACACATCATTTGCTAAGCACAGTCAGTCTGACAATAATACTCTGCACTTTTAAAAAGTACTCCCTTAAAAAAAATCTTTTATTTGTTAGCAATAGAACTTACAAAATGCATACATGGGTAAATAAACCATATTACATTACAAAGCCTCCTGATAGCAGTTCCCGTAA
Organism: Podocnemis expansa; assembly: GCA_007922195.1. Classification (NCBI taxonomy): domain Eukaryota; kingdom Metazoa; phylum Chordata; order Testudines; family Podocnemididae; genus Podocnemis; species Podocnemis expansa. The sequence continues at coordinate 24,215,089 of ML681964.1, read as the reverse complement.
AACCTCTGCTAGTAGGTACGTAAGGCCCACATGCTATAAATAGTACTAAAAAGGAAAGGAGGCATCATTCTGTCCATCCATAATATAAAATACACCAATTAGGATACCAAATCTCCTCTCAAGCCTTTCCATATTGGAGCAGGAGCATGTCCAGGTGACACAAGTTGATCAGGAAGTCCTGTTAACATATAGTACTTGAGTGTTAGATGAAAGCCACTATGGCAGGGTAACTGGACTGCCTGGAGGGCAGAGAAATCAGTAGGGATGGCAAAAAACCAGAAATGTATCATATTATTTTTAAAAGAATTTGAATCTTTGGTGGAAATGTGGACAAAGTTGCTAAACATTTGGCTATTTTTGTTTTGGTTTATTTGTTTCATTTTTATCCCCTGTCGTAGTTCTCTTCCAAACACAGCCAGAACCAGGAAAAACAAAATGCCAAGAAAGAGGGAGTTCTTATGAGAGTTCAAATTCCATTTCTATACCAAGAAAGATCTAATAGTCTTTAGAGAATTATCCGAACTTTAGGGTCCTCATTCTAATGTTATCTCTAAACCTTTTACAACTAAGAAAATTCAGAGGAGTAAGAAGTGGTCCAGGGGAGGATAACTCTGAGTTTTATTTCTTCTTTCTTGATATTTCATAAAGCTTCAGACTTCTTCAGTTCCATACCGTGCAGCTCTTACTGATGTAGTGCTTGCATTTGGTTTTGGTTTGGATCATAGTATTTCAGTACATCATCCAGGTAAAGTGAATCTCTTTTTTTATTTACTTGGATACAGTTTTAGTGGGTGTGTCATGCAGCACCCTATCTTTTCCCAGGTCAGTTGCAGATGGTTAAAAACAAACACAGTCAACATTATTAGAAGGATTAGTTAGAGAGGGGCAGCAGAATTTAAAAAGTTATGGTGTGAGAAACATTTATAAATGGGCATCTGAGATCACTGATGCATAGAGAAAGATATTAATATCCTTAGGAAAGTGGACCAGTATAATGAGGACAAGATGAAGAAAGTTAATTGAGAAATGACCAGAGAAGTTGTCTTTGAAGAGGAACAAAAACAATGCAGAGAGAGTAGGCAAGGCAGTTTTTATGTGCAGTATTACTGGGTTTAGAGATTGGGTCTGAGTGCTTATAAGAATTCTGTACTGTTCGAAGCATCTGAGGAAGTGGGATCTTCTCCCACGAAAGCTCATGCAAAAAATAAATCTGTTAGTCTTAAAGTGGCACACAACTGCTTGTTGTTTTTTTCCTGAAATTCTAACCACTGGGCCCCTACATGCTCCCACAGACAACAAACGCAAACATTTCTTGGTACTTTTTTCTTGCGAGGAGACCGTGAACAAATCAGAACCCTGATAACTCCATGTGACAGTCATCTCTTCAGATGTTGGTCTGGTGTTTTCCTCCCACACCTCTGAAATAAAATATGTTTCAGGTGGCCTTAATGAGTCCATTCCTGATAATCCAGACAATGGATTGTTGCTTGATGTCTTTAGATCTCTTCTGAAAAGATTGTACTTAATCCTATGTAATTTAACTTCGGGTGTTCTCATCAATATAAATGTCTAATCTTTTAAACCATCTGCCCTCATGGACTTAGTGATATTTAGTGGCAACGAGTCCAGGTTAATTATACTCTACAAATAGCATAATACTTGTTAGTACATTTAAAATCTCCTGCCTTATAGCTTTATTGAATATCTGCTTGTTCCAGTGTTGTGAAAGAGAGAAAATAGTTGGGCTTGATTTACAAACTCAGTACCATCCACTATTTTGTATACCTCTCCTGTCTGCCGCCTTACAAATCTCCTATGTTACTTAAACTATCCTGAAGTTGTTAGTTAATGTGAAAATTGCCTAGTTCTCTACAGTTTGCCTGTTCATTTTGATTGCTATCTGAATGCCAATACTAATTATCTGAGAATCCCTGCTGAAAATATTGTAAACAACTGAAATACGTGGACAAATTCATCATTGTTTGAAACCCATTGATCTCCATAGTTTTATACTAGTGATTGATCTGGCCCAGTAGAAATAGAAATGTGGGACTGGGAGGGACCTTGTTAGGTCATCTAGTCCAGTCCCCTGCACTAAGGCAGGACACAGGACTAGTCTGTACTGGCACATGAGTTTGGCGCCAATCAAAGGGAAATATGCAAAGTACTTAAAATGCCTTGCCTATAAAATACCTTGCTTACCTTCCTTCTGATCGCCTGCCTTCTACTTGCCACACTGTCTTCAGTAGCCCGAGCCAGAGGAAAACCCCTTCCCTCTGACTCAGGGCTACTCCTCCTGCAGGGGTGGTCTTCCAGTTTTGGCTTCCTGATTGGCTAAGTGGGTCTTCACAGACTTGATCAGGGAGATTGAGCTGATGGTGGTAAATTCACCTTTGTCAGTGAAGATGAACCCTAAGTATTACCTAGACTGTTTTTGGCAGGTGTTTGTTTGATCCAATGGTTCTCAACCTGTGGCCTACAGCCCACTTGTGATCCAATTAGCAGACATCTGTGGCCCATGTTGAAATCCTCAGGCTATACAGGTTGTATATATATTGTGTTGATGTGGCCCATGTAACACAGAGAGAGCTGCATATACAACCCACAATGATAGATAGATTGAGAACCCCTGAACATGTTCTTCAAAAACTCCAGTGGCAGAGATTCCACAACCTTCCTGGGTAATTTTTTTTCCCAGTGCTAAACTACCTTTACGATTAGAAGATTTTTGGAATCTGTAATCTAAATCTCCCTTGCTGTAATTTAAGCTGATTACTTTTTGTCCTCTCTTTAAAGGTTAAGGGGAACAATTCGTCATTATCCTCTTTATAACAACCTTTTACACACTTGAAGACTCTTATCTTGTTCCCCAGAGCCCTCCTAAAAAAACCCCAGGTTTTTAAGTCTTTTCTGGTAGGTCATATTTTTTCTAGACTTTTAATCTTTTTTTTTTGTTGTCCTTTGGGTTATCTCCAGGTTGTCCACCTTTTTCCCAAAGTGCAGTGCTCAGGACTCCAGATGAGGCCTTAGAAGAAGAATTACTTCTCATGTCTCATTTACAGTTCTCCTGCTAATCTGTCCCAGAATGGTGTTGATTTTTGTTGTTGCTGTTTGCAACGAAGGTATTACTAATACCTTTCTTGGAAAAATATGCCTTGTGTAGTAGATGGATGTGTTGATGTGACATTTCCCAATTGTCAAAATATTTTAAAGGCTATCTAGTAGCATTTCATTTTTTAAGAAAGCAAGAAAAGAAGTTTTTGATGCATGAAAGAATTACTGAAACTTTAGAAGAGAACCAGAATAACTGAGATAACACATCAAAAGTTCTTCTGGCAATGACTCAGATATCTCAAGCTATTGTCATCATGATATTTTCCTCTGGTAAACATGGTCTAATATTAAATCATAATTAGTATAAAAATTTGCCATGTGACAGGGCTGACCTGTAATGAAAAAGTCATTCCTCTTTTTCTTTATTTTTTTTAAACTGAATAAAAAATGGCAGCAATAATATGAGTAAAAGGCTCAATAAAATCTGTCAGAACTGATTTCTACTGACACATAATGTGTGGCAATTTAAAGCTTTATTTTGCCAACTGTTTAATCTGCAGTACAAGTAAAAGTGTTCCATATGCATAATTTCTTCATTTCAGTGATGATCCTGTTTAAAGATTTGTTCCAGCAACATTTATTTAATGACCTTTATAAAGAATTTTCTCATTCCTCTACTAGTTATATTTAAACTTAAGAGTAATAAAAATAAACTGCATGATGGGAAAAAACACTTCCACTCTCCATTTATTTAATATTTAAAATATAATTACTTAAAAAATCAAATTAGTATTAATGATAAAGCCTGGGAATACAGAAATGCTCATAGTGGATTCTAGTGTAACACAGCGGATATTATTTACACTCTTATTTTGTTAACTTGTATTTATTTCAGATGAAAACTGGGTTGGGGGAAAATCACAAACTCATAGCTTTCTTTATGATCTTAGCTCTCTTATTTTATTGATTTAAATATTATTTTGCTTCCCTCCTCTTCAACAGGAAGTATGAGGTCATTGTTATAGCTGAAACACATATGTCTTGTTAGAGCACTATTCAGCCCAGATACACTCTATGCTTTATTTCATATTTTGAATTATTTATATTACATGGGAATTAATGTGAGGGGAAGGAGTTAGCTGGGTAATTGAAGTGAAGGTGGGAAACACCTAATATGTATTTCCAGCTGCACAAAATAAGATCATCATGGACACTGGGAGAAAGATTCAGAAACAGTGATAACAAGGGATCTCTCAACAATACCATGGTAAAAAAGAAGAAAGTATCCTCTTGTAACCATAAATAGGGCAAATGGCTTTAGGTTTCAAATTCTATAAACCAGATCCAGGAGAAGTCTAGTGTTCATTTCCTATCTATACATGAGATGTATTTAAATATGACACATTCATACAACCCTGTCTTTCAAGGACAGCCAGCCATATATAGTAGAGTATGGAGGAAAGGTGAATCAAAACAGCAGCATGACTTAAGGAAATTCATAGGATGGCTGACTGATTCAATTCATATATCCCAGTGACAAAATTCTTTCCTGAGATCCATAATGTCTGGATTCTTAATTATCTAGTCTTTTTGTGTATTAAAAAATGGCCAATAAAATGTCAGCCAAGAAACACACTGTTCATTCCTTTCAGGTTTATTTTAAACCTATTGCACTTAGGCTACAGCTAAATCAATTTTTCATGAATATCTACCCTAGTAGATTGCACCTCAAGCCAGTTCAGATCTCCAGAGAATTTTAAAAAAGAGATTTATCAAGTAACAAGTAACACCTCAGGAAAAAGAAACAGGGTTTTTAATTGCTTTGTGCACTCCATAATTGAAGGCAGGCACCTTCTTGAGGCACTCACTGCCAGGAGGAGTGTGACTCCACTTGGCCCTGCCTAATTAATCCTGTGATACAAACCTTCTGGCTTCAATTTTCACATTTCTGTCTCTTTTTAGAGGTGATAATAAAACTAAAAATTTATGTTGGTTACTGTATGACTATAACTGTGCCAGCAGAACACAAATAAAACCATATGGACATAGGAGACCTTGTCTTCCCAATTCTGCCTTCTCTCTTTTGTGAGGGGCATGCGGGTGCAATTTATGCTAACAAGGAAAGGTAGAAAGAGATTCAGTAGCAGGAAGGAAGAGTGCAGGTCAACTGAGCCTTGTGATAGTTTGCTCTGCTGAGATGACTCACTGAAGCATATGTCTTATTTGTTTATTGACAAAATCTCAAAATAGAAGTATACAGTCTGGAAGCTCCACTGAGCTGGCTACAAATCACAGAACTGCACAACAGCTCTTAATGAAAAACAAATTGTGCAGCTTAGCCTCTAAAATGCAGTCAGAGCTGCTTGTGCAGATGATTTCAATCTTAATAGCTTACACACTGGGATCAGCGCATAATATATTCCAGTCCCTACCGAATGTAATAGAAGCATCCATATTTCAGCTAGAATGTAACGGACCTGCTACACTACTTTCAATATTTTAGCCTCAGATGCTACAATTATTTATGTTACATACTGTCTGCAGCAACTGTTTAATGTAGTAGGCCAAATTCTGCCCTCAGTTAAATTTATTTGAATGAAATGCATATTTGTTCCAGGGTAATTGAGAGCAGAATTTTGCTCTCAATTTATTATTATTGGTATTTTTTTCTGTTGTTAATTTGGGCAAATGAAGTTGATGGGACAATCTTCTAGTTTCCTCTTTAAATATTTCCTCCAAATCCACTTCTTTCCACTTCTACTGTCTAGTCCACTCCTGTGACCAAACATTGCCTATCACTTCCTTGTTACATCTTTCCACAATAACACAGACACCCACACCCACAAACACCCATGCACATACCTAAAGAAAAATATCTTCAAAGCAAGATAACATTGATGGCAACTTAGTTAAAATTCAGGAGAATAAATAAAATGCTTCTAAACACAATTCTTCCTCAATTGTTTTGTCCGTTATACCCCAACCTCATTCCATCCTCATACTACGTTGTGTTGTGTAACTGGCCTGTTAGTTATTAGTTGTGTGTAATTCAGGCCACAACTACATTTGAGCTGAGAGATGTGATTAGCAATTTGTGTAGTCCTACCTGTGGTCAGTGTGCTTGAACTAGCCCTTAAAAATAGCAGTTTTTCCACATCAACATGGGCAGCTGCTCAGGTTAGTAACTTTGAGTACAATCCCACGTGAACCCATGGGTATGTAATCAGATGACTAGATTAAACCACCATGGCCATATTGCTATTTTTAGGTTTCAGGTCAGAGTTCAGTTTCTGTGCTGAGCGCTGGCAGCTAGGGAAATGTCATCTGCATACACAAATTTCCTTGACTCCATCATTGGTATATCTGAGGTGCATAGATTAAAAAGTTTTGGGACCCAGACAGAGCCCTGAAGGATGCTCAGATTAAGAATTCTTGGCCAATTGATCTGGCCATTAAGATGTACCTGAAAGTGGTGGTCCACAATCATTGCCACCAATAAACAAATCATTCACTGACAGTGAATGATGCAGAAGATCTTAAAGAGGAGACCTTGTCACCAGACAGTGTCACATGCCAAGGATAAATCAACAAGGGGGAAGCTTGTCTTCAATTTACATTGGAATCATACTTCAATGTGCTGGTGAGTGAAGCTATTTGTTCACAGCAGCTCCTCTTTGGGTAAAATCCTTCCTGCTCTGCTAGGGGTATATCACTGATAATGTCAGAGAAACAGCAGAGCAGCATCCTTTCCATGGCTATGTCTACACTGGAGGGCGATTTTAAGTTGACTTAACAAGGTCTACTTTAAGTCAGTTTAGGGGTATGTCTGCACTAGTAGACATACCCCAGGCCCAGGCTCAGGCCCTGCCCTGCCCAGGGCCACGGTCTGGCTCTGGGGCCCTTATCCAGCTCCTGCCACTGCTGGCAAGTGGTTGGGAGCTGGATCTGGCCTGAAGCAGCTTACTGCAAGCAGCAAGGGGCTTGAAGCCGACCCCAGTTGCCTGCAGCAAGCAGCATGGAGCCCAATCCGGCAGTCTGCCACAGGTGACAAGTGGTGCAGACCCCCATCCAGCCTCTTTGGGCAGGCAGCAGGGGGCTCGAAGCCAGCTTCTGCCACCTGCGTCAAGAGGCACAGAGCCTGATCCAGCCCCAAGCCACCTGCTGCAGGTGGCAGGGGGCTGGAATCCAGCTCCTGCCACCACGGGCAAGCAACTGGGAGCTGGCTCCTGCTGCCAGCGGCAAGTGGCTAGGAGCTGGATCCAGCCATGAGCCGCTTGCTGCTGCCGGCAGGTGGCTGGGAGCAAACCTCACCTTGGTGGGGTCCCACTCCTCCCCACACTAGGCAATGCCATTGACCCAGCCTGGTCAGGTCAGTGGCATTGCCTGGTATGTGTAGGGAGCAAAGCAGGACCCCACCAAGATGAAGTTTGCTCCCACCCACCCACTGGGGGCAGCAAGTGGCTCAGGGCCGGATTGGGCTCCGAGCTGCTTGCAGCAAGTGACATGGGGCCAGGGTGGCTCCCAGCCACCAGTGACACGAGCTGGTTCCCAGCCTCTTGCTGGCAACAGCAGGAGCCAGCTCCTAGCCCCTTTCCACCTGCAACAAGGGGCTGGGACCCAAATCAGGCTCCCAGTCCCTTGCTGTTGGCATCAAGAGTTGGTTCCTAGCCAGCCCCACCTCCTGCATGTGGCAAGGAGCTGGGAGCCTAATTCAGCTCCCAGACACTTGCCAGCAGTGGCTGGGGCCAGATCAGGCCCCTGGAGATGGATCAGCCTCCCGGAGCCCAATCAGGTCCTGGGGTGGGGAAGGAGGCAGGGCCTGGGGCTTCCTGCCCTGTAAAGTTGTCTTAAAAGCTTAAGGCAACCTGCATGGCAGGTTTTATTAAGTCTACTTCAGCACATACTTAAGTTAACTTAATAAATTCTAAAGTTAGCCCTGCAGTTGCTTAAGTTGACTTAAGCCTCCAGTGTAGACATAGTCCATAATCTTGCTGGTGGTTGAAAAGAGAGGGATGGCAATGATAAGGACATCAGTGTGACACCAAGCTAACCTTCAAGTCTTTGCTCCAAAGATTAGAGATGCTAGAACTTCTCAAGTAAATGTTTGTTTGAATATTTTAACAGGCCTGTGATAGGGTATAATTGCCCTCAATGGACTGGAAGGGGTGAACCCTAGACTATGGATTAAGGAAGGTGTATCGCGTATCCCCCTGCCCTGCCCCAGACATGCTCCAGCTTTAACCAGCTGAGGGAGCAGCTCAGCTTATTCTTGTCTGACTGGAAGAAGACAGCATATGTATTGCAGGCTCCTGCCTGGAAAGCTGTCAGAGCCTCAGACTGCAGAGGCTAGGGATGACAAGACCCACTTAAATAGCTGACTGTGCACTGAAGTCCATGAGGGAAAGAAGCCACAGGGAACGCACCTGCTGAATACCTCAGTAAACCGATGGACTATGGTGCAGGAAGACAGGATTAGAAGTAGTGTAGGGGAACTAAGCATTGATTCAATTGTGGTAATTGCTTAAATATCTTGGCCTAAACTTTTCCAAAACTTCCTGTCTGGTACAGAAAATCAATCCAGATAGTTACTTTATGGCAGAGTTATAAGCAAGTGAAAGCTGGATGTTACAATGGAAAATGTTGGGTGACCTTGACTTATCTGCAGTACTAGATAACTTGATTCACCCAGAATGTATTAACTATTGCACCCTAAAGCCTCAGCCTATGGCTTTTTTATGGCGATGCTCGGAGAAGCAATAGTTGGTTGAGGTAATAGCAAGGAATAGAAAGGAAGCTGAGCAGGCAGAGGAGTAACTGGCATTCATTCAGTAGCCATAGCTGAAGTAGCCTTCTCAGAGAAGCAGTTGCTGAGATGTATCACCACTACTCCTTAAAGAGGGGTCGTGGCATGGACAAGCAGCTAGTAGATGTTGAGAAGGGAGAAAGAACACAAAGGCAGACATTGTGGGGTGCTGTGACTAGCTAAGGTTCAGTGAAAGAAATGATACAACCAGTTAAGAATATATGAAGAACTACAACCTGGAAGGAGCTACAATAAGAAGTGTGCAAAACTGGTTGGTTAACTGCTCCCAACGTTACCAACAGTTCCCAGTCATGCTGGAAGAGCAGAATGAGAGGGGTACCACAGCGATCGGTTCTGGGTCTGGTTCTATTCAATATTTTCAGCAATGGTTTAGCTCGGTGATTCTCAACCACGGTGTCAGGAGACATTACTGTGTCATCACACAAGGGTAAGTGTGTCACTGAGAGCTGGGGAACTGGCTGGATTTGGCCTGGGGGAAGTGGGTTGGTGTGTCCTGTATGGTTGCAATATGTTGCCAAGTGTATCACAATCCACAAAAGATTGGGAACCACTGGTTTAGATGAAGGCATAAAGAGTACACTTATAACATTAGAGGATGATACCAAGCTGGGAGGGTTTGCAAGTGCTTTGGAGGATAGGATGACAATTCAAAATGATTTGGACAAACTGGTGAAATGATCTGAGGTAAACAGAATGAAATCCAGTAAAGACAAGTGCAAAGTGTTCCACTTAGGAAACAGCAATCCATGGCGCACATACAAAATGGACCATGATTGCCTAGGAAGGAGTACTGCAGAAAAGGATCTGGGTGTCATAGTGGACCATAAGCTAATTCTGAGTCAACAGTATAACTTGGTTGTGAAGAAAAGCAAACACCATTTTGGGATGTACTAACAGGAATATTGTAAGACATGAGAAGTAATTATTCCACTCTACTCCATGCTGATTTGGCATCAGCTGGAGTACTGTGTCCAGTTCTGGCCACTTTGTTTCAGGAAAGATGTGGGCACATTGGAGAAAGTTCAGAGAAGAGCAGTAAGAACGATTAGAAGTCTGGAACACTTGATGTATGAGGGAAGATTGAAAGAGCTGGGTTCCTTCCAGTTTCTGTGATTCTATAAGAAGGGATGTTAAAATTAAATTGGGGATTAATTGGTCTCATTAGGTTGGTTAATCTAGCCCTGTTCTCACCAAATAAATGAAATGTATTCTAGAATGAATATTGCTACATCTTTTCAACATCTGTTGTTATGTTTTTCAAAATGCTTTTTCATTTAATTAGTTCAATATGCTAGTCATTTAAACACACCCACTAGCACACAGTATTTCATGTAATTGTCTTGAGTTTTGTATGTACATTGTAGGTGGTCAGTTTGATGAACCAGGGAACATTGCTTTGCGTTTCCTGTTCTTCAGATACAGTTTTTAAAATGTTTCCTTCTGTTTGCCAGTATGTTTTGTATTGAATTCATTGTAAAAATATGGGAGCCATCTGGTGGCTGGATTAATACGTATAAATCAGGGCTGCACTATGGTTCTCTTTTCTGATGATAGGCAAACTGAATCCTGCTGTGTGAGAGCTGCATGGGTTGGCATTAGGCAAACCTCTACTACTTCATTCCATGCTTTGGGGTCAGCCTCCTTTTTTGCACTCTTGTTATCTTAGCTCCTTCAATCTGGCCATCAGACTTCACATACAAACTTTCCCCTTCAGGGGCAGTGTGGTCACACTTGCTTGTGTGAGGTCTCCATGTGTGGTGTTGGAAGGGGGCACTGTTTACTTTATAATCACCAGTAGTATTTTCAGTGGTCCAGGAGGCAGGATAGCTCTAGAATAAAGTAGTGGGAATGGTTCAGAGCCTCGCCTACCAAAATGGAGGATGACCTTTGGTCTCTGAACACATACCCTTCACCCCATAAGCAACAGCAATGGCCATTCTGCACAGGTGGTATCTTCAAATCATTTCTGAACATTATTAGGGCACATCTAATAGGTTCTAACAACAGTAGGCTAGTTTGGATGCTCCAGGATACCTTGTCTGTAATGGATTACAGGTAGGACTTGTAGATAATTTCCCATCTAAATTGTTTGTTTGCTTTTTTATGGAAAAATTGAGTTTTCTCCACTCAATGAAGATTTTCACAAAAAGCGTCTGCTTTCCACTGACAATTTAGAGTTCTAGAAACTAAAAAATTGAGGCTAGAAACTATGAGTCCCATAAGGCACTCCAGCAGCATGTCCAAATTATATTATTTTCTTTCTTTCGTTCTTTTTTTTTTCTCTAAAAGATGCATCTGCTTTCCAACCAGCTCTATTTCCAGGCTCTCTAGCTACTTACTGAAAACAGCTTTATCTGCCCCTGATTAGCAATACAAACAAGGAGTTTGGCACCATCTTCTAGCATCTGACAAAGTAGGATTCTCTCCCATGAAAGCTCATTCAATAAATAAATTTGTTAGTCTTTTGAAGTGCCACCAGACTCCTTGTTTGTTTTGCTGGACTAGACTAACACAGCTACCCTTTTGGAACTTGATCAGCAATAAGGTTGCTAGTGTGAGGGAATATATTTGGTTTTAGGCTTCCAAAGACATATTGAGGGTCCAGTCAGTCTCCTGACTGTCTTCCTGTAAACCCTGGTGTAATGCAGGAAAGGCAATGTCTTGCACAGCAAACCAGTAAATGTCCTGTGTCAGGGTAAAGGAAAACAGCCTGCAGCTGTCCCCCAAAAAACCCAGGGGTGACAGAAATGAACCACTTAGACTGAGCCCTAGTCTATACTTGCTGCATTTTTTGGCAGCAGTCGACAAGAGATATGCAAGGTATATAAAATACCTTGTGTATCTCCCAATGACCCTACACACTATGCTAAGCAGACCAGAAATGCCTTCTGGTTAGGCTACCAATACTTCAGTTCTGGGGCTGGAGTTGCTATCATGATTTCCAGATCGATTGAGCATATCTACACAGACTGCTCAATCGAACATGGAAGATCATGCTGACAGTGGCGATTTTGCCACAGTCAGTATAGCCTCTGCCTAAGATAGGAGGATATCAGGCCCTATCCCCTGGAGAATGATTACATTCACTGCTCTTGCTGACTGATGCAACTCCTACTTACAGCAATGTATCTGTTTCAATTGACACTAGCAGCAAACTTGATCCAATGTCTACACTCAGGGGACTAAAAGGTCTGAGAGACACAGGGGGCCCACTGTGGTAAGGCATGCCAAGCGTGACACCTGTATACTCTGTTCAGTCTGGATGCAACCACTGGAATTTTAAACCCCTGATTGTGAGTGGATTGAGGATCCTTGCAGAACTTTACACATTACCCTACATTAAAATGTCCATGACTAAGAATATTCTGTGAAGCCTAATGGATAATTGTATTATATTTCAGACCTAGAGCTCAAATTCTTTACAGTTGTACAGTTTGTTTAATATTTCCGGTAACTCCTTCCATCTATGCTATTACAGATTAATACCTAACACTTTCCTAAAATAAAACAAAAAAATAAGAGACATGATAAGCATTAAATGAGTCTTGTTTAATGTAACCATTTTAAACAGCTAGCCCTTTCTCACAGGTTTCTTTTGTTCTCTTAGTCACAACTTATTCATGACTGTTCTTTCAACTTGTTTTTATTTCCAAAGAAAGACTTCGAAGCATATCATACTGACACCATACTTCAGTGGCTGTCAAAACAGTAACTATCTCAGTAAACATTTTATAGAGGTTGTAGTCGCTTGTGTTAATGTGATAACATTTAGTTATTATTTCCAGACAAAAAATTACATTAAGATGCATTTGAAGTTGAAGGAAAATCCCAACTGGGGGTTTTCTGACAAAACTTTTTTTTGTTGGAAAACGCTGATTCATTGAAACCAAAACATTTTTGCAGAAACATTTTAGTTTCAGCAAAACTTTTATCAAGAAAGTTTTTCAAATTCAGGATGGAATTTCAACAGCATGAGATGGAAGCTTGTTACAGAATATCTAAGTAGCTATGGCATTCATCTGGGATGGAAGAAATGAAGGTTCAAGACCACGCTGTCTCTCGTTCAGGCTCTAGAGTCAGTGTCTGTCTGGTCTAGGGTATTTTTAATTATTTATATGAAGTGGAACAGCTTCAACAGGTAACATTGAGAGAAAGACTGACTCTAAGGCCTGATTAGGTAAACATTCATCCAGCTCAAAGCAGGAACATGACCCTGAGTCTTGCACATAAAAGCTGAAGGCCCTAACCACTAGTCTACCAGCTATTTGGGTTGAGCGTTTCTTTTTGCTCTCACCTTTTTTTTTCCCTCTGATGTGGCATGAAAACAAATTTTGAAAACTTCAGTTTTCCCTAAATAGAATTCTAAAGCATGGAACCACTCAGGTTCTTTTAAATAACCTTTATTCTGCCCTGTAGTGACATCATGCAATACACATATGATTACAATAAAGACATATTGATATCTTTAACCCCAGATTAAATAGATTCTTTGAGCACTTCTTACACCGCATAGTTCTATTTAATATGGTTTAGTTTACAACAACATATCTTAAAACATGTAAGTTAGCAAGTGCTGAAGGGTCCTAAAGGTATTTTACAAATTATAGTGTTGCCCAGTTTGTACGTCTATGCAGGTAAATTGGGGAGTATAACACACCGGTTATTCTACATACCATGGGTAGCTGCAGAAAGGTGAAAGGAAGAATGAGCAGCATTCATGAGGCATGCATATTGGTGGAAAATGGGTGGAGGTTTACACTGCATAACCTTGCATGCTCACTAGGGACATACAGATTTTACCTATGAAACCTATGGGTAACCAGCAGGCAGACTATGGGGTGTGTGTGTGTGTGTGTGCGCGTGTGTGTGAGAGAGAGAGGTATCTTTTCTGAGAAAAATGTTGATATTTCACCAAAACATTTTTTCCCCCAAAGCCAAAATATTTCAATTTCACAGTAGTAGCACAGTGCTTTATAGGAATTGCAATATTGTTGACTTATACTGCCATTCTCTTGCATATGCCCAACTTCCTGGTTGGACTACATCTTCCATGATTCACCACTTTCTGTCTTCTGGGTGAAGAGGGGAGATGTAGGAGTCCAATGCTGAAGTGCATTATAAGAGATGTAAGCATAGTCTGTAGATGTAAGTGCATCATAGGAGATGTAAGTGTAGATAGGCCCATGATAGGGGGCACGTGACACCTGAACTAAGGATTTTTGTTCTACAGAATCTTTCAACATTTATTTGAAAAATTGGAATTTTCCATAGGCAAAAATATTTCCAACATGCTTTACTTATGACCATGATTTAGCCCTATGCATAATTCACTTTTTATGAACCACTGAAATGCAGCCTTTCTGTTGTACTAGAAAGCTGAAGTGCAACTTTGATGGGAAGTTGTGATAGATACAGTAGTTTCCAGAGGCAAATAAATAAAGAATTTAGCTCAGTATGCCACCAACTAATACTGGTAGTTGATAACAGCAGCATAGAAGACTAATAAGATTATTGATATATGGCCCCAGACATTTTTTAAAGACTTAATCTTACCAAATTCTGTGGATAATTTGGCTATGGAAATGTGTATTTTTATTAATTCAGTGGGTCTCTGCATGCTTCAGGAGCCTGCCACTGTAGAGGAGTCTCCAGAATCGTGAATTTAGATTGTAAACTCTTGAGGGTGAGAACTCTTTCATGCTATATTGTTCGTACACCATGTAGTACAATGAGGCACTAAGCTACGTGAACTATAATACACCTAAGTAATAAAGGAGTTTGCTTTAGTATCACTCATAAAATCCTGACATTTCTTCAGCCAGTGCACTAAGAAGATCAAAGACATAAACTGTGTGAGCAGTGAGCTACAGCCAAACTTTGGTTGTGTTTATAAATTTCTGGTTAGAAGACATAATATATTAATGCCCTGCAACTTGCACTGGGTTCACTTTAAAATTTATATTAAGTAGATTGTTACATTATGGTAATGTACTAAATTACCTAAAGCAAAGTAATACAATGATTAACTGACCATAAACATTGCTTTATGGTCAGTTTATAAAGTATTACAAATATTAACATTATGCATTTTAATAACAGAGGAAAATTGCAGGATGAAGTATCTGTGGATTGACTCATGCTATTAAGAATAATAAAATAGTGGTGTAACTCACAACAGTCTCAGGTTACAGCTTGCAAGTAAAATTTAGTTTAAATCATCTTTGAAAACAACAGAGATATTCATTGTTTACAAAATGGCCAAAGCTTTCCAAGCATAGAATAATGGTTTCCAGTATATGTTTTCTAACGTATAATATATTATAGCTTTTTATTAACACAGTGGGCCAAAAGCATATCTGGTGTAAATGAACTGAGATGAGAGGATTTGCACAAGGGCAATGCTGGGCCTCTGTTGATCAGATTGTGCTTTTTCTTAAAAAGCCAGCAGACACCAAACTCCAGTATGGCACTTTGAGAGTCATTTTATTTGCCTATCATTCAAACACATGCATGCTTTTGATTCATTTATTCAAGTATTTGGCTTTTTTGTGGATTTAACAGTGTCTTGCTATGAACATATATACATCCTGGTAAAAATTCATATGGTTGACAAGCCTGTGAAATACCAATATTCAAAGGAACTATTAATAGTCAGTCTTGCCAACCCCAAGAAATCAAAAATCCCAAATCAGACTCCCAAAATTATGAGATTGTTATAAATTCATGAGGTTATTTTTAAATGGGTTCTTTTTATTTGTTCTCTGGTATCTGAGCTCAGATTCTCACATAATGACTTGCCTCTAGAAACAGGGGCTTTTAAGAAAAGCATCATTTACCATGAGACTTGTAATAAAATCTTAAGAGTTGGCAACATTAAATATTTGTTAAAGTTTTTATTTTCTCTCTTTTGTTTGGAAAGCTTACAAACTAAAAGAAATCTTTATTATTTTCTCTAGCCTAGTTATCCTCCATCTGGTGTGTACTGATTTAACTATTTTTGTAATATTTTTGCTTGGTCACATTTTATATTCAGTTTCCTTCTATTAATAGGTTATAAAGGATTAATAAATATTGTATGCAGTGGCGTTGTAACTGTGTTGGTCCCAGGATATTACTGAGACAAGGCAGATGACATAATGTCTTTCATTGAACCATCTTCTGTTGGCGAGAGAGAAGCTTTTGAGCTTACACACAGCTCTTCTTCAGGTCTCTTTGTCTCACCAGCAGAAGTTAGTCCACTAAGATATTATATATGTGTCACAGCCAATAATACTACATATCATACCTGGTCATAAGCAGATCAGTAGAATGTGTTAGATCAGGGTTTCTCAACCGTTTCAGGGTCACGACACAGTGGGGAGGCTTCCCAGCTGTGCATGACACACCAAGCCATTTATTTTTATCCCCTCTGCATTGGGCTGACACTAAGCTAGATTCCTTTCCCTTCCTACTCTGCCTATGTATTGTGAGCTTGATCTTGCTCTCACAGAAATCAATTGCAAACCTCTAATTGACTTTAGTGGTTCAGCATCAAGTCCTATAGGCTCTGGTTGGCAAGGTGCTGAGCAACTAGAGGTAGATAAGGAGACTTGCAGCTTTAGGGGTCTCTGTGCAATGTGCACAGTGAAGGCCAACCCACACCAGCAGAAACATGGCTTGACTCTGATATAGTGTGTGATAGTCACTTCCTTTCTGTAGTGAAGGGCCAGAGCCACTGCCCAATGAAGTCAGTGGAAAGGATCAGGCCTCAGCAGAGGGAGCTCACTTTTATTTATCACATCTAACTTAGAATTTTTTTTAAAAAGAAGATACAAGAATACTGGTGCATTGATTGGTACATGAATTCTTAAATCTCAAAATATTACAATATAAATGCAAATATATTTGAAAATTACGGACTTTTTTATTCAATCAACTTCTATTATTAAAAGAGGCAAGTGCTCAGACTCCACGGTGCGCTTTTTCAGGTTGACTGTGGAGCTTGAAAGCTTGTCTCTTTTAACTACTGTAACTGGTCCAGAAAAAGCTATTAGTTCATCTACCTTGTGTCTTTCATATTCTGGGCCAATACAGCTACAGCAACACTGCAGACATACTTATTATTTATCCATCAGGGAGTAATACCATAATATCTGCAGCTGGGTTATCACCAGTCCCTTTTTACTGAGTTTTGTCCCGTCATAATTCTGAATACCCTCTCCCAGTAATAAGGTGTTTCCCTTCCCATGCATGGATTTTTTTTAACCTGATAATGTCACTCTGTCTTCCAATGTTTGCATCCCATTTCTGATTCCATCTTCACAGTTTTCCTGAACAGCAGCAGTAGCTTGTCTTGCCAATGGAAAAGAAAGTAGTGACACTGAATCTGGGTGTAGTAGTAAGTGCAGCTTTTTAAATTTACAGATATAAAACAGTTCTGGAACAGACATGGTCAAATAGCATGCAAGGCAATCCCTTCTTTCAGGAATCCCAGTGGAAGATCAATGCCTCATTCCCAGGGAACCACTCTGCCACAAGAGCTGAATCTAATCAGAGACTAAGGCAGAAACCAAACTCTCCCCATGCTTGCACAGCTCTGTCTCACCAGAAACCATCTTTATAGAGAACCTTGAAAAAAACCCAGCAGTAGCAACAACAGAGCACGTCTTCCTAAGACTGAACATATTCTGAGAAAAAGAACTTTGAAGACTTAAGTGTGATACTGCCACCTGTTCCAAAGGGGCAGCCGTGTTAGTCTAGTTCAGCAAAACAAGCAAAGAGTTGTGTTGCACTTTTAAGGACTAGCACTTTATTTATCGCATGAACTTTCATGGGAGAAAATCCCACTTTGTCAGATGCTTTGAAGTGCCATCTAGCGCCAGCCACCATAACACCATCCAGACTCCTCCTGTCATACCACATCTATCTATGTACATCCTCTAATGCTTTCTGGTAGGAGGGACTTTAACATCTCATCTATTTCCATCTTAATTTCCTCATCCATCAAGGGCTTGCCTTTGCAGAACTCAGAAAAGTTTATGTCTCAGCATGTCTGGGAGATACCTATACAGCTGGCACCAACCTCTGGCACTGCCCATGGACAAGGTATGTGACTCATGGCACCCTTCCGCCTACCTGTTCAATTAGAACCCAGGCTTTGAATACAAGAATAAGAAAAAAATTGTGGGATTACAGACAGTACCCTTGAATGTGGACAGCCTCATACATCAGACTTGAAAGAATCATTCCTTCCTATTAAGAATTGTTTTCCTGAATATTAAAAAAATGAATAAAAGGGATTCCAGATGAGCTGGAGTTATAAAAATAAATTTGTCTCTAAGAAAATTTGGTCACATGTTACAGGCAGTCACAGTGGAGCAGGGTTGTTTGTAGGGGTGGGCAGCGCTCAGTGTCAATCAGCCTGTGGGGACCCCCACTCCACCAACACTGGGGAACAGGATCACCCTGGGCCAGAAGCTGGGCTCTGAACTCCTGCCCTGTCCCTGGGCAGTCCATCCCAAAGGTGTTGGGAGGCAGGCTGACCGAGAGATTGGAACCCATACTTCTGTGCCATTCCGAGGCTGGCTTGCTACCAAAGGAAATGCAGGGAGTAACATGAGACCCACCAAACTGCAGGACAAGGGGCAGTCATTCCCCTCACGTAGTTCTAAAGGGGCAGCCATGCTAATCTAGTTGAGCAAAAGAAACAAGGGGTTTGGTGGCACTTTTAAAGACTAACAAATTTACTTATTGCATGAGCTCTAATGGGAGAAAATCCCCATTTTCAAGCATCTCATGAAGTGGAATTTTCTCCCATGAACATTCATGCAATAAAAATATTTGTCAGCCTTTAAAAGTGCCACTAGGCTCCTTATTAGCATAAAGTAGGTAAGACATGGGGTAGCCTTGTTAGTCTAGGTCAGCAAAACAAACAAGGAGTCCTGTGGCACTTTTAAAGGCTAAAAACAGAGACACACTATGGATTTAGTGTTGCCTGACTGAACAAAGTTGGGCTGAGAAAGCTCTTTATAACTTTGGGTTCTTCAAGCTCAAGTAACAGTGACATCTTAGGCCAGAGTAACATATAAGAAGTAAAGAAAATAAGCAATATCTCAAAGGTGCACCTTAGAGAAAGGAGAATGAAACATCTCTAGGAAGATCATTCCATTGCAAGTCCTCTGCTCCATAATAAAAAAAGAATGGTCCCACTGAGTGCTGGCAGAGTTAAGCAATTTTTTGTTACTGTCTCACAAGCTAAAAGATTTAAACCTTCACAGCCCCACTGGACTTCTTCTAACTCCTACAGACTACAGTTCTTTGTTCACATCTGGAGATTTTTATCCTCCTCCCCATCTGTTCTAAAGTGGGTCTTGTGGACTAAAATTGTATTTCTAATTCATCTAAACTGTACCTAACCTTTATAAAAAGATACCTACAGTCCAAATCTCTTACCAGAGAAAGGAAATAGTTTTTGGTCTGTGGACTTCCATACCGCAAAAATGATGATAATGCCATGGTTGTATACTGGCTATTCAACTGTTGGGTGTAAAAATGGTTATTTATTTAGATGCTCTTTTAATTGCAGTAGAGCCAGAAGCATCCCTCAGACTTGTTTGGCTTATCTGATGATTATGTCTTAAAGACTTTGGAGTTCTTAATTAACATAGAAAAAATTGTTCTATCCCTTTCTTCCTCTTTAGCGTTTGTAGATGCCACAGTATTGTTCCTAAACATTCTCTTGCCAGACAGGGATCCCACAATGGACATATTTCATGCAGAATGGTCTGCTCCCTTCATCTTGAGAAGGAATTTAGCAAGGCTTATTAGCTCCCATTTGAAAGGACAGATTATAAACCAAATGTAGAAACATAATAGAGGCTCAAGCTAAATGTATACTTTACCCTCACCTCCCAAAGCAGCAAGAGGGCCAAAAATGCCACCATGGCTAAACAGTAGAGTAAACAAGGTTATTAGAGACAAAAAGACATCATTTTAAAACTGAAAGTCATATCCTACCGAGGAAAATACAAAGGAACATAAACTCTGGCAAGTCGGTGTCAAAGCGTAATTAGGCAAGTCAAAAATAATTTGAGGAGCAACTAGAAAAAGACACAAAGACTAACTGCAAAATTGTTTTTAAGTAAATTAAAAGCAGAAAGTCTGCCAAACATCAGTGGGGCCACTGGACAAGGTACTAAAGGAGCACAAGGCCATGAACATGTGTTATGTGAAGAAGTAAATGAATTCTTTGCACTAGTCTTCACTGGAGAGGATGTGAGGGAGATTCCCACATCTGAGCCATCCTTTTAAAACAACAAATCTGAGCAACTGTCGAGACTGAGGTGTTAATAGGAGATTTTGGAACAAATAAATACATTAAAAAGTAATAAGTCACCAGGACAAGATGGGATTCACCCAAGAGTTCTGAAGGAACTCAAATGTGATGTTTCAGGACTATGAACTGAGATATGTAACCTGTCACTTAAAAACAGACTTTGTACTAGAAGACTGGAGGATAGTTGATATGACATGAATTATTTTTTTTTAAGTTTCCAGAGATGATCCTGGCAGTTATTAACCAGGAAGCCTATTTTCAGTACCAGGAAAATTGTCTGAAACTATGATAAAGAAGAGAAACATCAGGCACATAGATGAACACAGTATGCTGAGGAAGAAAAAATAGAATTTTGTAAAAGGAAATCATGCCTCATCAATCTATCAGAATTTTTGAGGGTGTCAATAAGCTTGTGGATAGGGGTGAGTCAATCTATATATTATAGTTGGACTTTCTGAAAGTCTTGGACAAAATCCCTCACTAAATGTTCAAGCAAAGAAAGCAGTCATGTGATAAGCAAGAAAGTCCTTTCATGGATCAGTAACAGGTTAAAAGACAGGAAACAAAGGGTAGAATAAATGGTCAGTTTTTATACTGTAGAGAGCTAAATATTGGAGTCCCCAGGGCAACCAGCTGATTTGTGATATGGAATATCTTCCATATGAAGAGAGATTAAAGAGCCTGAGATGGCTTTGTTTAGAACACAAATAAATACTAGAGGATTTGATAGAGGTCTATAAAATCTTGACAGTGGGGAAAGTGAGTAAGGAAATATTATTTACCCCCTTCACAAAGCACCAGATGTCATCCAATGAAATTAATAGGCAGTAGGATTAAAATGAATGAAACAAAGTACTTCTTCACATAACACACATTCACGTAACACACAACCTATGAAATCTGTTGCCAGGGGATGATGTGAAAGCCAAAATTATAACTGGATTTTAAAAGGAATTATGTTTCTGGAAGACAGATCCAGCAATGCCTACTAACCAACATGGCCAGGCATGCAACCCCATGCTTTGAGTGGTCCCTGTGTGGAGTGTTCCAGGCTCATTTGGATTGTGGAGTGGAAATTGCTGAAATGTCTGTGGAAATCTTCAGGACCATCCCTGTCATGGTTCCAGATGATGAAGATGTCATCAATGTAGCGTAAGTAGCGGAGAGGTGCTTTGGGATGACTGACACAGGAGATCCACTTTCTGGACACTACAGTACAAATTAGGGATGGACACATCAACACCACTCTATACCAAAAGCCTACTTTGGTATAGTTATCTACATCCCTCGAGCTTCCACCCTAAACACACCACACAATCCTTTGTCTACAGCCAAGCCCTAAGTTATAACCTCATTTGCTCTGATCCATCAGAGAGAGACAGGCATCTTCAGGATCTCTATCAAGTTTTCTTAAAACTACAGTATCCACCTGGGGAACTAAAGAAACAGATTGACAGAGCAGACAGGTACCCGCGGTCAATTACTACAGGAAAGGCCCAAAAAAGAAAACAATAGAATGCCACTGGTCACCACACACAACCCTTGAGTCAGACCTCTACAAGAGATCATTAAGGACCTCCAGCCTATTTTAAAAGATGACCCCGCACTTTCTCTAGCCTTGGGAGACAGACATCTCCTCGCCTATGGACAACCCCTGAACCTTAAACAGATACTCACCAGCAACTACAGATCTACCAACAGAAACATCAAAGCAGACACATATCCCTGCAACAAACCACACTGCCAACTTTGTCCACATATCTGCACATCACAGGACCTAATCAAGCCAGCTACTCCATCCAAGGATCACTCTCCTGCTCATCCACTAATGTGATTTATGCCATCATATGCTGGAAATGCCCCCACACCTTATCCATCATTAACATTTACCATATCCAAATCCAATCATAGGGCTGGAAGGGACCTCATGAGATCATCAAGTCCAACCCCCTGGGAATTGAACCCAGGACCTTCTACATGTTAAGCAGAGGTGCTAGCCACTTTATAAATTGGACAAACAGGACGATCCCTATGCAGAAGAATAAATGGGCACAAAACTGACATCAGAAATCACACCCCCCAAAAAATAACCAGTTGCTGAGCACTTCCATCTTTCTAATCACTCTATTAATGATTTGTTAATGTTGGTCCTCAAGAAAACCAATGGGACATCAAGACTTCAAAGAGAAACAGCCAAAATTGAACTAATATGCAAATTAGATAATGTGAAAACAGGTCTTAAGCGTGACTAAGGATTCTTTTCACATTCTAACAGCTAATTTGACTTCACCCTCCCTCTGTGTGCTGTTTCCTAGAGTTTGAATCCTTACAAATGCTCTGATTTGCTGTTGCAGTATGACCTGATCCCATGTCTTATGCTCCCTTGCATTTATTTTCATCCCATTTTGTAAGTTCCCCCTCTTCAGTGCATCTGACAAAGTGGGTTTTTCTCCCATGAAAGCTCCTGCGATAAATAAATCTGTCAGTCTTTAAGTGCCACAAGACTCCTTGCTTTTTTTTACTTTACTAGACTAACATGGCTGCCCCTTTGGAACTTGTCAGAAGACAGGATATTGGACTAGGTGGACTATTGGTCTGATCCAGCAGGCTATTTTTTGTGTTTAAATGATTGTGCTATTCACTTCAAATATACTAATTATTCATAAATTCAAAGGAAATCTTTTTCATGACATTGTGACTGATCAAATGAGGGCAGTTCAAAGTCTATAGTTAATTCACAATGATTAGTTCAAATGTTACATGGCTAGTAAATTAACAACAGTTTTTATTTTGTGTACTGTACTTCGTAAATCTGAACAAGGGCAAAATCAATTTTATGGGGTATTAGCAATGGGATGAATAGGTACAACTATGCTGAAGTCTGTGGTAATACACCTGTTTACACCATGTCTGAACTTATCCTAGAGTTTTTTAATTTAAACTGTAGCAATCACTTACTGGATGCGTGTGTGTGGAACGTTGGTTATCACCACATTTCAGACTGATGACAGTATGGTTCATAATTGTTTTCCTTTTGATAACTTCCATGTCATATTTACTCACCAGATAGAAGACTTTTCTAACAGTCTGCCTTGTGTATATTATGATGTGGCCAGCACGTGCATTTTTTGCTGACTGGTGGTGGTTTCTCAGAGATGTCATGGGAGTCTGGGATTTCATGATGTCCATGTTTTTATAACATGTGTCCATAACTTTTTGACATTCTGGGAGCATTGTGTGTGAGTCAGTGAATGGGGCCTGTGCTATGAACAGAAATGTGCATAGTGGAACAAATTTCATTAAGAGCTGTGAAGTTAAACTGGTGGCTACATGAGAGGCTGAGAGCAAGAGGGAGCTCAGTTAGACAAAGGAATATGCTGTGGACTCCAGCTGAAGAGTGAGGAGGATTGTACATAGTGGAACAAATTTCATCATGAATTTTAAGATAAACATTTTTAAAAGTTTAGTGACCTGTGTTGTTTGCAAAGACAATACAATTGCTACTATAACATAAGTTTTGATATTCATCATGGCTCCTCAATGCCCTTCTACCCTGACAAATGTCCAGCCCTGCAATGATATAATTCCTCAGGGACACTAAAATGTTTATTGTCTCAGCATCAAACTATATGGACCAGTACACAGCTCCATGCTGACATTTCCTACATTCAAAAGCTTTTCACTGTGGTCAAAACCCATGTGCTGGGTTTAGTTGCCGCACTGACCAGGGAAAAATGAAGATTTAATTTGGATGCAGAGTAATTACAGATGACAATGAAGGAGACCATGACAGCAAATATCCCTGAAATTTTGTTGTTTGGGAAGGGCTTGGACAATGCTCTAGAATTAATGGGCCCAACTTCAACTACTGTAAATCATTATAGCTTCACTGGTTTTTCTGGAGATAGACCAGTTGACAGTCTGACCCACTGTTTACAGTTTTGACTTTTCCTTTTTTCAGTATTATTCTTGCCATTTGTAGTAAAATTTCTTTATGATTTTCTCTCTCTTTTAAAGCCAAGATGTGAATAGTAGGCCCCTGTTTATGTTACATAGAGTAAACAGAACAGCTCTTTTTCCTGGTTCAGTTGATCTGGCACAATAGACAATAATAAAATTTTGTTTGTAAGAGTAGATGAAAGATAAGACTCAGAAAACTAAAGAAACTACTAACAATAGCAGGTATGGCACATTTGATCTCTGGCTCAGTGCCCACCCCATATTAGTCACCCATCATCACCTACAGCACAAGGAGAAAGAAGGGTTGTGCTGGGAATAGACCATGGGCAAGACAAGAATGGGAGGTGCCATCACTGAGCTGAGTTCCAGTACACACACAAGCCTCCATGGGGGGTAAGGTCTCTGGTTCCTAACTTGTGCTTGGACTGGAAGGCCCTGGATCCAGATGCTGGAATTTGCTTTTTTCTGGCCACCGTTACTGCCACATTTGATCTGAGTTCAACTACATGGAAGAATTGAAGTCACCGTATTTATGTCTTAGTATAAGACAGGGACACCCCCCCCCCAATGTAGTGGAATTGTTCTTTGTTGTATTTATTGTATGTCATGTATAACCCTAATAAAAAGCAGTTTCAATAATGGGATCCATCCTTTTACAGTAGGACTTGTGAGTGACATCATCTCTCAGTCTGAACATTCAATGTATAAACTTTCCTTATGGTGCATCCTAGTACAAACAACAAATTATCACAACACTTCTCTGGAAAACCAGAGAACTATGCCCAGAAAAGATTCCTTCCTCCATTCTTTGGGGACAGAGATACTTGGATAATGTATATGCCTTGTGTTGTGTTCACTCCCTTAACACAACAGCTGGAATGAAACAGTGCTTGCAGATAAAGTTGAAGTTACATTTTTTTCCTACTCTGAAGGACAATGTAAAGTTTCCTTGACTAACTGTAATCTGTAATAAGGCTCTTAGCATTAGAATCAGTGTTCCAGTGAACAGGCGACTGAGCTACATTTTTACTATTTCAAAAACAGAGTGACAATCTACTATACTATACTAATTTGCTATATGTGTGTGTCAGTGCTGTGAAGTGTTCCATGTGACAGACCATTGTGATGTCAGAGGTGACTCAACCAAATGCTTCATCCAATGAGCAATTGGTTGAGTCACCTCTGACATCACAATGGCCTAGGAGTCGGCATGACACATTATATAGCTGCATACCTCATTGTAATTCATAAAGACAAAATTGCGGAGGATTTAAAAATTGTCCGGTAACAGCCAGTGAAACCCAGGGATGGTTCACCCTGGTGACACAGCTGCCCCTTTGGAACCTGTTAGTGGCAGAATGGCACTGGTATTGGATTCATCTGTGGCACAATTACTGTCAGTAATAGCTACCAGTGACCTGTTAACCAACATTGTTTATCAGCTGCTTTCCACATTGCCCTTCCTATATGGCCTTTGGTCAAGGTGAATATTACCAAATATTGTAACTATGTCTAAAAGGAATTTGTATTAAATGTTATTTAAGGTGTGTTAGCTCCATATGCCTGCCTGTGAAGGGAATTGAGTGGTTAAAAAAAATTCAGAGGCTTTCCACACAGTTGCTGTTCTTTCCTAGAGCCTATGTCCACACAGGTTCTATCAGGTTTGCATCAGTACACAGAAATGGTTCTCCACAAAGATGATGCCTTTTTCTATGGACCTGCATCACTGCTATGTCTGATTTTTACTACTGATCAGCCCTATTTTAATATTCTGTTCTGGTTTAGGTATAATCAAGTCTCTGTTGAGACAGCTCTTCTAAGGATCAATTAGTACTTTTGATTATGCCTTGGAATTTAAGAATCTGTGAATCATCCTAAATCTCACTTGAATTTTAGGTGGTATTGTGCTTTGGAATTATACTGAGGTATCAGACAGTCTGTTTGGGTCTTGATTTATTATTTATGGTTTGAAATCTTTTTTACTAGATGTTCTATATACCAAGTCATAAGCCCACTAATAGCTTCGGGTAATGTTATTTATGACTAAAGTGTCCAGCTTTCAACATGAAAAGAAGCTGAACTGTTAGCAGTCAATTTTTAATATTTTCATTGCAAGTGCTATGGTAAATTAGGTTGCAGGGTAATTTTCCACATGTACATGATGCTTCGAGCTATTGGCTTGGTCTTCTTATGTGCACACTAAATCCAGAATGAAGGAGCTCAGGACTGGAATAATACCAAAGGTTCACTTGTGGCTTTGTCACCTCTGTATGCATGGACAATTTGGGTTATGTTGCCCCAGAAACATATTCAGGACACAACAGTGACTGAGAGTAACAATGGGGTTCCCCACATATGCTAAGAACTGCCTATAGCGACTGCTGTATATCTTATGCACATGCTAGTAAGCCATGCAAGGGAATATGAGGTTACCTTGTGCCCCCTTATTCGTTTGCATGGATGCATAAGGTGGCTCACAATTGAGCCGTGAATTCCAAATCCTTGGGGCTGGGGAAAGGCTCTGTCCTCTGCTGTGACAAGTAGGTGTTTGCTGGTAAATTTACTTTAGCACAAAACCAGGTCAGTGATTTATGTTTAATGTCCTGCGTGAAAGCATTTTGTTTAAGTATTTATACCAATTCAGTTTGGATCACTGAGGTTTGTTTTGCTATCAGCACATGGGAGATTATGCACATCCCAGAGCATTAGATGGGTGCGTTTTAAAAAATCCAAATAAATAAATTAAATGAAAAGATAGCCTCACTTGTTGTTAAGGAGGTTGTCACTTTTAGCCAAGTCATTCCAGCACACATACAGGACATGGAACCACCCCTCTTCAAGTCCCCATCCACCATGTGAGGAGGGATTTGAACAGAGCTATGCTACCTTGCAGGGGAGTGCCCTACTACTGTGCTATGGGATAGTTCAATGTAGGAATCCTTCAGCCCCTCGTTGAAGCTGCCCTCCTATGGCACAAAATATGGTCTTTAGACCATATATGAAAATCGGGGTAAAAGTGCAAATTTCATTGAAAAAAGTATACACTTCCTGACTTCCTTCGTCCTTGTGAATTATAGCACAGATGTAGAAGGGTGCTTACCTCTATTAAATAAAATGGACTCCCTGAGATTTTCATTGTGCAGTTTATGAACTGATTGGTCAACTTCATGCTTCATTTGGGAACTGCAAGTTTCAGTCAAGCAGCAGCAGAGATGAAAAAGAGAAAAAGTAAATACAGCACAGTACTGTGTTAAATGAAATTAGTTTAAAACGGGGGGAAGGAAGCAGCATTTTTCCTTTAGTTCCCTTTGAAGTGCCCTTTGGTTGGCTCTTCAGTTGCTTGTTAGTGTTTGTAGATGGAGGTAGAAGAGCAAATAAATAGTATTTAAAATTTCCTGTGAAACAAAAATTCCAAAACAGATTTTTTTTTTCAAAAATTTACTTAGGAAAAAGTACAAAATTTTAATTCAAAATTAAATTTTTATCTAGAATTTTGAAAAATTTGTATACCACTTCTTTATTTGTACATTTCATGACCTGTCAGTAATACTACACCATAAACAATATGTTGTATGTCAAGTAAAAATTTGATGTGCCAATAAAATAGTAGATTTTTTATATTTTTAAGTTTTAGTTGTAGTTTATTTTTATTTTTATTTGTTTTATTTTATTTTTTTAAAATCATTGAGGACACCAAGCTGGGGGGAACAGTAGGCATGCTGGAAGGCAGGGACAGGATTCAGGGAGACCTTGACAAATTGGAGCAGTTGGCCAATAGAAATTTCATGAGGTTCAACAAGGAGCAGTGCAAAGAACTGCACTTGGGACGGAAAAACCCCATGTACTGCTAGAGGCTGAGGAGCGATCAGCTAAGTAGCAGCAGTGTAGTAAAAGACCTGGGGGTCATGGTGGATGGGAAGCTGGATATGAGTCAACAGTGTGCTCTTGCTGCCAAGAAGGCCAGTGGCATACTGGGCTGCATCAGTAGAAGTGTTGCCAGCAGATCCAGGGATGTGATCATTCCCCTCTATTCGGCACTGGTGAGGCCACATCTGGAATACTGTGTCCAGTTTTGGGTACCCCACTACAAAAAGGATGTGGATAAATTAGAAAGAGTCCAGCAGAGGGCAACAAAAATGATCAAGGAGCTGGAGCACAAGCCCTAGGAAGAAAGACTGAAGGAACTAGGCTTATTTCACCTGCAGAAGAGAAGACTGAGGGGGGATTTGATAGCAACCTTCAACTACTAGAAGGGATGCTTCAAAGAGGATGGAGCTTGCCTGTTCTCAGCAGTAACAGAGGACAGAACAAGGAGCAACGGTTTCAAGTTGCAGCTGGGGAGGTCGAGGATATTAGGAAAAACTTTCTTACTAGGCGAGTGGTGAAGCATTGGAATGGGCTACCTAGGGAGGTGGTGGAATCTCCATCTTTGGAGATGTTTATGGCCTGGCTGGACAAAACTGTGGCTGGGATAATTTAGTGGGAGTGGTCCTGCCTTTTTTTTTTTTTTTTGGCAGGGGGTTGGACTAGATGACCTCATGAGGTGCCTTCCAACCCTATGATTCTATGATCTACTACTTAGTATTGATGGAAATATTTTGTCTCAGGATAGATTAAAGTGTCTCCTGCTGGTATGGTAATGAAAACAGCTTTGACACTTGGAACAAGAAAAGATTATCACTCAATGTGCTAATTTGAGGAGTAGCCATTTTTAATATTCTCATGTTAACCTGGAGTAATTGCCTAGAACTATATTGCTCACATCTTCAAACATATTTTCTGTAACTGTAAAACACAATCCAGGAATAACACTAGGAAAGCAAATTTCAATTTGCTGAGTCTAGCAGTAAATCAGGAAGAGTAAACCCACTGAAAATCTTGAACATGCACCAGTGTAAATAAAACCAGAATCAGGCCACAAGGCTTTATTTTCATTATGGTAAACTGATTAAAAGTAACAAATTTATTCATTACATGAGTTTTCATGGGAGAAAAATCCCACTTCGTCAGATGCTTTGAAGATGGGGGAACTCACAGAATGGGAAGAAATGAATGCAGGTAAGTGTAAGGCATGGGAACAGGTTACGCTGTAACGGCAAATCAAAACAGTTGTAAAGATTCAAACACTGGGGAACAGCATATAGAGGAAGATGAGGTCAAGTCACCTGTTGTAATGCGAGAAAAAAACAATGTCCTGATTAAGACTCAAAGCAATGCAACCGAATTTGCAAATAAATTCAATGTCAGCAGCTTCCCTTTGAATCCTTGATCTGGTATTCATCTGTCAGAGCACCGCAGTTAGTAAATTGTCAATGGAGTGATCACAAAGATTAAAATACTGACCCACTGGTTTTAGAATGTTATGATTTCTCATGCCAGATTTGTGTCCATTTATTCTTTTGGGCAGAGACTGTCCTGTTTGTCCAATATATAAGGCAGAGGTGTATTTCTGGCACATGATGGCATAAATCACATTGGTGGATGAGCAGGTGAATGAACCTTTGCCAGAGTAGCTGGTTTTGTTAGGTCCTGTAATAGTGTCTTTTGTGAGGATATATGGGCAAAGTTGGCAGCGCGGTTTGTTGCAGGGATATGTGCCTGCTTTAATGTTTATGTTGTTAGATCTGTAGTCACTGGTAAGTACCTGCTTAAGGATAGGGAGCTGTCTGTAAGTGAGTAGAGGTCTCTCCCCCAAGGCTTGAGAGAGTGAGGGACCTGCTGCTAGAATAGGCTGTAGATCCCTGAACTGTACAAAGCACCAGCACTAGGGGGTTTTAATCTCTCTAAGAGCTTCTCTAGATGAACAGGGAGTGAGGAGCAAATGGGGGTGTAAATGTATACCACCCTAGCCTGCTGAACCACTCACTAGCCAAGTGGGCCCTGCTACTGTGCATTAAAACTGCCAGAGTGCACAATGACCTCCCCCTGTTTCAAAGTGGAGTAGTTCAAAGGTCATTAAGGACCTTTCATGGACAGTAGCACAGTCCTCTTGGACAGCTAGTACATAGTAGGCTTGTGTGCTTTAGATGTACATTGAGCTTGCCACACACTAGCTGTTCATCTGGAGATAACCCCTGACTTGAATAAGTCTATTAAACACTCAGACATCTGCTGACTTGAAGGTACAAATTACCCTCAAATCTGAAATGCTGGTGGCAGGGGCATTGCTGGTGCTGGGCTCAAGGGGCATATACCCTGAATCCCGGCACCAGTGGCCCGGGTCTGGTGGGGGCCGCCTCTACTGGTCTCCAGCCCAGTTGGGCTGGAGATCCGGGACCCAGCCACCCACAGCTGCGGCAGCCCTGTCCTCGGCCAGGGATCCGCGGCTCAGCTGCCCGGGGCCACAGGGGCTGCTCCTGGCCCTGGCCCTGGCCAGGTATCCGGGGCCCAGCTGCCCACAGCCGCAGCAGCCCCGTCCCCGACTGGGGATCTGGGGCTCAGCTGCCCGCGGCCACGGCAGCCCCGTCCCCAGCCAGGGATCTGGGGCTCAGCCACCCACGGCTGCGGAGGCTGCTCCTGGCCCCATCCCCAGCCAGGGGCCATGGCGTGCAGCCAGGGGGCATGGCCTCTTGGCAGGGGGCATGGCCTGGGCCAGTGCCCCAGGTGCTTCCCCGGGGCAGCAACACCCCTGGCTGGTGGGTGAGCACAAAGTCACAACGTTCAGCCACAAGGTATGGTGTGGCATCATCTTGGATGGTTCTTCTAACAACTTGCCTAGTAATCCATCTTTGTGTGGGATGTTGGTGTAAAGAGCTTCTAAGTCCATAATGGCCAGGATGGTGTTTTCTGGAAGCTCACCAATGGTTTGGATTTTTCTCAGGAAGTCCGTGGTGTCTGGAATATAGGTAAGAGTGTTGGTAGTGTAGGGTCTGAGGGGGAATTCACATAGTCAGATTATCTGGCTGTAAGTGTGCCTAAGCCCGAGATGTTAGCGTGTCTGGTGTTTCCTTTTTTATGGATTTTAGATAGTAGATAGACTATCCCAGGTCTGGATTCTGGTGATGTGTCTGTCTTTATTTGTTCCTCTGCTGCCTCAGGGTAGTTCCACAGCTGTCCCTTTGGAACTGAGTAAAACTAATGAACAAGGCAGTTAAGTTTCTATAAAAGCAATTTGACCAAGAGTTTAGCTCTCTGACAGGTGGAAGAGAAAAGAGCTATTAGTTATTTTCTTAGCTAAGCATTTGAGTTAAAACCTGGCTGCTGATTGTTTACTGTTTTACAGTAGAGCTGAGTGAATTATTCACAGTGTATAATTTCTTTGACTAATTTAGCCTCTTTTTTTCCTCCTCATGAAATATCCATCAGCAGATCACAATTTTCTCAGACTTATTACTCATTTATATAGCCTTGAAATTTTAGCCTGTAAACTGATTGCAAATATTTCAAATTCAAACTGTTCTGCTTAGTTGTGATTAGCCAAACAAGTATTGTGATATTGTTTATGTTCCCTAACTTGTTGAGAGTAAAGAAAAATTAAAATTAAGTTCCCACAAATATTCATTTTGCTATTTTCTTTCTTTAAGCATTTCTTCTAGTAAATTCAGTTGCTTGTATGTTCGCAAGTGGTTTCTGTGTGATGGTAGCAAAAAAAAATTAATAACATTAATGAATATTTGTGGACATGTTCTGTATTATTTCTGAATCATTATTTTCTAGAGAGTTGGGGAAAAAATTAGATAAAACCTACATATCTAAGTGAACCAAACTACACTAAAAATTCACAAAAACCAGAGATAGCAATAGGAATTCTTCAGAGAATCCAATGTTCAAATAGGGAACCTGGAATGCTTAAACAAACACAGCAAAACCAGCAAACTGGTAAAATTAAATCACTATATTGTGCACACATCTCCATAAACTGCACTTTAATAAGCCCAGAATAAAAATCATAGAAGCATAGAGTTGGAGGGATGTCAACTAATCCAGTTACCTGCATTCAAAGCAGGACAATTT
Organism: Podocnemis expansa; assembly: GCA_007922195.1. NCBI lineage: Eukaryota > Metazoa > Chordata > Testudines > Podocnemididae > Podocnemis > Podocnemis expansa. The sequence continues at coordinate 24,182,984 of ML681964.1, read as the reverse complement.
TTCACCATCTTTCTGGTAACAACCTTTATGTACTTTAATATTGTTATTACGTCCCCCTTCAGTCTTCTCTTCTCAAACAGAGACAACGCCACTTTTTTCAGTCTTTCCTCATAGGTCATGTCTTTTAGACCTTCAGGGTATGTCTACACACAGCTTTTAAACTGAAATAATGTTGGTCAATTTCGATTTAAAAAAAGTTAAGTCCTAAGACGTTTCCTTATAGTGAAATGATGAGCTCCATCATTTTGCCATAAAGAAAGTCATATAGATATAATAAAACCTAGTTTTATATTGATATGACAGTTAAATCAAAACTCTTATATTGATATAACACTGTACAGATGTGTTATATTGATTTACCAGTCCCAAGATGAATCCAGGGGTTAAAGTATAATTTGGCAGGCCCTGGAACCCTCCTAAATTGGCAAGCCCCCTCACACTGGTCCAGACCCCACTCATGCCAGTGTGGGCCCCCCACACACCCCAGCTACTGCCTCCCAAACACCTGCCCCCCCACCCCAGCTACTGCCCCCCAATGCCTATCCCCACCTGAGCTACTGCCCCCCACACCTACTCCCACCCCAGCTACTGCCCCACACCCCTATCCCCACCCCAGCTCCTATCCCCCAAATACCAGCCCCCCTACCCCAGCTACTGCTCCCAGCTCCCATCTGGCTGCTGGTCTTCCCCACCCCCCACTATGCTGCACCACCTTTCCCCCCATTGCCCCTCCCCCATGCCCTTTCCCCATTGGGCTGGTTCACCTGCCCCCAAATGCCCCACCCAGGGCCCCATTACCTGGCCACAGTGCCGAGTGGCCGCAGCCCCGACCCCTCCCAGGCTGAGGCTTTGGCCCTGAGCTGTTTCTGATTGAGCACGCTCAGATGCTCTGAGCATGCTCAGTGAGAACCAGCTCAGGGTGGGAGATTTAAAAACTCCCAGCTGGAGGCGCTCCCCTGCCCTGCCGGAATGCACCACCAGAACAGCTTTCCGGGGCCTGCTATTTTTAGGGTCTCTGCATTTGGAAGGATTGTAAAAATAGAAAACGGAACTGGAATGCTGCACTCTGGGGCCCACTGTTTTTAAATGGTGAGCCCCAGAACGCAGTGTTCCAGCTCTATTTTCTATTTTTAGGGGCCCTGGAACACCAAGCCCCTAAAAATAGCAGGCCCTGGAATGCCGTTCTGGTGCATTCTGGCTTACTTTAACCCCTGGACCAATCCACATGGGACCTCACTCACTATGCCCTTCCAGCATGACTGTGAATTACTGATAACTCGGAACAATTTTCCAACCAGTAATGAACCTATCTTATAGTACTTCCATCTAGGCTACATTTTCCTAGCTTATTTATGAGAAGGTCATATAAGACAATATCAGAAGCCTTACTGAAGTCAAGATATACCATATCTACTGCTTTTCCCCATCCACAAGGCTTGTTACTTGTCAAAGAAAGCTAATAGTTTGCTATTGCCATAATTTGTTCTTGACAAATCCATGTTGACTGTTAGTTATCATCTTGTTAGCTGCTAGATGTTTGCAAATTAATTACTTGATTAATTGTTTCTTTATCTTTCCAGGTACTGAAGACAAGATGACTGATCTGTAATTCTCCAAGTTGTCCTTATTCCCCTTATTGTTGATTGTTACTATATTTCCCCTTTCCCAGTCCTCTGGAATCGCTCCCATCTTCCATGAGTTTTTTGGAAGATAATCACAAATGAATCAGATATTTCCTCCATGATCTCCTTGAATATTTTAAGATGTATTCCATCAAATCCTGCTGACTTGTCTAAGTAATTTTTAGCTTGTTTTTTCCTTATTTTATCCTGACATCCTGTCTCCTTCGCTGGCATTCACTGTGTTAGAGATCCAATTGCTACCTACCTTTTTTTTAAAAAAATGAAACAAATAAGTTGTTTAGCACTTCTGCTGCTCCCACATTTTCTGTTATTTTCTTTTCACATTGAGTAATCAGACTACCTCAACTTTTATTTTCCTCTTGCTTCTAATATATTTCTGAAATGTTTATTCTGCTAGTTTTGCTCATACTATTCCTTAGAATCATGAATTCTATCATTTCAGGATCACTTTCACCAAAGCTGCCTTACACTTTCAAATTTTCAATCAGTTATTCCCTATTTGTTAAACAGCCTCTTCACCAGTTGCTTCTCCGCTTTCTGAAGTAAAAAGATTGACTGCAAAGGATTCAAAAAAAATTATTAGATAATCTATACCCTGCTTTCTTATTTTCCTCACAGATGTCTGAAGCCTACCCCTCCCCCCATCCATCAACACTGAGTTCTGTGCTTTGGCTGATTTTGTTAGTTGTTTTTAAAAGGCCTCATCCACCTCTTCCTCCTGGTTAGGTGGCTAGTAGTAGACCCTTAACATGATATCACCCTTAGTTTTTTCACCCTTCTAGCCTAACTCAGAGATGTTCAACGAATCTGCCTCCTATTTCCATCCTGTCGTCAGTTCACGGGTATAGATCTTTGATACAGAAGGCAACACCTAACTTTTTTTCCTTGACTATCCTGCATGGGTGAGCCCGGGTCCACCCACTCCCACCCACCCTCACCCACAGCAGTGCCCGCAATGGTGTGAGCGTCACTGCCATGACTGTGGATTGACCAGCAGCAGCCAGCTGTGGCTGTGAGCAGCAGTGCTGTGGGCAGACAGGCAGGGGTGGGCTTCTCTCTGCCTGCACTGCCTGACAGCTCTGGCCCTAGGCAGCTGCTGAGGCCTTTACATGTCGGGAGCCAGGCTGCCTCTCCCCCTTCCTCCTCCTGACAGTCCAGTGGCTAGGCAACTGTAGCATCATCAGAAAGCCATTGGCTGGGCCCACCCCTCCTGTCCTTGCTGAGCAAGTTGCATCCTTTGGTATCAATATTCCAGTTGCGTACTATCCCATCATAATCTGTGCTGCAACTATGTCATAGTTGTGATTATTCACTAGTATTTCTAGTTCTTCCTGTTTATTACCTATACTTTTTGCATCTAAATTACTGATTTGATTTATCCTCTATATCCTCTCTTTTCTCTCCTTTGTTCCTGCTATAATTGCACATCGTGTCCCAGGTCTCCATGATGTTGGTTTATCTGTGAGGTTGTATCTCCTGGCCCCATTGGACCTAATTTAAAGCCATCCTCACCAGGTTAGCCAGTATGTATCCAAATATGTTTTTTCTCTTTCTCAATAGGTGGACCCCTACTATGCTCAGCACTCCTTCCTACAACAAAATACAGTGGTCAGAGTAGGCAGAGCCCTCTTTACAACACCATCCATGAAGCTATGCACCCACCTCCAAGGAGCATCTGTCTCTGTCTGGGTCCCTAACCTTGACTGGAAATATCCAAGTGAATACCACTTGTCTCCAAGTTCTTCACCCTTACTCCTCAGAGCCAGGTAATCACCTCTGATCTGCACAGGGTCATACCTCATAGTATCATTAGTTCCCATGTGGATGAGTAGCATGAAGTTGTAGTCAGAGGGCTGGATGATCTTTGACAGTCCTCCTGTAACATCTTGGATACAGGCCCTGGCCAGGCAGCATACATCCTGGTAAGCTCTGGAGGCTTACATATGGGACTTCTGGCCCCCCTCAGAGGAGAGTCACCAACAACCACTATCCTGTTTCCTCTTGGGAGTGGTGGCCCTGGGAGTACATGGCTTCTTGTTTTCCACCTTGAGGGAAATTCCTCATCCCTCACTGCCAAGACAGCATAATGGTTCTTCATCACTATGTAATGAGTTGAAAGCAGGGTAAGCTCACTGTCCACTGCCATAAATAACCAGTAGCCAGTGCTCATCCTGTGACAGAGCCATATTCTCTTCCTCAAGAGGTGTGACAGCAGTCCTCTCTATGTGGATGCTTCTTTAGCCTTGGAGGTCACATGAATATTCTCAATGAATTCCTCATGTGCACAGATGGTTCTCTGTCTAGCCACCTCTTCCTGTTGCTCCCCCATCAACTTTCTGAGCTATTCCACTGGCATACTCCTTTCACACGGGGTGCTCTTCCCAGCCTGGTTTTCCATGAAAGTGAAATGCTGATCACAGTTTCTGTGACTCTCCCCCAGAGTCTGGGTAAAGGTATCCATGGTTAAGTTCCCTGTCTCGCTACAGGTGGAGGCAGTGGCACTGGTGAAACAGCTTTTCCTAACCATAGCAACTATATTATGTCTCCCTCCCACAAATTCCCCCTCCAACTATCCCATTTGTGACCCTTGTTTGCTAGTTCCCCCGGGTTACTTGGTCTCTGGCTTTTAAGCCCATCTCTCTTAGGTCAGCTCTACCCTTCATTAATCACACAAAGAGAAGATGATCAAGGGAACAAAGGCTCAACAGTTCCAAAATACACAGTCCCAGTTGACAATGTGAATAACCTGGAAGAAGGAAGAAGGGGAAAAAACCAAACAAGTTGATTCATCCCCAAATTAGTACCTGTACCTAGTTCAGCAGGCTGGATCTCCCACTCTCTCTCTGACTCTCCTGTTTACTGTCCCCTGACTAAGATGCAAACTACAGTTTTGTTATGTTTTGTTTACATACAGCAACAGGATTCTGCTTAACCAAGGGGTTCCTTGTGGACTGTAATTGCTATTCTGTTTGGAAATGTTGTTATAATTTGGAAGTGTCAATTGTTCTCACATGATGGTTCCACATATTCAGCTACTCCATTGTTGAACTGATAGAAAGCAAAAGGGATGAAGGAATATGGTGATTTATTTTAAAAGAAAGGGGTATAATTATTATAAATGTAAAACACATATTTTCCCTCTAAGAAAGTGGGTAGCTTACATAATTCTTTGGGAACCAAATAGACATTTCTTGCAGGCTGTGAGGAGGGAAGGACAGTTTATATGCAGATACCATGGTGATTGGTATCCTAGAAATGCTTAGATAAGCACAAACATGCACACTAGCCTAGTTTCCAGCATCACAGAATATCAGGGTTAGAAAAGAACTCAGGAGTTCTACTCCAACCCTCTGCTCAAACCTTACCAACTCCTAACTAACCCATCCCAGCCAGGGCTTTGTTAAGTTGCACTTTAAGAACCCCTAAAGATGGTGATTCCACCACCTCCCTAGGCAACACACACGAGTGCTTCACCATATTTCTAATGAAACAAATTTTCCTAATATTCAACCTAAATCTCACCCACTGCAACTTGAAACCACTGCTCCTAGTTCTGGTATCCACTACCACTGAGAAGAGGCTAACTCCATCCTCCCTGGAAGTCCCTTTCAAGAAGTTAAAGGCGACTAGCAAATCTCCCCTCAGTCTTCTCTTCGGCAGACTAAGCACATCTAGTTCTCTCAGCCTCTCCTCATGTGCTCCAGTCCGCTAATCATTTTGGTTGCCCTCCTCTGGACTTTTTCCAATTTGTCCACATCTTTTCTATAGCAGAGGGCCCAAACTTGACATGATACTGCAAATGTGGCCTCACCAGTGCCAAATAGACAGGAATAATCACTTGACTAGATCTGCTGGCAATGGTTCTATTAATGCAGTCCAATGTGATGTTAGCCTTCTCAGCAACAAGGGCACACTGTTGATTCCTATCCAGCTTCTTGTCCATTGTAACACGAGCTTCTTTTTTGCTTAGGGCTGTCTTCCCAATATGCTTACTCATTCTTCTTTATCCCTCTGACCCAGGCCATCTTCCTCCTTGACCTGTAAAAGCAACCTCTGCCAAAGGAGGCAAAGAGACAAAAACAACATGACTCAGAGCAGGGGTCAGCAACCTTTGCCAGCCCCTGTGCCAGTCCTTCCTCCCCTATCCTCAGCTGGTGCCGGTGGCCCCCTCTGCTGAAAAAAATGTGGCAGCTGCCTAAAAATTCAGCAGCAGTCACGGCTGGAGTGGAAGCGCTTCCCAGGCATGCCACAGAAAGAAGTTGCCCAGAGTGGGTTGTCTTGGCAGTGTGCCAAGGGGTCCCCAGGATGCCACAAAAAGAGGCAGCTCCTTTCAGGGGCTCCCAGGCATGCTGCAGAACAAAGCTGTCTGGAGTAGATCCTTTGGAGAGCATTACACTGCAAAGAGGAGCCACACAAGGCAGCTTTTTTCTCTGTTACATGGAGGCATAGGCATGGGGGGGGGAATGACACCTCCTATGTCCCAGTTGCACCTGAAGGAAGCTGGCCGGAGTGGCTTTTGGTGGCAGGAGTGGCAATTTCTGTGGTACTACAGAGGGTGCTGCGTGCTGCTCAGAATGGGCTCGGGTGCCACTTGTGGCACACATGCTGGGGTTGCCTAGCCCTAACTCAGAGGGTAGTAGTTGAACATGGGCTCTGTTGTGCTTCATAGTTCCACCCCAGATTGTGGGAATGGTGGTGCTATATTGTGCCAGACGGCGCTTCAGGAGGCATTGTTCTTGCTTTAGCAGCCTCGCGTATCTGAATGCAGAGGCACAGAGCTACTGCTACATCCTGTAAGAGGATACGATGTGCAGACCAGTGCAGAGGTGGAGCAAAGAACTGACCCCCTCTTGGGATCAGATCATTGAACAATGGCTGTAAGTTTGGCTAGCACACGACCATATGGATAAAAGGGAAATGACTTTTGCATGCTCCTTCCACTCTCACCCTTGTGCTCACATGGTAGCCCCAGTACTTCATCAAGTGTCTAAAGCCCATTTTTTATTTCAAGTGCAATTCATATTTAACAGCTAGAGTGGAGTATTTGGTCCACTCTAGAAAAGCACTAGTCACAATTATGTACTCATAGTGTGGATAATATGGATGGAATGGGTGTCCTGGATCATTCTCCTGCTCTCAGGCCTGCTCTTGTTTCCACTGAGGTCAATGGCAAAACCCCCACTGACATCCCAGGTACAAGACAAAGCTCTAATACTCGATTGTGCTCTTCCCTAATTGCTTAAGGGACAAGTGTACCCCTGTGCTGAGGAATAGAACGGGTAGATTCGATTTTAGATTCAATGGGGATCCATGCAGGCACAGAGCAGATTGCATGCTGCTTATCAGATGAAGACTTCTGTGTTTTAAAACTCTCCCACCTTTGGTCCTAATTCAGAAAAGCATCTCAATGCGTACATAAGGCCATCCTGATTCAGGAAAGCATGAGCTTAAGAGTTTTCCTGAACAGGGGTCCTGGAGAGCATTTAACATTTTTTTGTGCACTATTTCAGTAACACAACTCTACTCCTGAAAAATGTCACAAATGAGTGTTCGGTCTGTCTCTATCATTAAGTATTTGTGATGTTAGAAAAAAATCCAGCAATACACAAATGCAAATAAAAACACTTCACAGAAAGTCACAATAGAAACATTTTTTTTTTATCAGCATCTCTGGATTTCACATGTTTTTGCATAATGAAAGGGCTAATATAACATAACAAATCCTAAACTGTTTTCGCAAGGAGTGGAAAAAAGATGTGTAAAAGTATGCTCTGTCTTGCTTCCTTCTGTTCACAACGTAACTAAATACAACAAATGGTGTTCTTGCTCTTTCTGTCTGTTTCTCAATCTGTTTGGATAGTTGCCATCATTCTGCAGCCAACCATAATATTTGACACTTCCTGACATCATGAAAGCCACCATCTGTCTATCATTGAAGCCCTGTACTTTTTAAAGACTGCTTGGCCTGATCTTTAATGAAGCTACACTGTGAATGCATAGATCAGTTTAGATGGAATACTGGGAACAACTGACAAAAGGAATCTGTGTAAAATCACGTTTTAGTTAGATTCAGTCTCAAAACAAAAGGAAATATCAAGACCTTCTTGCAGGCGGAGGTGAGAAAGCTTGGTTCACTTTCAATTAGACTGAGGTTCAAATTCACCTCACAAGGTTTGAAGGATAAAGCTGAACTCCAGAAACTATCCTAAAACTAATAACAAGATTTAAACATTTCTCCCATAGTCACCTAACTGCAGCCTGGCAAAATAAGTATTTAAATACTTGCCAGTTCTTCTAAAGGATATAAAATCTAAAATGGATTACCAATTTGAAATTGGTAAACAACACTACTGCTGATAACCAGATTTCATGTTTAAGGTTTATATCAATATCTACCTTATCTATATTTTCCAAGGAGCTGAAAAATTTGGTAGGGAAGAAATCTGGTTCTAAACTGAAAATATGATGCAGGAGTGAGAAATTATCTTAACCAAAAGACATGCCTTGGGCAGTGGATTAGCTCTTGTAATCTAAAGTATATGGGACTATCATCCAGCTGGGGTGGTAACTGTCTCTGGCAAAGTCTGTTCGTGTCAGTTCAAACTGGTAGGGCTCAATACTTCTGCATTTCAGCCTACGTTTATTTGGTCCCCTAAGTAAGGATTTGGGTGCCAGTCTTCTGTCAGCAGAGTTTGAAAATCTTGGCCTTTGGTCACCAAGTTCTTCAATGTCCTCCTCTGTAAAATGAGAATACAATATAGTTATTAGTTTGCTTGCTCATGTCGGGCTGAAGTATACAGCATGCTTCCATGAATTCTCTGGCATACAGAGGAAGGGTGGCTGCTGTAAGTCCTTTATGAGGCACAATTTTCCTTTCTCCATGGACTGGTCCCACACAACAGGCTGCTGCAGGGAATGGGAGAAAGGCCTTGAATGCCATCTTGGGACTTATCTTCCTTATTCTCTTCCCATGCTCTCACCCAGCCTGTCACCTTCCCTATGTTCCTACAAAGACTAGAGATGGAATAGATCAGTAGTTCCCAACCTTTTTGGCTCAAGGGCCACAGATATCATTTTTACAACCCTGGAGGGCCACCAGTGTCTGCCAGCAGTCAGTGCTTCCTCCACCCTGCAGCCAGACAGAAAGCGTTCAATGAGAGTTTACAGGAGGGCAACCTCATGCTTCCTGCAGCCCTGTATGTAGCATCTGGGTCTCCTCCCTCTGGCTCCGCCAAGGACACCAGTGCCTGCAGACCCAGGCAGAGCACTTTACCATGCTCCTTGCTACAGCCAGTGGAAGTGGAGCTCTGATCTTCCATTCCATTGGCTGTGGCAAGGACTGTACTCCAGTCTTTGAACCTCACAGAAATGTATCCTGCCTGGGTGCTTAGTCAGCAACTCCCTTCTGAAGCCAGCAGGAGGGGGAGTCACAGGCCATTTTGATAGCCCCAGAAGGCTACTTTTGACCCACCAAGCCACAGGTTGGGAGCCACTGGAATAGATCCTGAACTCTCCTGCAAACATGTCATGGCCATTAAGCAGGTCACACAAGTGAGGGGAAGTCTTGCGATCTTCCTGTACTGCAGGCTGTGCATAGGCCAGGCACACTATGAGCATGGTGGAACCTCACAGGAATGCACAGAAGATTGTGTGTTTCTTTGGGCTAGAAAAATGCTTAAGACCTTAGATGGAGGTGCTGTGGAAAAGCTAAGTGATGATAATGCTTAATTTTACATATTGCCCATTAAGAAAAAGATACTATATAGATGTGGTTAATGACCATGTTGTAGTGCTATCATACACATCCATTGCATCTTACATCACCAGTAACCATCATCCTAATTCAATATTCAGGTAACTATATGCATGGTAGGTCTATGTCAGCAATAAGCTTGCATGCCAGGAGTGGTAGTGTTACATTTTCTAGCTCAGTTTGGCTATTTTATATGGCAGTAGTGTCTCAGCACCTCACAGTTTTTGAGGTGATTAGCTTCACATCATCCCTATGAGGTAGAAAAGTGCTAGCATTCACATTTTACAGGTGTGGAAAGATTAAGTGACTTGCCCAGAGTCACACAGGAAGTCTGTAGCAGAACAGGTGACTGAAGGCAAGTCTTTCAATCCCTAGGTCATTGGACCGTTCTTCCCCTCTCTCCTTCCTGTTAGCCTGCACTATTTTAACTGCTGACATTGGGGTGCTGGGAATTAAATTGCTAGAGCTGGGACTTGGAAGATCAATTCTTGCTAAGGGGAGATAGTCTTTCCTTGATTTTCCTTCTATAATTTGTTTAAGGTTTCCAGGTTTGTTCTTTCTTAATGACAGATCCCATTCTGCCAGCCATGAGCAGAGACAGGTGGTCCGGGGAGCTGCGTTGATTGATAGGGGCTCTCACTCCGCACACTAGAGACGATCTCACAAGGTCCCTATGATTCAATTTAAAAAAAATCAAATCAGTTCAGGCACAAGTGGCCAGTTCAGTGGGCAGGGAACTCTTCCTCCTACTGAGAGTGGATGGAGATGCAGAAGCTGGTTCCTACACTCCAGCAGTTACCACTGGCATACCACCTATATTAAGGCTTGTGAATTGCGGTAGGGCAGCCATATGCACTGGTCTCTCTCAGTTCCTGCATCAAGAGAGTTTTTCTCCTAAGCTTTGGTCCTATTACCACCACTATACTGTAGCCAGTTAAAACTACAGGGGAATTCCTAAAATGGCACTTGTTCATAACATCTTTTTCTCTCAAAGGAAGTGCTAGAGGCTTTTGAATGATTATAAACAATCAGGTCCTTGGTCTTACATCTCATCCAAAAACCCAAATAGCAGTTGTGTTAGTTAAGACACAATCTACTGAATCGCCAGCACCACTTGCTGCAGCACTTGTATTTTTTTTTTTCAGGTCTCAGAAAGGAGGAGACAGAAAATATAAAAGGTAAATGAACTATGTAAGAAAGCAAATGAGTCATCCAACCACATACGTAATAAGTATTCTCATCCTCTATAAATGCTTCATTTCCATCAGTCAGCAGAGTAATGTTCAGTTGTCTCTAGATTTTTCATTTGCAAACCAAAAGTGAGATGTGATTTTCTGCAGCACTTCCATTTACTATGGAATTAAGACTAATGCATTTAAACATGGGCATTACGACTTTTAAATAAGTAAGCTGCACAGGGAAAAAAGAATGCAGATTGGTTAAATAAGAAATAAATTATTCAGAGCAGCTGTTCTGTTTTTGAAAAAAAAATTCAATATTGATTAAAACCTCTTATTTTGCTTTGTGTGCCTGAAACTGGGGCAGACTAATCAGCATGACTCAATGTCGCTTTCAAGCCAAAAATTATATGGACTAATAAAGTTAGTCATGGTCGTGAAGGGCTGCCATGCCAATAATCTAGCTTTTGGTTACCCACCTGACCACCAAGCTATTGATAGATTTATCCTCATGGGTTCCTACATCAGAAAAAAATCTTGTTCACTGGCAAAAATACAAGGACTCCTGCGGCACTTTTAAAGACTAACAAATTTATTTATTGTGTGAACTTTCATGGGAGAAAATTAATTTGTTAGTCTTTAGAAGTGCCACAGGAGTCCTTGTTTGTTTTGCTGAACTAGACTAACATGGCTACCCTTTTGGAACTTGTTCACTGGTAGGAGTTTGAAAGATAGGTATGAGCTGCCATTAAAAGTAGATACTGTGAAAAGTTATCATTCAGTTTAGATGATTTTTTTTCTTTTTTGTTCTTACGGTGGTAATTCAGATAAGAGCTGCATATGGTAGGTTTACTAAAACTGACCCCCCCCCCCTTTTACTCTATTTGACTTAGCAAAAGTTGCTTCTTGTTTTTGGAAGAGGATGAGTATGTTTGGAATGAAAGCAATAAATCAATAGAAATAAGAGAAAGTCTTGGAATTACTCTAAATTAGCAGCAACCAATCAATACTTAGGGTTTCCCAGTAATCATTCAGAAGCACTCTCATTTTAGTATGTTTACATTCTTCGTTACGTATTTATTCTTTGCAACTTTCCATGGGAAGGATGCTCATTAAGGTGGTATAAAACAGCCTTTAATCTTAACAGACATTACCTTAAAAAAAGTGCGACTAGACTCCTAGTTTGTTTTACCTTAAACTTTAGACTGGCTCCAGTCCCTGCCAGCCCTTTTTACTGTGTTTTGCTTTGTTTCAGAGCTGTACTTATACTTCGGTGAGCTTACTCAATGGATCAATTTCTGTGGTCTTTGCTTTCTGTCTGCCTTTCTTCCTTTTCCTTTGTAACTATTCTGCTTGGAGTCTTTGCTCCAAACAAGTCTAAGGGCCAGTACATGTTGGACTGTTAGCAAGTGATTGACTTGATTCACATGTTCTGAAAATGTAAGGAAGTGCAAAGGATAAAATTTCCTCACTGTATAATAGCTGGGTTGTTTCTGGGCTGTACCTGTTTTTTATACTGAAGCTCAATGGTAGGTGAAGATACTGAGCCTCAAAATCAGGCCCATTCAATGGTCACTATTCTGTATTTAAGGATGACAAACATTATACCCATGACCACACTGACTAATCTATTGTATTTCCCATGTAGCCATCTCTGCAAATATGCATTTGTTATCTATTTTCCTGTCTAAAGTTGTCAGCCTAAATTCAAGCCCCTGGCAGCTACCCACTGGGCTTGGCTCTTCTCTACTAGTTCATTGTGCACCACTGATTAGGGTTCAGGCTATTTGCACAGTCCCTGCTTTGCAAACGAACAAAGGACAGAAGAAGGAGAGGGAAAACTATTAATACATATAAGCCAGACCCAATAAAATAACCTCAAAGCTATCTGTAAAATTAGCTGAATATATGTACTTGACCTGTAGATGATCTACCATAGATTTATAACACATAGATCAGATTTATAACATCATAGATGCTGAAATAAAAATGGGTTTTATGCAGGTTTATGCAGTTTTAGATTTGTCTCTGATTCTGACTAGTTTGTTAATTGGTTTATAGATGAAGTTCTGATTATACCAAAACCTTTCAGGGCAAGCCATGTTAATAAAAGTGCCAATGTTTAAGGCCACAAAGGACAATTAGATCATCTAGTCTGACTTCTGTATAACAGAGGCCATTAAATTTCACCCAGTTACGCCCACATTAAGCCCAACAACTTGTGCTTGTTTTCAACTGAAGCATGTCTTCTAAAAAAGCATTCAACCTTGATGCCAGCATGAAAGAGGGGCAAAGAAACTACATAAACTAAAAAAGTGACACAGCTCCCAAAACTCAGAAACCAAATCAAAACTTCTCAAGATTTAAAAAACAAAAAAAAAGATTTCTTAGTTGACTTACCAGCACTCAAATCCATTCCTATACTTTTGTGAAAGTGAATGGTTTCCATATATATATTTCCTGTTAGTAAATACCCATTGTTGAACAGTGAAACAAAATCAGCCCTTCTCCATAAAGGTGGACAACAAATTCATGGAGCTCTAGCTTCTACTACAAACACAGTATACTTATGTAGAATGATTTGCGTGGCTTATGCATATACCATTTGGGGTTCTCATGCTCACACTCATATGGTGCTGTTAGAACTCAAGAGGAGTCTGGATAGAGGCACCATTTAAAATTTCTTCTTTATGATGGTGAGCCGTCACTCCACCCAAATGCCAGCAAAATTAAATTAATCAGAATTATGGCAGAGACGCCACTGCCAATGTTAGAATCTGATTCTTTCCAAAGACATATTCAAAAGAAGTCATTCTTATTCTATTGGTTCGAAGAAGTAAGAGAGAAAGATGAAGGTCCCCTACTCACTGTAAGCAAGAACAAAACATTCTAGGTTTATATAAGTAATTCCTATGCAGCCTCAATGATCTTGCATTGCATATCTCAGATTTGCTTGTGTAACAAGAATAAAGATGTTGTTTTTCTAACTGCCACCCTGAAAACTCAAACTAGGTTTTTTTCCTAGCATGCATTTTCTCATATACCCCAACCCAGTTGATGTGGACACATCATTACAGCCAGGGGTTAAAGTAAGCTGGAACATGGCAGAACATTGTTCTGGGGCCCACTATTTTAGGGGCTCAGTGTTCCAGGGCCCATAAAAATAGAAAATGGAGCAGGAATGCTGCATTCTAGGGCCCACCAGTTAAAAATAGCAGGCCCCAGAATGCAGCGTTCCAGTTTCAGCTCCCCAGCTGTGCTGCCGCCAGAAAGTGTGGGGGTGGCTCAGCTGGCATGGGGGGGTATTGGGAGTAGGGGGGGTGCTGGCATGTGGGGGTGGCAGGAGCTGGAGTCCGAGGGGGCCCATGCACAGGGGAGCATTCTGGAGCCTCCCAAATTATACTTTATCCCCTGATTACAGCCTCACTGTAATGGCAGTTATAATTTGACTCCCCCTCCTGTGTTCTGTTGGCAGAACACAAAATAGTCTGTTTCTATTCACTATATCATAATTTTCCTGTGTAATGCTGGGAATGTTGAAACATTGTTATACAGCTTACTAATGATCTGGGCACAGGTAAATGAGCCAATTTTCATTTTTGTTGTTCATCTCACATGTAAGACATTTTTAAGCTAGAGCTCTGTGAATAACTGATGTTTTTGTTCACTGGCAATTCTGAGATTTAAAAAAAAACGAGCTTGAGGTCAACTCAAACATTTAGGTTAACCTGAAATAAAATGTTTCAATTCAATATTGAGTTTGTTTGTGGTTTTTGAAATAAAATTGAGCCATGTTTCTAAATAAACAGTTGTTTTGCATCAGAATGCTGAAAGGTTTCATTTTGAAGCTGTTGAAATGAAATGTTTTGATTTTTCAGAATATGTTTTGGATTTTGCCTGAAACAGATAGGCATGTTCTGTGTGAATTCACAAAATGTACTTGTTGATATATGTTATTCTTTTACTAGAAAAAGGTTTTTGTAAAAACGTTTTGCTCAGTATATTATAAATAGGATTGGCAAGAGTAATTCTAACTGAGCTGTACGGATTCTCGTTATGATCTATTCTCTTTGACCTTGCTTTATCCCAAATACCTTTAGAGACTTTGACCATTTTTGGTTGTGCTTTCATTGTCTGACATGAACTTGAGCAAAGATCAAGTGATAAATTTCCAAACATTGGAGCGTGACATATTTACTCTTTCATTTGAAATGCAAAGCAAACTTTTCAACTTCAGCTGTAACAGTTTTACTGTAGGAACCATCATTCTTTTTCTTTTCTCTTAATTAAATCAGTGGGAGAATCTTTGTGTGCTTAAACCAAGAATTGTAGCCATAGACCTAAAGTATTTTATAAAACTGAGGTTCCCTATCATGGAAAGCTGACAAGAGTTGAAAAATATACAGGAAAGTATAACAAATTAGGCAGCATTTCCCCTACTCCCTCCCCTTCTCACACACACATTTTTTTCCTTTCAGAGAGGACTTGGGGAATTTGTTTTGGTACATACTGTTTCTTTTTGCAAATCAAACTGATTGTGCATTGAGCTTTGTGTACAATCACTCTGATTTGAAAGAAACTGCATTTTCCAAAATAAAATACAAGGAGAGCTGAGAAGGGAGACAAGCAGCTGCCAGGAGTTCCATAGTATAGTAACAGCATATTTTCTCTCCTTTTTCTAGATTAGCTGATATTAACTGACTGCAAGCTTTTTCTCTAGTGTTTGATTTTTTTCATTTTTCAAAGCAGGAGCAACTCGGGGGGATCCTACCTTGTGGTTGGTATCTTTATCCAGTAAACTTTTTAAGATTCAGTTTTCCTATCTGAAATCTTTTCCATTAATTGTTCCAGAGGCCAGATCTTACGAACTGCTCTAAGAACATAAGATGGCCAGAGTGGATCAGACCTATGGTCCATCTAGCCCAGTATTCTCTCTTCTAACAATGGCTGGTGCCAGATACTTAAGGTGGAATGAACAGACCAGAGCAACCATTGAGAGATTGATCCCGTCACCCCCTTCTGGCAGCCAGAGGTTCTGGGACACCTAGAACATAGTGCTGATTCTCTGCCCACCTTCTCTAATAGCCATCCAGGAACTTATCTAATTCTTTTGTGAACCCAGTTATACTTTTGTCCTTCACAACATCCATTGGCAATAAATTCCACAGGTTGATGGTATGTTGTGTGAAGAAGTATTTCCTTTTGTTTGTTTTAAACTTGATGCCTATTAATTTATGGAAATGGGTAAACAACACTTCCTCATTTATTTTAGCAACATCCATGACTTTATAGACTGCTGTCTTACTCCCCATTAGTCAGATCTGTTCTAATCAAGACAGTTCCAGTATTTTTAATCTCTCCTCATATGGAAGCTGTGTCATATTGTTAATCATTTTTGTTGCCCTTCCTGTACTTTTTCCCAATCCAGTATATCTTTCTTTTCTATTTTTTCTTTTTTTAAATGGGGCAAGTAGAACTATATGTATTATTCAATATGTGGGTGTACCATGGATTCCTATAGTGCATTATGGTATTTACTGTCTTATTATCTATCTTTTGCCTCATGGTTCAGTTAGCTTTTTTGACTGCTGTTGCAGATTTAACAGATGTTTTCAGAGAACTATCCACAATGACTCCAAGATCTCTTTCTCGAGTTGTAAGTGCTAATTTATATCCCATCATTTTCTGTGTATAACTGGGATTATGTTTTCCAATGTGCATTACTTTGCATTTATCAACATTGAATTTCATCTGCCATTTTGTTGCCCAGTCATCCAGTTTTATAAGATCCTTTTGTAACTCTTCACAGTGAGCTCTGAACTTAACCAGCTTAAATAATTTTGTATTATATGCAAACTCTGCCCCTTACTTTCTACCCCTTCTTCAGATTATTTATTAATATGACGAAGTGCACTTTAATATGATGTAGTCCCTTGCAGAGACTTAGGGAATCCTGCTATTTAGTTGTTTCCAATGTGAACACTGACCATTTATTCCTACCCTTTGTTTTTTGTCTTTAAAACATTATTGACCATGAGAAGACCTTCTCTCTTACCCAAGGACTGCTTCTTTGCTTGAGAGTTTGTGGTGAGCAACCTCATTAAAGGCTTTCTAAAAGTCCAAATACACTATATCCACTGGATTACACTTGTGCACCAGCTTCCTGGCATCCTCAAAGAACTCTGATACACTGGTGAAGCATGAGTTTCCTTTACAAAAGCTGCATTGATTTTTCCCCAACATATTATGTTCATCTATTTGTCTGATAATTCTGTTCTTTATTATAGTTTCTAATACTGAAAATAGCCTTACTGGCCTGTAATTGCCAGGATTGCCTCTGGAGCCAGTTTTAAAAAGCAGCATTTAATTAACTATCCTCCAGTCATCTGATACAAAGGCTGGTTTGAACAATTAGTTAATACCACTGCTCACATTTCTGCAATTTCATATTCAAGTTCCCTCAGGACTCCTGGGTTA
Organism: Podocnemis expansa; assembly: GCA_007922195.1. Taxonomy (NCBI): domain Eukaryota; kingdom Metazoa; phylum Chordata; order Testudines; family Podocnemididae; genus Podocnemis; species Podocnemis expansa. Next base: position 24,165,933 of record ML681964.1, on the reverse strand, counting down.
ATAAAGCAATCTGGTTCCAGTGACTATTTGTTCTAAATCCTCCTTTTGACACCTCAATCTGGGACACTTCCTCAGATTTGTCACATAAAAAGAATGGCTAAGGTGTAGGTATCTCCCTCACACCCTCTCCAGAGAAGACCAATGCAAAAAATTAATGTAGCTTCTCTGGAATGGCCTTGTTTCCCTGAATGCCCAAGCTCCTCATTTGTCCAGAGGCCCCATTGTCTGTTGTCCTGCTTCTGGTGTTCTTAATTTGTTTGCTTTTCTGTTTAAGAACATAAGAACAGCCATACCAGCTCAGACCAGTGGTCCAGCTAGCACTGTATTTCAACACTGGCCAATGCCATGTATTCCAGAAGGAAAAAACAGATCGGGTACGCATCAAGTGATCTGTCCCCTCATCTATTCCCAGCTTCTGGCAAACAGCAGTCCCTATCCATTCTGGCTAACAGCCATTGATGGACTTATCCTCCATGAACACATCTAGTTCTTTTTTTTAACTTTAACTAGTCTTGCCCTTCACAACATCCTCTGGCAAGGAGTTCTACAGGTTGACAGTGTGTTGAGTGAATACTTCCTTTTGTACGTTTTAAAGCAGTAGCCTTCGTAATCTCAATGATCAATTTACAGTCATTATCATTACCCTGGTCAGATAGTAAATAGTTTATTCTTACTGCTAAACGTCTATTATTCAAGCATGAATTAAATCCATAGAGATTATATAACACAGATTGATTATTTAAGATTATTATATTTGAATCCATGCGTTCTTTCACATGTAGGATCATTCCCACATCAGCATGACCTACCCTATTATTCCTAAATATTTTATACCCTAATATTCCCATTGATTAACCTCATTCCATCAAGTTCCTATGATGCTTATTATATCAATATACTCATTTCATGCCAGCCATTCAGTTCACCCTTCTCAATATTGAAATGTCTGGCATTTGTATTTAAGAACATAAAAAAATTGCCAGTATTTTGTTGTCTGCCTTGATATGAGGTAATTGAATGGGACCCTTCCATTTGATTGTTTCTCTTCATTTCCTTTATCAACTTCTATCCTTTCCTCTTTACAAGGATATAAAGAATTCCTTTTAATAGCTCTGACCCTAAGGGATATCTCTGTCCAAACTGTCTGTTCCTCTGCATTATTCCCAGAGCCTTCAGTTTAAAAACTGCTCTACAAAGCTTTTAATTTTACGTGCCTGCAACCTCACTCTGTTTTTGTTTTAGGCGGAGCCCATCCTTCCTGTATAGGCTCCTCCCTTCCCAAAAGACTCCCCAGTTCCTAATAGACCTAAAATCCTCCTCCCTTTACCATTGTCTCACCTGTGCATTTCCTGGCCCTGCAGTTCTCCCTGCCTAACAGCGCCTGCACAGCTAACTGGAAGAATTTTAAATACTGCTATCAAAAGGTCCTGTACTTTAATCTCATACCTAGCAGACTAAATTTGTTCTCCAAAACCATTTTCCTTCCTTTCCCTATGCCACTGCTACCTACATGAACCATGACCACTGGCTTATGTGCAGCACTGCACATAAGTTTGTTTAGATGTCTCAAGAGATCTGCACCCTTCACACCAAACTGGCAGTTCACCCTTGATGATTCTCCCAATCACCACAAACCAAACTATATATATTTCTAGCGATTGACAACCCCCCCCATTACTATTCCTTGTCTCCTTCTAATAACTGGGATCCCTCCATTGGATGGATGTCCTCAATGGCAGAGGATAAAGTAGGGTTAGCAAAGTGTTGTCTAGTGCAGGCAGGCAACATTTGAAATAGTTTGTGCCTTCAGCAGGGACTCCTGCAAGGAATTGTCACTTTTTGTATTCAGTAAGCTCTCCTTTTAAATCTGTGTGTAGTTGGCACCTATGCCTCTTGAGAATGGCGTACCACCTTTGTGGTGGGCACAATGCCATCTTAACAGATGGGCATGAGTGTTGGCATGCTGAGAATCAGTATGTGCATCACGTTTGATTACAGTAGGCCAGCCTCTCATCCAAAAATGTGGAAATGAGAGTGTCTGTGCTGAGCTTCTGTGCCAGTGGTTAAAGGAATATACCATCATTAATCAAGCTCAAAGACAGATTCCGTTTTAAAAATAAACCCTGTTTTCCAGAACTATATAAGACCAGTGTTACCTCTGGAGAATGATAATTAGTGTTTCACTGGGAGGAGGAGGAATAGGAAGAATAAAATTTACAGCTCAGCATGGGAGACACCCACATGTATCAGCAAAGATACTTTTTGGGCCCATCCAGTTTCCCTGCTGAATGGTTCATCTAGGCACAAAAGCCAGATCCATGGAAAGCCAGCATATAATTTCTGCTGAATACAGTCCTACTGTATTTGGCGTGAAATTTAGTATGGAGCCTTCTGAGGGGCTTCCCCATCTTGGAACCAAAAGAAGCTAATTCTGATTCAATTAAAAAAAAAAAGAATTCACCTCACCGATTCTATGGCACTGAATTTTTCAAGCATCAAATTAAACTTTAATTGACTATTGTAAATGGGAGGTTAGCCATTCTAACAGTGACTTTACATGCACTTTGCACATTATATGTTATTTTTCACCAAAGATCCCAAAACCCTTCACAAATATTAAGGCAATACTGGACATTTAGTGCTGTATGGTCTCATGACAATCATTCCTTTCCTTAATAAAATGTGACAATCTGAAACTTAGATAGCGGGTTTGACTGTCAATGTCCACCAGTGGTTACCTAAGCAAACAACGTATGCCAATCTCCTTCAAAGCAGACAGTAACCTGCCATCCCTTAGCCTTTCCTCAGCTTTAAGGATATGAAACTAAATCACAAAGTTCACTCAACAGCTCCAGTACCTCAGTAAGCACACATGCCGAAGGTCAAGAACAGAATACACTGGTTTCCATCAAACTTCATCACTCTGTTATCACAAAGGCCGATATTTTGTCCCACATTTGAATCCTGCTGTCATCAACTTGAAGTAGATCTGCTAACTAGGATTTTGTATATGCTGCAGAAGAGGCAAAAAAGCTCTTTTTGCCCTCCTGTGTAGTCAGAGCATTAGGTTTTTAAACTATCTTTATGACAATCATTATTCAGCTGGAGACCTCTGACAGTGGACTCTAGCTGGTTTCATGAAGCCCTGTGAGACCCTGACCCTAGAGCAGGATAGACTAGAGCAGTGGTTCCCAACCTTTTCTCTGCCATGGCACACCTTGATACCTTCACATTTTTTCAAGGCACACCACCATTAAACTCATGAATATTCAAATTAACTTAAATTACTTATGAATATTCATGAACCATGGCACAGTGTTTCAGAAATGCTCTTATGTGGGGTAGTAGGGGTAGCAGAGCACGGGTGGCAAAACAGGGGCTGTCAGGAGTTGTGTGCAGTGGCATGAGTGAGAATGGGGATCACAGCAGGGCAGGGGTGGCAAAAGAGGACAAGGGCAGGCATATGGGAACAGCACAAGGGTGGCAAGAGAGGAGAAAGGAAGGGAGAACAAGAGTAGCTTTGGATACTATGATTCTAAGAATAACTTCAAGGCATTGAAGGTGTAGAGTTGAAATTGCAAGTCCATAATGCATGTTTCCCAAAGACCAATCTTAGGTAAAGTGAAACGCCACTAATTCTCACGAATGACTGCAAGACTCCTTAGAGAGCCAAGCTAGCTGGTATAAGGTTTTTTTTACTGGACCAACTTCTTTTAAGTCACACAGAGCTTTTCTTCAGGTGTGGGAAAGGAACTCTCAGCATCACAACAAAGAGGAAAGTGAAGTAAATTGTTTGGCATAAGAGGGTAGCACATGTTGTAAAGGACCATTCAATATCCCATTAGCTTGTTAACACCTCTGCCATCATAAGACAAAAAGAAGGGAATAGTGAGTTACAGCCTGTTGTAATAAACCTTATTGTCTCCCACAAAAGCTCTTGTGATAAATAAATTGGTTAGTCTTTAAAAGTGCCAACTGACCCCTTGTTTGTTTTTCATAAATTTCATGTCTCTGTACAGGCCCTGAATTTTGGAGTCTAGCAGAGTAATGAACTTACATTATTTTGAAAGTGTGCAGATTTCCATGGCCCTTTGAATTTTAGAGAGAGCTAACTATGTGATCATTTTGTCTTCATTATTTAAAATAATTTAACTTGAACATCTTCTCTTCTGGAAGGAAAAATAGTGGTGGCTGCCACAGACTTGCTGTGAGATTTTGGACAAGTCACTTAACCTTAATGAGTGTACTTCACAAAATTTGCCTAAGTTAGTTTCATACTTAACTTTTTAAAAAGAAAAAAATTACGTCTGAAAATCCCACCAAATATCCCTGGCTATGTCTACATTTAGGAAGGTTAGTTCAAATTCACTTAGTTTGAATTAATTAATTCAAACTAAAAATGGTTAATTTGACCTAACATGGCCCCACTAGAAACCCATATCAAATTAGCATGTCCATGGACAGGACTTGCTAGTTCATTTTAGGAAGGAGGCACCATGGGAAGTGTGGCAATATGGCACCCAAGAAGGGCCATACCCCCACCCAATGCATAGAAAGAGGAAGGCACCCTGGGAGGAGGAAGGGCAAACCATGTTAATTCAAAC
>ML681964.1:24127005-24156329 GCA_007922195.1 Podocnemis expansa | reverse complement strand
GGTTTGCTTCTTTCGAAATGGCCGTGCGTCGTGTGGCCATGGCACTCCTTATTTCGAAACAACCTCTGTTGTTTCGAAATAAGGAGTGTGTGTGGACATACCCTTAGACTTAAATGTGAGTACAGCTCTGGGTTGGGGCACAAGTCATGCTTCAATTTGTTTAGAAAGGACCTTTAGGCAGGTTGAACAGAACACTTGTGACTATCATTGCATAGCAAAAGGTTACAAAAGAAAAGCTCTTTTTAAAATACAAAGTACTAATGCTTGAAGTTTTATTAAAGGTTGACAAATCTTTCTTTTCAGCAAGGCCTTTGGTGTTACTGCAAACATTAGCTTTGGGTATAGAACACCTCTCCCCCTACTCTGATGGGGCGTTGACCCATACCAACCCATAAGGGGTTAATAGAGCCCTGGGGCCATGTACAAAAAGCAGGCTATGGGAAGGGAGCTGTGAGGAGTGGCCAATCAAGGCCCAGCAGGCCTATGTAAGAAAAGTCACAGGGCAGAACAGAGTCAGTTACTGCCCGTAACTCAAGAAATGAAGAATGTTTCTAGCAGGCTGAGCAACCTCTGGCCTCTTGAGAGAACAAGAGTTGGCAAGATGAACTCCTGGCTGGATGCTGAAACTGGGAACTTGCAGATCCTGAGGAAGGAAAAGGAAGATGCTAGGGCCATGGAAAAGGGGGTCACAGAGATATAGCAGTAGTGAAAACAATCTGAGGTGCAGCAGAATGCTTCTAGTTGTGGGGTCCCTAGCTGAAACCTGGAGAAGTTGGCAGGCTTGGGCCACCCCACTTCCCACTGAATCACCAAAAAGACAAGCAGAAGGCACCAATCCAATGACTAATGCACATCATGACACTTACTTATTTAGCTTGTAGATAAATAAGACCCTTCGTTTTCAGTATGTGCCAATTTTCCCTAAAAAATTCCTTGGGTTTTGAAAAAGTCAGTATTTGAGTATTATTGATTTTTTTCATCTGAATTTTGGCATTTTCAGGGCCCAGGAATCTTTTGAGTGGAGCAGATGAGGTCAGAAGGGATCTCTGTCCAGGAGAGAGAGGGGGTTTCAGCTCCTGGGTTTCAGCTTCTTACTTCCCTCTCAACGCTGAACTCTTCATCATGGTCCTGTTTGCTTTCTCTGTGCAGTGGGAGAGCAAGCCTGCCACATGGTGAGTACCATATACCTTCCCTCACATCCTCTGTGAGTACTGGGCACACTTCCCCTCCTCCTCAGACCCCTGAGCACCAAACACACTCTCTTCAGCTGCCCTTCATTTTCAGTTTATGCATGTTTTTCTCCTATTTCAGAGTAAAACCCAACAAATTCCCAGGAGATTTAAAAATAGAAACTGAAAACAAAAGACCGTACTTATAAATAAGGTTACTATGTTATGGAGCTATTTGACCATTGTCCATTTTAGCCAAATTAGTCTTTTTATGCCATAGTTACTCTTCATTCCATTTTTCATCAGTGCTGAACATTTCTTTCAGACCATGCAATCTGGCCCTAAAAATAGTGTAGTGGCTAGCACCTTTGCTTAATATGCAGAAGGCCCTGGGTTCAATTCCCAGGAGGTTGGACTCAATGATCTCATGAGGTCCCTTCCAGCCCTATGATTTGATTGATTGTAAAATGTCTAAAACATATATTTTACAGAGTGGTAGCCGTGTAAGTCTGTGTACAACAAAAACAACAGAAGTCCTGTGGCATCTTTTAGACTAACAGATTTCTTCAGGCATAAGGTTTTGTTGTCAACTCTGCTCGTACATCAACTCCAGTAATACCATCACAAGTCCCAACCACATCAGCCCCACCAAAAGGGGCTCATTCACCTTCACATCCACTAATGTGGTATATCCTATAATGTGACAGTAATGCCCCTCTGCCATTTACATTGGCCAGACCGGACTGTCCTTGCACAAAAGGATAAATGGACACAAATCCGACAGCAAAAATGGCAACATCCATAAACCTGTAGGAGAATACTTCAATCTTCATGGATACTCAGTAGCAGACCTGAAAGTTGCCATACTTCAACAAAGAAACTTCAAAAACAGACTTCAGTGTGTTAGTGCAGAGTTGGAACCAATCTGCAAGATTGATGCAATTAGAGTGGGTCTGAATAGGGACTTGAAATGGTTAGCATATTACAAAAAGTGATTGTTCTGTTCACACATTTTCTCCCTCTGATGAACTGGTGTGAACGGGTCCCCATCTGCCATCTGAACAGACTTTGCTAACAGTTGCCCTCCTCCATCCTGGCATGTGTTTATATATACTTTTCAACTGCAGTTTTCACTTCATGCATCTGACAAAGTGAGTGGCAGTCCACAAAAGCTTATGCCTGAAGAAATCAGGTAGTCTATAGGGTTCCACAGGACTCTCAATATTTTTTACATTACTGAACCACTTGAATGCTTACACATGATTAGCTCCATATGATTAGCATCAAGCTAAACCATCCATATGTTAATTAGTAGATTCTGTGTTAAATGCTGATTTTTATTTCTTTCCATAGAGGTGTAAATTGTAGTATCATCTGACCTTCAGTGAGCACATGGTCCTGGTAATGCTTTCTTTTTCATACTAAGTTGTACAACTGCTAAAATTAATTGTCCCCCAGGGCTATCTTATTATGCATGAATAGTCATCCAAATGAATGACAATGTTCAAGAGAGAAGGAAAGAATAGGGATTTAGATGTGTTCCCAATGATTGCAGCCAGTAACCTGGTAACTGACATGGTACCCAATTACAAGATTTCCAATTAAGGCTATCAAAGAGTCATCATGGTTTGCCTGTCAAGCTTTTTACATCTGCTTCTAAAAGTTCCCCAAGTGGCCAGAAAGCAGTGCTTTTAAGCGGATTTTTTCAGTATTGTGGGGTTGGTGTCATAAGATAATTCCCAGTAGGGTTCCAGAAACTATTCTGCAGCCAGAACAATCACACATGAGTCAACCTTTTCTGGTTTTTGGAACTGAAATTTCATGACTTTGGCAAAAGAAATGGTTACATTCATAAAGCAGTAAAACCAAATGTAGTTGTAGTCCATGGAAGTGGGATTCCCTGTTCCCTGTGAATTATAGGATGTGGAAATTATAAGCAACATCAAGAAGTAATTTTATTTTCTGACTCCCAGCCCTGCAAAATGCAGTCTGAGTGCTGAGGGCCCATTCAGTGTTGCCAGGGGCCTATGTTATCTGTGGCAGATGAAGTCTTCCCTAACTTGTACCCTTACTCATCCTCTTGTGCCCACAGTCTTTATTAGGAAAATACTTCTGGGGGGGGCAGCACTTATTAGCCCATGTGCACAGAAGGGCCATAGTTCAGAGGGAAATTTCCCTCTGTGGATCAAGGTGGGCTCGTGCCATCTCAGTCATTTTTACCAGTAATAAATTTTCTGCAGGCCCTTGTAGACTCTCAGGCTATGTCTACACCTACAATCTTAGTGTGCACTTGGTTAGTCTGAACTAAGTAGTTCAAAGTTAGTTCAAACTAAGGTCAATTTTTTAGTTCAAGCTAACTTTTAGTTCTAACTAGCTGCGCCATTTTTAGTTCAAACTTATTTAGTTCAAACTAGCATGACTACATCATGCTAGTTTGAACTAAATTTCAAAATAAGTTTGAACTAAGCAGTTAGCTCAGACTAACCAGCTGAACTAAGTAGTTCAAATTAAGCTTTACTTAAAAAATTTTTAGTTCGAACTAGGCAAAGCCTAGTGTAGACAGGGCTCAAATTAGTTTGAATTAAAGCTCTTTGATTAGAGCTAGCTGGCTTGTGTAGACAGAGCCTCTGTGACGTTTTGTGCAATCCCTTTGCCATTAGTGAGGTTACAAAGGTCAACTGATGAACATTTACAGTTTTAAAAGCTGACCTCTAATTTTTGGTGCTGCAAATTTTGGGTGTTCAACTGTTTAGATAAATAAATATAGGATTAGAGGCACCCATGTTTAAAAATAGTAATGGGTTCTTTTACAATACAGCTTCCTCTTTTACATCTACAGCATGGTAAATTCACTGGTAGCAGTACTACCTACTACATGAATACAGTATATAACATCAAAATAATATCTTACACTTACATGCATGTCAGTTACATTAGGGATGGCATCTTTTTATATGTTTGTACAGCCCCTAGTGCAACTTATCTCTCTTCTTGATAGGACCTTTTTTATGTCACAGCGATCCAGATAATTAATAATGCCTTTCGGCTCAAGTAGCTTAACGCTTTTTACAAGTGTTGGAATCACTTTACCAGCTGCAGAAATGCAGCCACTTCTTGGGTGGAATGCAGCTGGTGTGCAGTGACTCACAGACAGAATACACAACACTTTAAAAATGGCAGTAGAGAATACTGTAGTCTGTTGAAACTGCAAGGGAATTTATATAGGCAGAGAGTCCTTACCAGAACTGAAATTTGTTCAGTACACTGGAGTTAAACCCTCCTGCTACTGAGAAAGAACCATAGGTCTTTAATTGAACAAGTATCCCAGAGGTACCCCAACCCTAATACCAGACTGGTGCAGAGACAAGGTTCCAGGAGGAAGAGGGGTTGGAGAGTGACCCTATCCATCACTCACCCCACAGTGAGGCAGGGCAGGATCTGGCTCCCCATTCTGTACATTGCAACAGGGTTGCAGCGCTTCTCAGGTTTGGCCTGTGGCACTGCTACCCTTTGTGCCAGGTCATAATGCCCAGTGGGGAGTTAGGCCCTGCCTATAGGACAGGAACTGTTGCTGAAAGGTGAGTGCAGGGCAGGCTCATCTTTAACACCCCCCCCCCCCACACACACACACCATCACATCTCTACTTGCCATTTTCCCCAGGAAAACTGAAATTGAGGAGATGGTCAACATTAGGGGTAAGGTGAGGGAAGAGAACATGAGGGCTAAGGGGGGATGTATGGCACAACAGTGAAAACTGAAAAATATTTCATAACCATCTAATTAGATTTAACTCCTAGTTTAAAAGAATCAGAAGGCTGGAGTAGCCATCTTTCATCTCTAAGAAGCACTACATCTTCATCCATCTTTGTTTCTTACTATTTTTAACTCTATTAAAGAACTTTTTGAATGCAGGGCATTTATTTTTTGGTGGCTTCTCATGTATATGGTACATCTGGTCCTTCAACTGATGTGTTCATTCACATAATCAGGCAGAAGGTGACTCTTTTTGGAACAGAAAAGTCTATTCAGTGACAAAAAAGAATGCTCAGATATAGCTATTGTGACCAGGAGTAGCAAGAGACAAATTTCCCCCATTGCTATGCATTATGGACATGATTCTGTGCTCACTTTCATCAGTGTAAATCAGTAAAGTTACAATGCTGTTATATGGATGTAAGGCCCCTAACATCATTACTTTAGTTTGCTTACAAACTAGATTCTCTATATTTGGTATATAAATGCTTTATGCTAAAGGCAGGTCAATAGTTTATGGATCAGTGACTGGTGTGTGCACAGTAATGTACTTCTATTTGGTTTTTAAGCTCACAAATATAAAGTTTCCTCTATATTAGAGTTCCCTTCCCATATCCATTGGAAATAGTCACATATTTAGACTGGTCCTTGATGATTACTAAAGCAATGTTAAGGTGGTGATCGGAATTTAGAGCTAGCTTCCTCCACCTTACTCAGATTAATTAATACTATAGTTCCAGCTTGTGATACCCTTTGAGTACACCTTATTCAATGGATGCAGTGAGCTGTCACTCATCCTGGCAGAATCAGGCTCTTAACATAGGAAACTTCAATGCAATGAAATCATTACAACTGAACTGTAATTAGTCAGAAAGTTTTATTTCTCTAAAATAGTGGGGTGGGGGAAAATGATTAACAGCCAGTCAGGAAGCTGCCATTTTTGCAAGTCTGATGGCATAGAGCAGGACTGAAAGAGCTGGCTTCCCCATTGAAAAGCATCAGAAATGGGCTTCAGCAAGTTAAATTCTATCACCCTTCCACTGAGCAGTTCCTTACTCTGTCAGCAATTCAGTGTAGAAGCTCTTATTCCACTCCAGTTCCCTGTTGCCAGCACAGTGGGTAGAGGGGGAAAGAGAGCATGACTGAAGGAAGAGGGATATCACTGGCATACCACTAAGCCTCACCGATTTGAGGCTGCATTGTAGATGCCAGGAGCATTTATCCCTGAGTACGAGAAAGTGGCCTTTAACAGTTCTAACTGCAGAAACAACAGCAATGCACAGAACAGACCCAGGGTCTTGACTGTGCAAAGTAAATTTTACAGCTACCTTTAAAAAGAGCTATGTGTGATAAGGCTGTAACTGAAGACCTAATGATTGGCCCCCAGTTTGTCCTGCCTTGGGTTAATCTACTGAAAATAGGAGTGGTCACAGTGGGTATGTCTACCCTAAAGATTTAAGTCAACTTTCAGCCCCATAAGTTGACTTAAACAAAGGCCTGTCCACACTGACAAGCTGTTAAGTCGACTTAAGCATTTGCTTAAGTCGACTTAATAACTCTCACTTGTAAAGTTGATTCAGCAGTTAAGTCGACTTCATTAAGTTGACTTAAGCCAAAGTAGCCCAGGAGTTGGCTTACATCAACTTAACTGGCCTCCTGGCTATTTGAAACATGGGGATGGGGGCTAGAGAGAAGGCACAATACAGTTGGGAGCGTTCCTGGCTGTGCGCAACACATCAAAATCCCCCACGTCTTTGCCCCAGCCCTGCATCCCTGCATCCTAGCACTACAGCCCACGTCGCCTTCCCCCAACTTGATCCGGCATCTTCCCCCCATCTCTCCCACATCTCTCCCCCTCTCAGCCTGACCCCGCATCTCTCCTCTCTCAGCCTGACCCCGCATCACTCCCCTTCCCCTGACCTGATTCGGCATCTCTCCCCCCTTCTCAGCCCAATTCCACATCTCTCCCTTTCTCAGCTCGACCCTGCATCTCTCCACTTCTCAGCCTGCCCCGCATCGCTCCCCTTCTCTCAACCTGATCCTGCATCTTTCCCCCTTCTCAGCTCGACTCCACATATCTCTCCCCTTGCCCATCTCCAGCCCAACCCCACGTGTCTCCTTTTCTCAGCCTGACCCCCTGTGGCTCTGCCCTTGCTTGTCTCCAGCCCAACCTTGCATGTCTGTCCCCTTCTCAGCCCAACCCTGCATGTCTCTCCCAGGGATTTTCCTACCACCCCCCATACACCCGCTCCCAAATTTCCCAACACCCCCCCCAGTTGTCAGCTAGTAACAGTGTTATACCAATTTAGTGTGCACCCCAAAACGCTCCTACATCTCCCCCCCAATTTCAAGTCCTGGGCAGAATACTCTCTCCCCTTCTCAGCCCGACCCCCCCCCCTTGATATCATTGTAAAACAAACAAGGACTCCTGTGGCACTTTTTAAGACTAACAAATTTATTTATTGCATGAACTTTCATGGGAGAAAATCCAACTTAATCAGCTGGTTTGAAGATGGGGGAACTTACAAAATGGGAGAAAAATAAATGCAGGGGAGTGTAAGACATTGGATCAGGTCACAATCTAACAGCAAATCAAAGCAGCTGTTAAGACTCAAAAACTGGGAAACAGTACATAGAAAGAAAGAATTTCTATTTCTTTTGGATTAGGTTGTGTGAAAGCACAATTAAATCATGACTATGGATTTTTTCCCCATTACAACAGGTGATTTGACTTCACCTTCCTCCGTGTGCTGTTTCCCAGTGATTGAATCTCAACAACTGTTCTGCTCTGCCCCTGCACTGGCAGCAGGGGTGTCATTGTGATGGGGTCAGCAGGGCATAGGCCCAGGATCTCTGGCCCGCAGCGCAGCTGGAAGGGGCCTGATCCAGCTCTGGGCCACTTCCAGCAAGCGTCGGAGGCTTGGAGACAGCTCCTGCTGCTTGTATAAAGCAGCATGGACTGTCTCCAGCTCCAAGCCTCTTGCAAGAGGCTCGAAGCCAGATCAGCCCCTGCTGCTGCTGGCAAATGGCAACAGCTGGATCAGGATCTGGAATAGGATCAGGGTCACATGTGGGTGGGGGCAGGTCCTGGGTCCAGACCAGTAATATTCCTGGCTGGCAGTTGCCTTGTATCACCTGGTCCCGAGCTGGAGGAGGCTGGGCAATGCAGGGAGGGTGTGGAGTGCTGTGTTGGCACATTGCTAGGCCATGTCAGGCTCCCTGGCCTCCCTGTTGCCACACACAGTATGGAGGGTGGTGTGGTCACTCACTTCCTGTAGTAAAGGAGTAGCCAGGAGAGAGGGGCACATCAGTTGTGGTGCTCAGTGGGCCAGCTATCCACAATGCACCACTCCTAGGGTGACTTAGCGGCTGCCAGTGTGGATGTGGGCAGTCTTCAGGCATGTTGAGTGTGGATGTTCTAAGCCAGCTTAATAAAGTCTACTTTAAGCCAGTTTAAAGTAGACCTTATTAAGCCATCGTAATAAAGCCCTGTAGTGTAGACATAGCCAGTATGAGGGTTAATTGTACCGTTGCCCCCACTCCTCTTTTGGCCTCCTTGTGGGTTGCCACTTAAATTTCCAGGCTTGTTAATCATCACCTTTCTCAGGCAGAGACTGCTCTGTCTCTTTCTCTCCCCCTCCCTCCCTAGACTGGGGGTTTAGGCTTCCAGTCCTTTTCCACCTCACTGTGACTTCCTCAGTGGGGCTCGTTCTTTGTCCAAGAGCTACATTACTGTGCACCAGCTATCAACCTGCTTTCACAAAGCAAAGTACTTTTTTATTCTTAGGATATAACATCACAGAGAAAACATAAAAGCCAATCAATGGCCCTACACATGGACTGAAATCATATCACAACTCTAGGCTGGGACCCTGGTGGTGCCAGTCTTTCAAATCACTTGGTTAGGTTTACTGCCCTGGTTACAGGTTCATGTCCAGTTTTAAATCAAGAACAGGAACCACCTTAGGATGGTTTGCCTGTTTCTTTATAAGGCTTGGGTTTTTGATCTCTGGCCTCTTCTAAGAGGTAACTCCAGTCCATGCCCTCTGCACAGGGGCCAAATTTCAAAGGCTGGGTTTTTGAATAATCAGTGCTGGGGAACTTACATTTAGCCACCTACTCCACAAAGACACCTCTTCTGCCCCAGGGATTCCCAAGGAAACTAGATCAGCAAACGAGGACTCCAAAAACACATTTGACAGCATTATCACAAAAATCCATGTTTGCCTAGAACATTTCAATCTAACAGTCCTTTTAAGACCTCACACTTCCAAGGTCTCACATCATAAGATACTTGTAATACAACAATGGCATAACCTTATGTGCTTTATAACAAGATGTGTGATCTTATTAACAATTAGACTTGGTCAGGAACTTTTCAACTAAATGTCTTTTTGCCAAAAAATGCTGATTCACCAAAATAAGGAGCGTTTTCGGAAGTTTTGAATTTGCCAAAACACTCAACGCAAAATGTTCTTAGTGTAGTTAAAAAGTTTTGGGGTTTTGAGCTGAAACAACTTTATATTTCAGAGTTCTAGAAAGGGGAAGAAATTGGTATCAATACAAAACATTTCAAATTAACTAAATGAAACATGTTGATTGCCTGAACTGATTGATTCCCCTGCCCCCCCCCCCCAGCATGTTTTCATTTTGCAAAAATTTTAAAGAAGACTTCTCATCCCAGTTTCGGATGGGAGAAGGTTTTGACATGTTGAAAAATCTCACAGGGTAGGAAGACTTGCTCCCAAACCCTTACGATAATATTCCACATAATAACTGTTGAACTCACCTCATTCAATAGCTTCTGTAAGGGAAAATGTGCAAAACAACTAAAGGAAAAGGCCATACCTATTGGCAATTAAATTCTTCATCATTATCTTCACCATTATAATACTTATTTCCAATCTCATCCATTTTATTTAAAAAAAAACCTACTTTTGCCCTTCAAACCCTCTAATTGTTGTTATGGTTTTCTCAGATGCATTGGGACCTCATCGTATGGTGTGTTCCTTAGAAAATAATTATCTGTATGTTTTTGTCTGCTACACTGGTTAAAATAGACTAAACTAACTGGTAAATAACATTTATTGGTTTGCAAATATAGGTAACATTAGGGCTAAAAAGTATGGAAATTTCTACAAAAATCTCACATTCATCTTTTTATTTATCATATTGCTTAGTGCTCAGCACTCCCATGGGCAGACTAACAATGTCTGTCTCTCCTCAACAGCAGTTAGTTCAATAAAAAATACTCTCACCCTACTTTGTCTCTCTAACATTTCAGTGCACTGACTTTGTGTAAAGTCAGTAAAAAAATTTTCCTACCCAAGAGCAGTAGGCTCTAAAATCTGTTCAAAGGAAAAATAGATAATGAATAGGTAGGTTAGGCAGAAGATTTTATCTCTAGAGCATCCACTCCTTTAAAAGCCCTAATTAAACCATAAGAAATGGCATTATGTGCCTGTGCTGCTGCTAGTGGGCTGGTACAAAGTGCTGGAGTGTAGTGGCAGAAAGGTTTTTCTGTTTTGTTTGTTTTTCTTCAACCCTTACTGAAGCTTGTCCTCCTCTTACTGATCACCATTGCTAATTTCTGTTTAGAGATGCTTGATTTGGTATGGGTCTTTTACCTGAAGAGTGAGCCATGCTCAGAAGTCAGCTACATCCTTTCATTTCTGCTATATGGTTCTATAAATATATTTTTATGACATGTCAAAAGGACTTTGGACTAGATTGTGCTCTGGACTATGTGACTGTACAAGACAGTAAGGGCTCCCTTTTATTTCTGCATGGTCCACCAGGACCCTGAGAGATAAGCAGGTATTTTATGTATACAATATTATATTATATTATATTATATTTATTTGAATCAGAGGCACCTAAGAGTAGGGTTGGCCTTACCATGAGGCAAAGTGAGGTGACTGCCTCAGTTGTGAGACTGTGGCGGGGCGCCATGGGGACCCAAAGTGTAGAAAATTGTATCTGCTGCTGGTGGGTATGTAATCTCTCTGCTCTAGATGCACAGAGATGATGGAGTGCTGTGCTGGAGGAAGGACGGCATGAGAGACGTAAGAGGCAGGCAGGAGAGAAGGCGAAAGGAAATAACAGAAATCTGCAGGGAGAGAGAGAAGGAGCCTCTCATGTACCTCTCTAGCACCCCCAGGAGCCTGGACTGATTAACACCAGCTTCTCAGGGAGCTTCCTATCTCCTGCTGCTTTCCTGAACCCACTTAAGGAGAACAGGCAGTCAACTGAAGTAGCAGAAACCAGCTAGGCCCCTAAGACACTGATATCTTCCCTCACTCAGGCCCTGCTACCAACCTCCTTATATGTCCCCTTCAGCTGAATGTTGAGAGCCACTATAGCTGGCACAGAACAGCAGTCATGAGTGAAAAAAGAAAATGCCCTTCTGGGGCAGCATTCAGAAAAAGAAAGAAAGCAAAGGAAGCTTTTCTATACATAGACAAAAATGTTCACAGTGACCCTTCTGGCCCCAGTGAGGATGTGTGTAGTGCCTGATCTTCCAGTTATTCAGAGTGCAGGTGACCTGGCAGCTACTGCAGCATCCATATCTCCATCTCAAATGGATGTAACCATGCACATTCCTGAAGAAAAGTGTAGATCAGAGAAGTGTGTGTTGGAGGTGCAAGAAACAGCTGCTGCTGAGTTTAGTTCCATAAGTCTAGATTGTCCAGGCCTGTGGACCCTCTTGAGCAGTAGCCTGAGAGATTTCCTTGTACTTCATGGGCCACAGCAAGTGAAAAACTTTATATTCCCCAAAGACAACGAAAATATAAATTTCCATCCAACACATTCCTGGTATGAAATCCCCAATGCTGAGAGAGTGGAGAAGCCATGGCTTATGTACTCAAAAGCACAGAATGCTGCATACTGTTTTTGTTGCAAACTCATTGGCTATCTCCACACCTAGGTGCTTAAATCAATTCAAGTTGAACTGATTTAACCAAAAATACCAAATTGAAATAGCAAGTCTGCATACAAGACTTGCTATTTCGATTCAGGAGAGGGAGCCTGTGAGAGGTGTGGTAACATGGCCCCCCGGCAGGCTCATGTTGCCAACCAATCCCCTGCTACTGGCTCTGCAGAGCCAGCGGCAGAGGAAAAAAGCCCCTGGTGGCAGAGATGGGGGGGGCGCCCCTGCTCCCCACCGCTTTGCTGATGGCAGAGTGCGGGGCAGAAGTCAGGGCGCCCCTGCACGCCTGCCTCTGGGCCGAGCAGCGGGGCAGAGCTCTCAGGGTGCCCTGAAACCCCTGCCGCTGGCCAGGTGGCAGGAGTAGAGCTCTCATGGTGTCCTTGGTTCCCCCATCACTGGAGGAGTCACGGGGGATGAGTTCTTGGGGCGCCCCAGTCCCCCTGTCACTGGCCAAGTGGCAGGGAGTGAGCTCTCAGGGCGCCCCAGTCCTCCTGCTGCTGGCCGAGTGGCAGGGGCAGAGCTCTCAGGGTGCCCTGAAACTCCTGCCGCTGGCCAGGCAAGCAGGAGCAGAGCTCTTGGGGCACCCTGGTCTCCCCACCACTGGTGGAACGGGGGGGGTGAGCTCTGGGGCACCCCGGTCACCCCGCTGCTGGCGGAGCTGTTGGGGGTTGAGCTCTCTGAGTGCCCCAGAGCCCCCGCCCCTTCCCAGGATCTCAGCCCCCCTGCCTGCGAAGGTTGTTGTTTCAATTTAGAAGCAAGGTGTGGACATAGCCATCCAGTCTAATGTTCCAGTCACATTGGGTTCTACAGGCACAAAGGAGTGGAAGAATCTGGCTAGAAATCTGGCATGCCATGCAGAAGACAGCAAATCACCAGAGAGCATTCCATAGGTTGAAAGAGCTTGAGAAGAGACTAAGGTTAAAGGTCACCATAAATGGTCAATATCAAGAGAAAATTGCATCAGTCTTTTTACTGGCACAATGTTGTGAAAAGGCTCATGGGCATTGTGCGAATGCTTGCTACCCAAAACGTAGCACAGTGTGGCACTTCAGATCAGCTTTATATGCCAAATAATGGAAACTTCCTTAAAATTGCAGAGCTGATGGCTGAGTTTGATGCAGGAGCATTTAAGAAGAGTCACCACCCAAGAAATTGACATATACTACTACCTTGGAAAAATTATTCAAAATGGGATCATAGAGTTACTGGAAACAAACGTCAAACAGAAGAGTATGGCAGATCTGCAGTCAGCAAGATATTACTCTGTTATTCGGGAGTGCACACCTGACATCAGCCATACAGAACAATGCAAATGACTTTAATGGTGTGTTTCATAACACCAACAAAACCTAGTGAAAATGTCCCTGCAATGGTGACTGTCAGAGAGCATTTTCTAGAATTTATTGACACCGATGATACTACAGGAGCTGGTATGACAAACGTGCTTCTTAATAAGCTGGAAGATATGGGATTTGCGATAGCTGATGTGAGAGGTCAGGGCTACCGTAATGGTGCCAACATGAGAGGAGAGAACAGAGGAGTTGGATCCAAGAGTTAAATCCTCGAGCTTTTTTTGTCCCATGCAGTTCTTATTCATTGAACTTGGTGGTCAGTGTTGTAGCATCAGCTTCTAGTGAGGTTGCTGGATTTTTTAATGTAATTCAAAGCATCTATGTATTTTTCTCTGCATCAATGCATCAAAGGCAAATTTTGAAGCAGCATCTGGGATCATCCTCTCTGATACTGAAACCTCTGAGTGCCACACTATGGGAAGTTCCAATGGAGGCGATAAAGCCTATCAAACCCCGAAGTGGGAAGATAGATGATGTCATAGTTGCCGCTGTGGAGGATAATGCTATGACAGGACCTGTTCATGGGAGAACAGTGACAGAGGGAAATTGAATCACCAGAAACATACATAATTTCAAATTTCTGTGTGGCTTAGCATTGTGGCATGACATACTGTTTGAATAAGTGGTCTAAGCAAGAGACTCCAAGATGTAGCAATGGAACAAGTGGTCAAAGCAAAGTCATACCTACAGTCTTACCAGTCAGATAAGGGATTTCAAACCGTCCTGAAGAGTGCACAAAAGTTGGTAGAGGAGCTTCACACTGAAGCTATTTTCCCAGCCATTTAAGGATACAAGAGTCACCAAAGAAGAAGACATTTTGATTACAAGGCACGGGATAGTCCCATAAGAGACCCCAACAACAATTCAAAGTTGATTTGTTTAAGTAGGTGTTAGATTGTTCAATACAGTCAGTTGAAGAATGTTTCATGCAGCTCAAAGGAACACGGCATTGTATTTGCGATGTTGTATGATATTCCAAAACTCCTCACTATATCTGAAGAATACCTCCACCAGTAACGCAGGGTACTAGAGGCAGTGTTGTCACATGATGACATGTGCGATATTGATGCGAGTGATTTGGGTGATGAGCTGAAAGCCCTTGCAAGGTACATTTCAGGAGGATCAACTCCAAAGGCTGTTCTGGAATATGTGTGCACAAAAAAAGATGCCCATCCCTTTTCCAAAAGCTTTTGTTGCTCTGCACATACTTCCTGTAACTGTCACCAGTGGAAAACGCAGCTTCTCTAAGCTGACGTTAATAAAAACACACCTATGCTCCACAATGACATAGGAGAGGCTGGTCAGCCTTGCAACTATCTCAATAGAGCATGAATTGGCCCAGACTGTGAACCTTCAGGAAGCAGTTCAAATCTTTGCAACCAAGAAGGCAGGGAAAGCACCAGTTTCATTATTCAAAAATATAAAGTGTTTACTATGCAGACAAGAAAAGTTACATTTGCTGTTCAGGTGTTTGAAAGTTTCTTAAAATTGTTGAACAAGGCATTTTAAGTTGTTAGGTCTTCTTCAATGGGGTAGGTAGCGGATCAGTATCGTGTAAGGAGTAGAACAGGAAGAAGGCAGAATTCAGACCTTTCAAAGTTTTGGCCCACACGAGGGAGCATGTGAGTCCCCCACCTCAGATGCCAAAATGTTGTGGCCATCCCTCCCTAGGAGCCCCAGTCATGGACCATGACTCCATTGTGTTGACAAAAGGACAGTCCCAGCCCATAAGCAGCTTATGATCTGAGTAGTAGGCCTTGCATATCCGATTATCCCCTGTCTGCAGTAGCAGAAGTTGTGTACTGTCTCCACTCCTCCTACTTGCTGTCCAATCCAGTTGAACTGGCATGGATGGGGCAGGGGTACTCTTGTATTTTGTTGTGGTTACAGGCCAGCAGCAAATTGCTAAACTCTACCCTGAAAACAATTCTGGAGCAAGTGGGAAGTTAGAGAGGATCTGTGACACCAAGACGTGACTGGGGCAGTGTGTCTTATCTGCCCCCTTTACTTAGGCCTATGCCAAATGTCACAATCCAACCCATTAGAAACAGATTTTAAAATGACTCTGAACTACATGTTCAGATTTTTATTCCATTTGTTACATTCAGGCTCTGTTATGTCCAGGTTTCCTGTCTCTTCCTGTTCTCTAAAGGTTATGAAGTTAATTTATCTAAGTGGTTTTGAACTAGGCAGTGATAATGAATATTTACACACATTATGGCTCTCTTTGAGACAAAACAGAAGGATTTATTGAGCAATTTTCCAGTTAAAGGTGAACTGCAAAGAAATCTGGGGAAGGGAAGCTTTGTTGGGCAAATTGAGATATTTAGCCAGTAGGACTGAAGCGCTACTCTGCCTATGATAATCCAGGACTATGGTCACTTCCTTTCTAAGTGATCCACCAGATCTGGAGATGCCCAGTCTCTGAGGATACTACAGTTGGTCCCCCCCTCCGTTGCTAGGCCAGTGCAGCGAGAAAGGAAGCTGTTTTGTACTCTTGTGTTGACTCCATCGGATATGAGGCCCTTCCTCTGTTAAGGGCTTAACAAAAGGGTAATCAATCACTGCACTCCCCCAAAAGCAGGGACTGCAGTTGTGGCAGACCCCATAGAGAAGGTTCTCACACAGTCCCCACAATTCTATCTACCCACATGAAGGGCATCTAGGCCTGGCTTTTTTCTTTTTCTTTTTTTTTTAACATTGGAAACTAAGATCTTATCAACCCTATCTTTCCCAACAGATTCTGTAGACAATTGAGGCCCTAGCAGGATTATAACATTACATTACCAAGGAAGTGAATCTGACTGACTAAGTCCACCTACTAAAAACACTTTGGTTTCCTCTTTGTTGTCACCTATTTGACTATGCTGTTGTGGTTTATTGGCCCTACAAAATCAAGCATTATGCTATGTATTCTTGAGCACCATCTACTGGCACCTTATTTATTAGCTCTTAACATATGCACAGAGAAAGAACACTTGTGACTCTCCTTTGCTCCTCTCATACACCCTGAGTAACACCCATTATCTATATAATTTTCAGGCTTTCTGATGGAGGTGTCTCCTCTTCCAGCCGTAATGGCCACCACCATGTCCCTCCCCCACCAGCCCACCTCTCCACTTGCCCCACCTTCTCTCTTCCACATGCCCTTTTCTCTACTTAGCACTCCCTTGCCACTCATCATGTGCACCCCGCCTCGCCTTACCCATTCATCCCTTGTCTTTCTTCTCCACATCCCTCCTCCTCAGCCACCCACTCCCAACTGTCACTCACCACCTGGGGCAAGGGAGAGTATGGAAGAGCGAGTGGGGACCAAGTGATGGGGGAAAGGACACTAGCAAGTGGGAGAAGGTCAGGTGTCAGGGTCCGGGGTGGACTGTAGATGGAAAGGGTAGGGTCTCAGGTAAAAGAGGCAGGGTAGGACTGTTGTATCCTGGGGCCCCTGGAACTTCTGTTGGGGGGGGGGCTGCATTTTTTCATGTGAATAGGCAACATCACACTACTTCTACTTAGTTTTGTTCCACTCTGAGTCTCTTCCTTCTACTCTTTAGCCTCAGGATCAGGAGATTCCTTTATCAGTAGATTTTTTTCTGGCTTAACTATTTATGTACACATAGATGCCATGTCCCTGAAATGCTCTACAAACAATTAAAAGAAAATATATTTTTTATTAATTAGCCAACACATTCCTTGTTGACAGTGGCTGAAAACACTCCCATTCCACTGCTGTGGACCCTCAGTACAAACCACTGCTAAAAGCAGAGAAGACGTGAAATTCCTGATTTTTCTTTGTACATTATAAAGAATGAAATAAAAGGGTAAAAAAGCTGTTTCTTCACGTTTGTAACGCAACTTTAAGCAATAGACCCATAAATATGATCTATTTATTTATTTATTTTTATCATCAAGTCTCTGGCAGTTGATCAAGGGTGTCGCTGGTGCTGGGCTTATGGGGCTCAAGTCCTGAGTCCCAGTGCCCGAGCCCTGGGTCTGCCACCGAGCTGTCCATGGCAGCAGCTGCAGTGGTGGTGCACAAGCCCCAGATCCCAGTGCACCGAGCCCTGAGTCTTTCCCAGGCCAGTGGCACTTTTGCAATTGATCATGACATGAGTTAAAGTAGAAGTTAAGCTCAATTCTCTCACAAAGGTCATCTCTGCGAAGTAAGCCATGGAATTAGAATTCTTTTAAAAACAACTTTTTTTCCCTCCTGGCTCACCTCCCCCCCCCCCCGGCCCATTTTCAGTTAGTAATGACAAAATCTTGATGTCAAATACACGTTTGCTAGAATAAACCTCTGAGGGTATGTCTATATTGACAGTGGCAAAAGCTTCCAGATGCGATTCAGCAGCGAGTATGAACTCGCTGCAGCGCTCTGGAAGTCACCATAGCAACTCCAGCCCCATAACTGGAGTTGTGCTAAGCCAACTACAAGCTCTTTGTGGCTGGCTTACCTTAGTGTGTAGGGGCTACTTAGAGAGTCATCAGGAGATATGCAAGGTATTTTACATATCAAGAAATGCAGCATGTATAGACTAGAGCTCTGAGGCTCTGGGTAGGAGAGCTCTACCTAGACCAAAGGGGCTTTCTGTCCATTTTGGGTAAAACCCTTCACTGATGCTATTTAAGAGTAGTGTATAATCCAAAATGTGATTAAAGCTAAATCCACCAATCGATCATTTACTAAAGCATAGGTGATGAAGCACAAAACATGGTCATTATTTTAAAGGGCTCATTTTAAGCACAGTGAACAATTTGTACAACTTTTAGTACCTGAAAGCAATGGTTTAACTGACGTCTGTTTCAGATACTTAATTTAATCCACACCTAAAGAGATGTACATAACTCTGTCTCCCCCTCACTGTCACTGGGAGGACAATTGCCAAACTCTATACTGGTAAATTTGCAAATGTAAAGATCAGAGCACAAATGTCTACACTTTGAAAGTGCACATGGTAGGAGGATGAGCCCTGGAGGAGTTAGTCTATAAAGACAAATGTTCAGCTGTGACATAGTGTACCTACTCTCATGTCTCAGGATGATCCTAGTTGCCTCTGGCCAGCACAGTCTGAAATCTGTAGGGTTATATTCCAATACATAGTAGCAGAAGTTACTAAGACACTGTGTCAAGAGGAAGCCTGAAAAGACTTGAAGGATTACACTTTTATTGGTAATGTCAGTAAACACTGATTTCACTATTCACAGAAAAACTCACAAAATATATTTCCATGAATAATAATCTAAATGCACAGCTAGGGAGCTTAAAGAAAATGCTGCCTGAGTACCTATTATAGTCTGATTTGATATTTACTTTGTATTTTGACATATGATGTTGACTATGTGTTTTAACTGTTATACAGCTTTACCTTTGAAATCTTAATGTGTATTGCCATTAAATTATTATTGTATGATGCCCCTCTGCAAGATCCCCTCCATAATTTTCTGCAACTGTAAACATTTAAATACATACAAATTTAAAAATGATTAAAAATAAAGATTGAAATCCATGAAAATGATAAAAATGTTGAATTCTGACAACCCTCAGTTAGAGACAGAGTGAGGCAAGATGGGTACGAGACCTATACCTAGACCAAAGATGGGTGAGGGAATTATTTTTTATTGGCCCAACTTCTGTTGATGAACAAGACAAACTTTTGAGCTCCACAGAGCTCTTCTAGACATTGGTCCAATAAAAGATATTACCTCACCCACTTAGTCTTTCTTATTTCCTTTAACCAACAGCCCAGCAAGCCTAAATACAAAGCATGTCATATGCCTGCTCTTCAGCCATGGGCAATTTCACACTACATCATCTCACTGCTAGTTTATGGTCCACAACTGAGAAGCAAAAGAATGATATTTCTTGTTCTGTGATGACCTTTGTGCCTCAAAATGCTGCACAACTTTGTTTAATAAATTACCTTTCTATAAAAATATTAATAAGAATATTAGTTATACACACCTGGAAATAATGTCACTTTTTAGGGACAGTTTGAGAGTTGAAGTGAGTCCAGCATACGTGATACTTGATATTCTTATGATATATGGCATTTGGAAACTATCATAGAGAGGTTATCATCATTATACAGATTGCCCATTGGGACCCTCTTCGTTCAGCAGCAACATAATTTCATTAGATTATATTATTCCAAACTGGGAAGATTATCATTATTATACTTAGAGGTGTGCACATGGAGCCAAATTCAGCTGCTAAAATTTACAACTAATTCTGCAATTCAAGTCACTGGGTCAGCGCTAAATTGAGCCGGGAATCCCTGTGGTCCTGAATAGGTTAGGAGGAGTAGAAGGGATGGTCTGGCACAGAGGTCGGCAACCCAAAAAATGAGACATTTTTAAAAATTCCTTCAATAACCAAGTGTATCAAGAGATGCAAAGGGAGTAGCCTCCTGGTTGGAGGAGTGGAGGTGGAAGGGGGAGCTGGGCCAGGGAACCTGCTGCAGGGTCCCCTAGTACGAGGGAGGGAGCCTGGAATGGCAAGCAAGCCCTCTGCAGCGCCCCTTGTTGTTGGTGATGAGGAGTTCAGAGCCTAGCACAGGCCGCCCACAGGGTCCCCTGGTAGCAGAAGGGGGCCTGGAGCCTAGAGCTGCAAGGTGGAAGCCAAAAAGTCACATGTGGCTCCGGAGCCACAGGTTGCAAATCACTGGATAGAGAAACTGGAGTATGACTCAAGAAGTCTGGGTTCAGGTTCTAACTCTGCAACAAACTTCCTTCGGGCAAGTCAGTTAATCTATCTGTGCATCATTTGTAAAATGGGAAGATTACGTCCTTGCTTCACAGGGATGTTGTTGAATGAATAAAATTATTAATGACTGGGATGCTCAGGTGCCACAGTGATCAGGACGGTATAAGTACCTACAAAGAGGTGGAGTAGCATGGGCCCCTGGACCTTCCTGATTTCTGTCCACAGCTTGTCTTCTCACTACAACACTCTCTGCTTTCAGTATGCTGGCCGACTAGAGGTGGTTACTCTGCGTTCCTTCTGTTCTTATTGATTAAGGGAAAAAATGGGCCCAAAAATATGAGTGCAATCCTGCAGCCATTGAATGCAATGGAAATGTTTTCATTCACTTGGATGGGAACAGCTTAGGCCCTATAACAGGAGTCAGTAACCCAGAACAGCAGAACAGCCATTTTCCCTCCCACCACGACCACATGAGCAGGAGCCAGCCCAGCGGCTGCGCTGCAGCCCCTGGCACTGGTAGGGGTGCGCGGGTGGCGCACGCTCCCTCTGTCCCTCCCTCAGCTGGCAGGGCAGAGTGTTATACCAAAAAGGGCACCCAGGAGAGCACCCCCTAATAAAAAGAAAAGACTAGCAGGATCTTATTCAGGGGGACAAGGCAATATGCCACATTTATTGTAAATAAGTAAGAATAGCAAAAAACACACACACACACACACACACAGAGTTCTGCAACCTGGTATAATATAATTACCAGTCCTTTCATGTGTTGCTTGAGCCAACCTAGTGGCCATCGAGGCTGGGCACAAGGAGGGAGCCAGGCCTCTGTCGGTCATGATCCGATGCTCCAAGATGACAGTTGCAGAATGAGACCCCAAAGTTTTCATGCTCTCACCCATCTTTTATACTTGCAGGCCTTCATGTAAGTCTATGGGATTTGCTGTATCATGTAGCCTCAGGGTTCTGGGAGATCATTGGTCACCAGTCACTTGCAGACTTGATTGTATTTTGTTCTTTTCTTTCTGGGGTGGCTCCTTCTGTTTGCTTTAATGAGATGTCTGCATTGTTCAACCAGTTAGATGGTACTTGTGCTTCATCAGGACAGCTGGCAGTTGAGACTGGCCTTTTCACACACACGCCCTTCATTCACACACCTTGTTCACACATTTAAAAGAACATATACAGCATATACCTAAACCAGATTTCATCAAGTATCCAAAATGAAGTACATTGTTTAAGCAGGAGTTCCAAACTGACAATATGGAGTCTTGCTGGACATTGGTCACAATGTCCATTACACAGGGTTACAGTTATCTGTCTGTGCTCCACAAGAGCAGCACTGCCCTGCCTACCCACAGCCAGCCAACCCTCCCAAGAGGAGTGGGTGGAGAGCTGGAGCAGCTCCTCTGCAGAGTTCAGGCTGCTTCGATGCTGCCATCCCAGGGCGAATGGGCCCGATCAAGGGCCTGGGGGCAAGGTGGCCTCTGGGCCGCCTTCAGCCCACATGGTTGTGGTGGGAGGGTGGGGGTGACCCCAGCACCATGAAAGTGGGGGAGGCCTGTGCTGGCCGGGAGCCGCTTTATTTGGCCTTGATGCTGGTGCCAGCCAGAAGTTCCTGGAGCACACCTGGCTCACTGGATGAGATTGCCAGGGAGCCAGAAGGGGACATTCAGGGAATCACAGGTGGCTCACTGAGCATGTGTTGCTGATCCCTGTCATATAATGTTTAGCCATATATTTCATGAGAAAACCAGAAAGAGAAAATACTTGATTCTTGTGATTTATTCATATAGTTGTTTTGCATTTAATTATTAAAGCTATTAAGAGAAGAAAGAAAGGAAGCATCTTTGCTGCTTGGTCATCATAGGACTAAAGCTCCAATGCTTCTGGACTTCTAAGCTTGAAATATCTAGAGTGTGTTTGTAGCTCAGGGGATCAGAAGTTTTTAAATTTAAGCATTTTAAGGTAGCGCAGGCCAGCTAGAGTGCTTTACCTCAGGCTTGGGATTGTCTGAACCACTTAGGCTATGTCTAAACTAAAAAGTTAGTTCGAATTAACAAAGTTGAACTCATAAGTTTGACCTTAATTCAAATTAAACCCAACCTTAGTAAGTCAAATTAACAAAATGCACTAATTCAACTTAAATGTTAAGTCAAATTAGTGTACTTTGTTAATTCGAACTAATTGCCCTAATTCGAACTTATTTAGCTTGAATTAAAGCTTAGTCCTGAGCTACACTGCCCTTAGTTTGAACTAAGAATCGAACTAAGTGCTTAGTTTGAACTAAGAATTGAACTAAGTCCTTAGTTTGAACTAAATGCAGGTGTTATTAATTCAAACTAAGCTTTCATTAGTCCAAATTAAGGAATTATTTAATTCAAACTAGTGAAAGTCTGTGGTGGACTGGGACTAAGTCAGCTTGAATTAAGGCTCCTTAATTCGAACTATCTTGTCAGTGTAGGCTCACGCTTAAAGTCTCACGGACTAGAGAGTACAAGTTAAAAAGTACCCAATGGGTAGCTATTGTTAGTCTGGTTCTGCGGAACAAACAAAGCGTCATGAGGCACATTTAATGACTAGCAAATTTATTTATCACATGAGCTTTCATGGGAGAAAATCCCACTCAATCTACTCTAAATTCCACATCTTCAAAGCATCTGGTGGAGTGGGATTTTCCCCCACAAAAGCGCATGCAATAAATAAATTTGTTACTCTTTAAAAGTACAACAGGCCTCCTTGTTTGTTTTAAGTTAAAAAGTAGAAGGCAGGTCAAGTCTGACTGCCACCTTCTATGCTAATTTATTTCCAAGGGCACAGGCATATAAGCCCATCTGTTCTGCAGTGTCTTATCCCATCTGAACACTTGTAGATCTAATTTTTTAAAATAATTATTTCTCCTTACTTGGAAAAGTCAAAACCGGTTTTGTTTCAACTTAAACAAAGAACTAAATACATATGATTGATAGCTTTCATTTGAGCATCTCAGAGCACTTTGCAAAATTCCTCTGCAATATTTATATGTATTATCATTATTTTCCAGATAGGTACACTGAGGCACAAAGTAACTTTCATTCAACAACTCAGCAGTAGAGCTAAGAATAGGACCACCTAGGCATATTATGTATCTACTAGTAGGCTGCAGTCCTCAATGTCATGACCATCCAAGGCAGAACAAAAAGAAGAAACTTTCCTTCTTTCCTCATTTTTGGCAGTTCTTTTTCATTCTAGTGCTTGGGGAAGAAAATTGTCTTGAAAGGTTAAAATGCAGGAGGATCAATGAAGCTTTTTAAATGGTTTCTGAAAATGTCATAAATCTGCCTTCTAGTTTCTTCTGTAATAGGCACAATAGTAAAGTGGTTAAGGCAACTTCAAGCTTCTGTAAATCTGACTTAAGCTGTTCAAGCATTAAGTAGGAGTGGAACATGAAAGCCTTAGAGTCATTTGTCTTTATAACATGGGTTTCTATCACTTGAATTATTTCTCTGAGCAGATAAGCACATTCCAGAGCACAGTTTTTTGTTTGTTTTGGAGGGGTTTGTTTGTTTCTGTTTTTTTTTCCCCCCTGATTCAATTGCAGCCAAACCAACTTATAGTTAAAATAGCTGGAACTTGTGGTTCATAATCTATGTCTAATAATGTAGCAGAGGGATTTCTCTCTGTAAGCCAGAAACATGACATTTTCTTACAGAATGTTAGTGCACATTTTTTTAAATGTGTTAACAGCGGCTGGTAGCTAGGGATTCAGTGATCTCTCAATTTGTTATGTCTACTGCATTACCTGTGTTTCTTTCTGCTAGTATTGAGGTTTGCCAGCTGTTCTGGCTATCTTTGGGTAGCTGCATGCACAGTTGCTATTAAACACAGTTAAAACTATTTTCCAGCCTAAATCATAAGGTCTCCATAACATATCCCTTAAATAATACAGAATTCATTAACATATTTTACAGTGCAGTCATGTTAATGAATATTAAATATATTTTAATAAAGTCTTTAATATAGCATGATTGAATAGGTAACTTTTGGGAAACCAGAAAGCTTCTTCTGATGCTCGAAAACAAGTCATTTGCCTCCTTGTCACTGTGTGAATATGAATATTCTGATGAAACTAGTATAGCTGTTGCTTTCTGTTGATCTCTGTTACTCAGTGTTTTCCAAGCCTGGGAACAGATGGTACACCACCTGACTCTGAACAGTCTAATGTAAGATTCATTGTGCTTCACAGGAAATCAAAGATCAAGCAACATTGCAGAAGGTGAAGCAGCACCTCAGCAACCAGAAACACAGTATGATACAGTCAAGTGGTGGAGCGAGAAAGAGAGCGAGAGAGAGAGCACGCTCAGCTAAAAGGAAGAAAAAAGCCAGCAAGGCTTAGCTTTTTCTTTTCTTTACAAGGATCCTTTCCCCGCTCCCCCCTTTTCCTTTAAAGAATCCTGACTGAGGTTCTCAAGGACAAACCTTAACCCTTAAAATTTTGGAATTTCCAGTTAGGCCATCAAAAAACAAATGTTTAAGAGGGAAGAGAGTCTTTGTTTTTTGTTTTAATTTAATAAACCAGTTTGGATCTCTAGCTGCTTTACAAGTATTAAAAATACATACTATATTAATATCCATAAGTTGTTATTCATAATTAATATTCACCCTCTTCCATCTACTTATTAACTAATGACGATAGCCCAAAATTCCCCATCCAGACAATTGACTCCTATCCTAACCAGCCTGTTTCTTCAAGGAAAGCCTGGGAGCTTACATAAGCCTTAGAAATAGGTCAGAGGATCCAAGTTCCTTGAAACCCAGCTTGGGAAATAAATTCTGTAGCTGAGGGACCTTCACTTAAAACACTCCATCACTAACTCCTTCTGTTTAAAACTTGAGGCTTTTACCTTGGTATCTCAGCTGATCTCAATTGTCAAGATATCAGATGAGGATACACTCCATCACTGAGGAATTGTAACACAGTGGCTCACCCTTTAAGGACTGGAGGTCCTGGGGCTAGTGAACCTGGATTACTAAAGAAGCACAACAAGCCTGAATCGGGTGAGTCTTTCATAAAGGGTCAGAAAGCTGCATGGACTAGGAGAAGAGGAAAACCCTGCTATTCGCAGGATGTGGAGGCCAGAGTCCTGGAAGCAAAGCC
This sequence comes from Podocnemis expansa, assembly GCA_007922195.1. Lineage (NCBI taxonomy): Eukaryota > Metazoa > Chordata > Testudines > Podocnemididae > Podocnemis > Podocnemis expansa. The sequence goes on along the minus strand of ML681964.1, from coordinate 24,131,292 downwards.
TTCTTTGACGGAGTGTAGGTTGATAAGTGTAGAGCCTAGGGGCCACCGTCAGAAGGCTGAGCCAGAGCTGGGAAGATAGGTTGTGAGAACAGATTGGGATAGATGATCTGTAGTGGTGAGTGAAGACATCCAAGCTATGTATAGATTTTTTTTCAATGTAGGGATGATGGTCCTTATTTTGGGACACTGAGACATGTTAAGAAATATTAAACTGGCCCCAGACAAGGTAGTGCTATCCAAGAGAGAAAACCTGTGCACAGTTCTTAATGGAGAAAAACAGAAGCTGGGGGACACAGAGTGACCTCTGACTAATAAAGGGGTGCTCAGTGAATGGCTACCTTACTACAGGTAGCTAGAAGGCAAGCCATTTAAAGGTTTTATAAGACAAAATCAGCTTGGACCGCACTCAGAAATTTTATGCCAATGCTGATTATAGGACATAGGTGTCATATGTGTGAAATGCCATTTAACAGCCACACTGTCATGTTTCTACCTCAACTGAAATTTTCAAATGCCCTGAAAATGTAGCATGATATAGAGCATACTGCAACCATTCTGAAAGTTAAAGGACACACATAACCATAACAAGGTCAGTCTCTGAAAGTATCACCCCCATGTCTGCATCACATGAAAGAGGGCAAAGTCATGCATAGCTTTATGGAGAAGGATACGTTTTTAATATCTACACTTATGCCCTTAGACACCTAGAAGCCTGAGCTAAAGCCCAGTGAAGTCAATAGATACCCTCCCTATGTATACTATGAGTCCACTGGGGCAGTCTCTCCCAAAAAAGTTCCTAGGATTGTTGGTTTAACATGTATAAAGCTGTGCTGGAACCAGAGGTCAGGACCTGATAGCCGCAGTTTAGAAAGGCAGCCATGCGCTAAAACTGGGACAGGGGCCACAAAGAAGGGTGAAAGGATGAGCTGTAAAGCTAACAAGGTGAATATTCAGTTAGTGACTTTATCAAAGACAATCAAGTAACATATAGAAAGAGGTATGATCACAGAGGAATGAGCCCAAAAGCCATGAGGAGCAGGCATGCGTGCACTTACAAATCTACATAGCTACAGACATGAGAAATTGTTTAAGGGGGAGAACACAGCTACTTCCAGTTCACATAGCCACACATTAGGTGCAAGGCTCATGCAAGTGGCAATTGCATTAGCCTACTCAATGGTCACATTAGCACACCACAGAAATCAAAGCACACAAAACAGAACATGAGAGCACCTAGGCAGAGGAAGTGGGGATGAAAACACAGACAACAGGAGCATCAAGAAACATTCTTGGCCACAGCAGCAATTCCAAGACACAGAAACAGCTGTCTGTGTGCATCAGATCACTCTTTCGCTGAGGAAGTGATCACCCTGACCACAGCCCACACATCACAATATAGACACAGGAAATGGATAATATAAATGTGTGGTGCTTAGAATTACAGAGATGAGGGTGGGACAGAAGAAAATGGAAGCCAGCACAGACAGTCACAAGAACAGGTGTTGACAGTGAGAAACCTTATTCCAGCTGTGCCGAATCCCTGTGTCAGACATGCTGTTCATTCCCTCCTGTATATTTTACAGATGTCTGTGTCTGCTTCATTATACACTCTTCTGGCATCTTTATAATACCCCCATTTGCAGGAAGAGCACATAGTACCTCTCTGTCACTTATTATTGTGCAGAGATTAAGTGCTGTTAATGTGTTTTGTTGTCTTCACTTCACTGCACATGGGTTGGATCTGGGATACACTGCAATAGTATAACTGGTCATCTATTTCTGCCAAGTGCTGCAACATATGCCAAGGTACTATGTAAACCCAACATTATTTGCAGATGAATCACTTCTGTATGTCACATGAGTAGCAGAAATATTGTTTCTGCTACAAAGAGCAACAGACATGAAAATCAGCCTTCAAAATCAATTTGATGTTACCAGTGCACATTACCTAATACTCTGTATGTTTTTGTCTGCAGGCATAAGCAATCATAGCCTGGGATTTTCAAATAGCGCTTTGCAAATCACAACATACATGGTCCCTGTCCTCTGAAATTTTACAGGGTTGAGATAATAATGTTTGTGTATTCTAATAGCAACTGCAGAATAAAAACTTGACATTTATAAGGCTAGATGATCAGAGATACACAAATGTATTCTGACAAAATCCAAAACAGCTGGAATTACAGGTGTCTCAAGCACCTGAAACCACGTTTTGGATCTTCCTTGTTTTGAATCATTTCAGATAAAACATTTCTTAGACACTTCTGGTGTTTTAGCAGTGGTGATATAACTCCAGTCACGGATGATGATGGCTCAAGAGAGAGGTCATTCTGGACCCAAGGCTGAACATTCTAGTTGTTGCAAATTTAGGAATAAAGGTAGGTGAGGCACAGAGGCAGTTTTACAAAGTGTCTTAAGGTTAAAAAAATAGGAAGGCAAACCAACCAATGAAGGTTGTGGGCTAGGACCACAAAGGGATGAAAGAACTAATTAAGAGCCTTATTTTCATGTTTCTACCATACTCTGCAACATACTCTGTACAGTTCTGCAAGAAGACCTGTGATGATAAAAGTGACTACTCATATAGTATGGTACTGCTCTATATGGCCCCAGGTGCTTAAAAAACATGCCTAACTTCGACAACATGGGCCTACTAACGTGCTTAAACTTAAGTATAGTGTTGAATCGGCAGCAACATGGGCAAGGGATGTGAAGTCAGGCCTTAAATGAAGAGGCACCCCTACCTCCCGATAGCCCCCCAAAAACTCATTTTTGGGGAACTCTATGGCTATGTCTACACGAGGAAAAGTTAGCTCAAATTTGTTAACTTGAACTAATAACTTTGAGTTTAGTTCGAACTAAACTTAAATTTACTATTTCAAATTAACAAAGTGGACTAATTCGACTTTAAGTTGAATTAGTCTACTTTGTTAATTTGAACTAACTGCCCTTAATTTGAATTTATTAAATTCAAACTAAGGGTTAATTCTAGTCTACACCATCCTTAGTTTGAACTAAGCATCGAACTAAGGGCTTAGTTCAAACTAACCAGCGGGTCTTATAAATTTGAACTAAACTTTCATTAGTTCGAACTAAGGAATTCCTTAATTTGAACTAATGAAAGCCTTGTGTAGACAAGTACTAAATTAGCTTGAATTAAGCCTCCTTAATTCAAACTAACTTGCAAGTGTAGACATACCCATATATAAAGAAACCTTTGCAGAAATTGCCTTCCTACTACATTGGACCCTGTTTTACCACTATCCTATCTCCATCAATTCTCATTACTCCAGAGCTGTTGGTTCCAATTGATGTTGTTAGGCTGTCTTTATTGTTGACCACTGTATTGAGTGGTGGCAGGAGAAATTGGGTGAACTTACAGAATGGAATGAAAATAAATGCAAGGGAGTGTAAAACATAGGATCAGGTCATACAGTAACAGCAAACCAGAGCAGTTGTTAGGTTATAACTATGGGGAGCCTGAAGTCAAATTACCTTTTGTAATGGGAAAAGAACCCATAGTCTCGATTAAGTCCTGCTTTCACAGAATTTAGCTTGCATATTGGTTTGAGTTCAGCTGTTTCTCTTTGAAGTCTTGATGTCCCAGCCACATCTCTGATGACAGTCATTAACAAATCATTCATCAAGTGATTAGGAAGATGGAAGTGCTCAGCAACTGGTTTCTTTGTTCTGTGATTTCTGATATCAGCTCTGTGCTCATTCAGTCTCTTACGGAGCGATCGTTCTGTTTGTCCAATATATAAGGTGTAGGGGCATTTCTTGCACATGATGGCATAGACCACATTAGTAGATGAGCAGGTAAATGAGCAATTGATGGAGTAGCAGGCTTGATTAGGACCTATGATGGTATCTGTTGTGCAGATATGTGGGCAGACTTGGCAGCGTGGTTTGTTGCAGGGGTGTGTGCCTGCTTCAATGTTTCTGTTGTTAGATCTGTAGTTGCTGGTGAGTATCTGTTTAAGATTGGGTGGCTGTTTGTAGGCAAGGAGAGGTCTGTCTCCCAAGGCTTTTCCGACGATTTTCTCCCACAAAAGCTCATTCAAAAAATAAATCTTTTGGTCTTAGGCTGTGTTCACACAGCACTTTTGTTTCGAAACAAGTTAAAACCCACTTGTGGGCGAAACAACTCGTGTGAACATGTTGTTTCGGAACAAGACGTTCCGAAACAACAGGTCAAGGGCTGCCCCCTCAGCACCCTGGCCAGGGAACGCTCAGCACCCTGGCCAGGGTGCTGAGGGGTGTCCCCTGGCCAGCGCCTGCAGAGCC
>ML681964.1:24074654-24126905 GCA_007922195.1 Podocnemis expansa | reverse complement strand
ACAACTTGTTTCGAAATAACCCTGTGTGTGTGAACACAGCCTTAAAGTGCCACACAACGCCTTGGTTTTTTTTTGGTTTTTTTTTGCTGGACTAGACTAACAGGCTATCCCTTTGGATATTGAGGAGAAATTGGGTCTTCGTTTTCACCTGCCAAAATGATGACAAATATTTAGGGCATCTCCCAGTTACGTGTTTCTAGTCTTATCCATCTATTTCAGTTATGTGGCATACTATACTCATACTAAGGGATGCATTGTAATACCAAAGTTGCCAGTTCCCACTGAATTCTTCTCAGGTAAGTGTGAATTTTTGGCATATTGGTATGAATTAGAGCGAGAATACTAGAGGGACCAAATTCAACAATGGATTAGAGACAGAACAACAGAGAGAATAAACTCAAATTTCAAACATTTTTTTCAGCTTATATTTGTCATAGTTCTTTGCTCAATTCTGGCCATAAATTTGGTCAGAGCTCTGGGAAGGACTTATGAATTAGCATGTATTCTTTTACCAGTCTATATTTAAAACATAGGATGTTAAAGGACAGTGATAGTTTGCAGACTGATTCACAGCTCCTGAACCATATTCTTAGAAACGAGATTTTACAAAACTGCCACGTAAGCCTAGATTGCTCAATCACTAACCTCAACTTTCAAGTGGAAATTCATTTACTTTCTCCACTTCTGACAAGGAATATATTTATTACCACTACAAAGCAATTTGCACATATCAACTTTAAAGTGAGTACAGAGAGGACTGGACTTGCCAGAAATCAGTTGGGCAATTGTCAAAGGCAGGACTAGTTATTCAGTCCAAAAGTGATTTTTTAATCCCTACTGTAGTCTATAAAATGAAGTTTAAGTGGCAATAGGCCCCTTATCTCCTTTAATCTAAGCTATATGCTAAGAATAAGATGATTACAAAGCAGTAAGCTATCATGTTGCCACAGGAGACAGGTATATAGCAGGAGCATCCTCTAACTGTAGTGCCAGGGGATTGACTCTATGCTTAATACAACTATTTCTGAACAAACTGATGTGTAGAGTGGCTAAACAGGAAACCTGTTAAGCTGATGCTGGTCTGGTGACGTGTGTTCTTGAAGAATGGAGCTGGAACCAAAGAATTTTTGGTTCTGGAGTCGTCCCTTGTTTCCTTCTTCCTGAAGTGTATTGCAATGTGTGTTACAGAGAAGTCCTTTAGGAAGTATCAGGATGGATAAGCAGATACTCACCAGCAGCTACAGACTTAACAACAGACACATCAAAGCTGGAATATATCCTTGCAACAAACCCCACTGCCAATGTATCTGCACAAAAGACACCATCACAGGACCTAATAAAAAGAGCTACTCCATCAAGGGTTCATCCACCAATGTTATTTATGCCATCATGTGCCAGAAATGCCCAGCCCCCACCCCCTGCCTTGCACATTGGACAAACAGGACAACCTCTGTGAAAAGAATAAATGGACACAAATCTGGCATCAGAAATAACAACATTCAAAAACCAATAAGGGGATATTTCAGTCTTCCTGATCATTCCATTAATGAGCTGTTAACAGCCATTCTTAGGTTTGTGGATTACAAATCAAAGCTTCAAAGAGAAACTGCTGAATTGGAATTCATATGCAGATTCAACACTGTGTTGAAGTTTAACCAGGAACTATGGGCTCTTTTCTCATTGCAACAGGATATTTTGTTTTCCTTTTCCCTCACCTCCTATGCGGTTCTCCACTATTTGACTCTAAATAACTGCATTGATTTGCTGTAACTACCTGACCTAATCCTATGATTTTACACTGCCTTGCATTCATTTTTCTCCCCTTCCTCTTTGGTTCTCCATCTTCAAGCATCTGACAAAGTGGGAATTTTCTCCTATGAAAGTTCATGCAATAAATAAATTTGTTAGTCTTATAAAAGTGCCACTAGACTCCTTGGCTATGTTCACACACGGTGTTATTTCGATACAAGTTGCTTCAAAACCACTTGTATCGAAATAAGGCGTTATTTCGAAATAAGTTAATTCGAATTAAGAAAATGTTAATTTGAATTAAGGAAAAAAGCTCAAAGTGAAATAGCATGTTCGGACAACAGTTATTTTGAAGCGCGTCACCGTCATTTTGAAATAACATGTTCAGACGGGATTGTTTTGAAACAATTGTTTCAAAACAACATTGTTTCGTCACCAAATGGGGTTTAAGTTGTTTCGAAACAACGGTATGTTGTGTGAACATGGTGTTTCTTATTTTGAAACAACCTCTGTTGTTTTGAAATAAGACTGCTGTGTGAACACACCCCTTGTTATTTTTAATGAGCACTATATCAGCTCTGTGTCAAACAACGAATTCCTCATGTCAATGGATTATTCAGCTACCTACTTAGGGCAGCTGTATGGCCTCCATACACTGCTGGAGAGTGCAAAGGCAAACTCTGGCCCAATTTTTTGTGCTAATTTTATGAATGATGCAACAACTACTCTTTTAAAGCCAAACTAAAGCCATCATTTCTGTATATTCTAGCTTTGGAAAAGAGATGTTACAGTGGTGCAGCTGTAATGCCAAATTCTAGGCTCACTGACATCACATAGCTCACAGCCCACAATTTTCTGTGACTAGATCTGTGAGAGATGCAGTCTAAAGGCATGAAACTTTGGGAGAATTTTATGCACATTTCAGTTTGAAGTCATTTTGAGCTTCCTGCCCTGTTTCTCATTCACATTACTTTTCCCCCGCCAGGAAGAAACTGCACTAATGGAAGATGGGAGAGGGAGGACGTGTGCCGGCAACAAACAGACCCATACCTAGAAAGTCATTGGAGTGAAGCTAATGTAGCCACATTTGCGTGGATTCAGAACTCAATAACTTCTCATAGGGAGTGTGCATTTGGCAACATGGCAGATGAGTTTTATCCATAAAGAATTCATTTGAAGGCAGGGGCATCACTGCACTGGGAGCCAGCAGGGCATGCGCCCTGGATCTCTGACCGCCAGTACAGCCAGAAGGGGTCCAATACAGTTCCAGGCCACTTCTGGCAAGCGGCAGATGCTCAGGGATGGCTCCTGCCGCTTGCTGGTAGGAGCAGGGGCCCAATCCAGCTTCGAGCTGCCTGCAAAAGGCTTGGAGCCAGAGATGGTCCCTGCCTCTTTTCACAAGCGGCAGAAGCAGTCTCCAAGTGGCTGCTGCTTGGAGACGGCTCATGCTGCTTGTAAAAAATGGCATGGACGGTCTCAGGCTCCAAGCATCCTGCAGGAGGCTCAAAGCCAGAGCAGACCCCTGCTGCTGCCAGCAAATGGCAGTGGCCGGATCGGGTCCCAGAGCAGGATTGGGGCAGTGGTAGGCCAGGTCCTGACTCCCCTTCCAGTAACGGCTCTGTTAATAGTTATGTAATAATGACAGCAGTCAGTCAGAGGTCTAGAGCATGACTTCACACAACACTCAACAAGGTAAGGGTAAAAATATCTTCTTTCTTTTTGGGAATAATGGCTGTTCAGAATCTACAGACAGAAACAAAGATTTATGATCCATTTTTTCCCTTTTGTTGTATCAATGGTCTTTGTAAGGTTGTGGTATTCAAGAATAAAATTGTTCAAGGAGAAGCTTCTGCTTCCATGAACTCTGAGACATGACAGTGTTGTGAGCGGGCCTTGTACTCAGACTTCAGTCAGTTTGTTTGAGGTACTGAGGCCACCTAGTATAGCCAGAGTTTATCAGTTTTTTCTTGGTATTTTCCCCCCTGTTGCTCTAATGCTTTCCTTGCAAAGCTTTGAAATGAAAATACCTATCAACAAGACACCTCTTAGTCTGAAAGCCCCTCTGATCCTGAGATTACAGTTTCTAGCTTGGCTTTGCCAGTTATATGGTCAATGTGTTCTCAGAACTGAGTGGAGACTTGCCAGTTTTGTTTCTTGGGGAATAATGAAGGAAAGCAGCTGAACATCAGTAAGAGAGCTAATGATGAAATGGTCATTTAAGTTTATCAGCAGGGGCTCTGAACTTGGTAAGCATTACCACTGTCAAATCTACTGCATGTGTTTCAAAAGGCTGTTGGGAACATAGATAAAAAGGGACAATAAAAATTGTGGGTTTTTTTGAAATGAAAACAACAAGGAGTTGTGTGGCACTTTAACAGATTTGTTTTGGTCAAGCTGTTTTCTTTGATAAAATGATGTTGGCTACTAAAAGTGCTGTGTACAGCTATGCTGGAGTCCAACCTTTGGCAGGAAAACTATAGTCCAGGGGTGGCCAAATTTATGGAACTCAAGAGTCACACAAGTTGATTATTAAACCTTCAAGAGCCACACTGAGGCATATAGCCATATACTTTTACCTACTAAATTGATTTGCTGATGTTCTTCTGCGAGCCACACTTTTTCATTTAGGAGCCACCTGCAGTTTGGCCACACCTGCTATAGTCTTACAACCAAACATAGCTTTTTGAGCATATTGCAAGTTTAGAAACTCCTTGTGAACACTTGGCCCTCTATCAATCCCAGAAGTTTTCATGTTGCTTTGTAGGGATTAGGCTGTATGAGTGCCAGCAATGTTCATGCAAGTTGGTCTTGCCACCGAAAATAAAGGCCTACCTTTGTACTGAAGTGATTTCCTCCAGCACTGATTTGAATGCTTTACACACATTTCTGTCTTCAGTTAAACACACCACCAGCTATCTGACTTTGGTTAATTTTTTTTTTAATTAGCACGTATCTGTAGACAGACAAAGTTCAAAGACAAGCCAGAAGAACTGGGACTAGTACCTTGATCTTTCTGCTCCTCACATGTCTTTCCCAACTAGCTCTAGCTACTGTGCAGTAAGAGTTTGAGCCTATAGGCTGCTAATTTGGCTCTAATCCACCAGGCATCTGAGTTTATGTTTAACTTTAAACATATGAGTAGTCCAAATGAGGTAATCCATAGGGAACTTAAAAAAAAACAAAAAACCCAACAACAACAACACCACAAAATTCCAAGGTTTAAGTCTGACAAATATCTGCAAAATAGCTAAAATTTTGTGGAAAAAAACTATTGGTATGTGTTTGGTTTTTTTTTTAATTAGAGAAAATAGTCAAGAAGCTGATCTTAGCAATAGTCTTGTGAATGAATATAGAAGTGAGGAGAAGTTTCAAGATGGTATTTGCAAAGGCTAGAAAGAAGGAGGTTGCAGGAGCCAAAACCGGTATCATGATGCAGACCTGGGAAAGCGTTGTAGTGTGTAAATGGAGAAGATTGGCTAGACTCAGCAATATTTAGCCATGGCCTGGATATGTGGGTCTTGAGAAAGAGGACACAGTTAAAGAGGATGCCCAGGACCTGAGTGACAGGCTCTTTATTTGTATTTTATCATCTAAGAACCCAGTCATGGACCAGGAACCAGTTGTACTAGGTGCTGTACAAACATAACTTCCAAAGACTCTTCCTGCTCCAGGAGCAGCGAGAGTCCTGTGGCACCTTATAGACTGACAGACTCTGTCGCAGAGTCTGTCATTTCGAAATAAGAAAATGTCGTGTGGACCTAATCTTTTTTATTTTGAAATAACCAGGGTTATTGCAAAATAAAAGAGATGTGTGGACATACCCTTAGTCTATAAGGTGCCACAGGACTCTTGCTGCTTTTGCTATACACAGCCTAACACAGCTACCCCTCTGAAAAATTCCTCTTCCAGGGAATTTACAATCTAATAAGGGGATGAAAGGAGGATCCTACCAGGTAATGTTGCTCAGCAACATTTTTAGGTGGGAGAACAGTGCTTTTAAACTTGTCAAGGATGACTCTGCCTTCTACCACTTTCAAAGCTAAAACATGAAAATGCAAGTTGGACAGGGTATGAGCCAAATATAATGTCCAAGGAGGATAGTGCCTTGTACCAGCTGATGAAAGATGAGATCTTTGGTCTCTGGTCTTTTTAAAGGATGTTATTTATGATTTTCTTTCATGTCAGTCCTCTTATCTCATCAGGTTTCACATGAATTATTCACAGAAGCGCTGGCTATATGATCTGATTGCTTTTCTGGAAGGTATGTTGAATAAAGTTGTTCTGCACTTTTCTTAGTAAAGACATTATTACTGAACCTCCCTGGTTTGAGGGATATAGCCCTCTGACCCATTCTTACACCATGCCAGGACATTAGTGCCAGAAGACCTGTTCACTCTAACTTTTAAACTGGACTTCATCTCTGGCTGATACTATGTCTTGAAATGGGCCTCATTAAAAGTACTGCTTGAAGGATGCCAGCTGCTTTCTTGGTATTAAGCATGGATGTTAAGGCTAAATTATACTTTAACATTATTTCTAGCATCCTTATAATTGATCCTTATAACCTTGACCTCCAGTCTGAACTGAAAAGCAGGTTGTAGATTATTCTTTTTCTGGCTTTTTCAAATACAAGCTTCTTTGTCACTGTTGATTGTACTGCCTTAGCTAACTGATCTGATTGCTGTTACCCAGAAATTTCACAACTTTGCATGCAGTGACTTGCTGTCTTCTTTTCAGGACAACTACATCATGAGATGCTATATAGCCAAGAATTTTTTAAAATGAATATAATTTAAAGGCGTTGTTTCTAAAGGTGAAACCTAAAGACCACGTGGAAGGGCCTATTCTACTGGCTGATCAGTGAGCATCTTACACTGCCAAAATAACATCTTAGAGCAGGGGTCTCAAACACAGAGCCGGGGGCTGCATGTGGCCCCTAAAGCTATTTCCTGCAGCCCACAACAACATTATTGTTATCGATATTTAATATTGTTGTACAAAAAGGTTTCAATGGTGCGGCCTTTGGCTTAACATACTAGTCCTCATGCCGCCCTCATGGTGATTTGAGTTTGAGACCCCTGTCTTAGAGACATAAGGTGGGTGAATCATAACTTTTATTCTACCAACTTCTGTGGGCAAAACAGACAAGTTTTGGAGCTATACTCAGTTCATGTAATAAATAAATATATCAGTCTTTAAAAGTGCCACAAGTCTCTTTGTTTTGTGTTGCTGAACTAGATTGACAGGGCTACCCCTCTGCAGCTTTTCCTCAGGTCTAGGAAAGGTACCAGAGTGTTCCAGCTGAATACATCATCAAACAGCTAGTGTGGTATAGGTAGTTAGCACCTACTCCAAGTGACCACTCAAGGTGGAGTGGCCCTTCAATACCTTTGTACCTGGAGGCCAAAAGGAGAGTTAGTGGGTTATAGATTGTTGTAATAAGTCATAAATCCAGTGTCTTTATTAACACCATGATTTTTAAGCTCTCAAACTCATCTTTGAAAATTGTGCAGATTTCGTTTGTGAATGAGGGCTGGTAGGTCAAGCGTGATCATTTGTGAGAGGTGTTCACACACCCCTGATGTGATGTTTTTGTCTTTTGTCATTTTCCTGTTTGAGTGTCTTTAAGAACATAGCATCTTACCAAGTACCAAAGGGGCAGCTGTGTTAATCTAGTTCAGCAAAAGAAGCAAGGAGTCCAAATAAATTTTTTAGCCTTTAAGAGCCACAGAACTCCTTGCTTCTTTTTCAAGCGCATAGTGACTGGCTGGCCAGTTTCACCCACTGTGTTTTTATTGGGGCATTTCTTTCCTGAATCCCCTTTTCTAGCCTTCAGACAATCTCCAGCCTCTCCAGGCTTATCAGCAGGAGCAATGTCCTCACAGATCAGGACACACCACCTCAAAAGGAACCCCAGACCCACACATAATAACAGATGCAAAACTTGCAGCCGTATCGGCACTGCAACATTAAACAACACTCTTACAATGTACTTCTCAAGATCCATGGCTCCAACACGCAGGGTGCCCCAAATGATTTAGGAGCCCTGGGGTGAATTTGATGTGAGAGGCTCCCCTCACTGTTCCATACATACAACTTATGCACTGTGACAAATCACAGGTGAGCTCAGATGGCAGCCAGCCCAGTTTCACCTGCCACCAGGACATTTATATTTTGTTCCCTCCAAGTCCTCTGTTACCAGGCCACAGGCATTTAGACTGGACATCAACAATAATTAAAAATATGCATCCTGCCAGGACAGGGGTCCCCCTCCTTTCTCCATGCTCCTCATCAGGTGGCCCTGCTTACATGTACCTATCACAACATGTGGTCTACTTCATCCAGTGCACTAAATGCCTCATTAAAACCTATGTGGGTGAAACCACATAAGCACTATGCACTTGTGTAGGAAAAGGATAAAAGACACGAATACCACACCACCTGTGATGTCCTCACGAAGCACTACAGCGGCACAGATGCATTAGGTACAACTGTGCCATTGCATCACTGGTTTTGAAGTAAAGCTTTCTGACCGCATCAATACAACTCAAAATCTTAGACCAGGAAGTAGAGATGAATGACATAGCTCCAATTGAAATAGCAGAAGGAATTCAGGTAGGCTGAAAGGAATCCACCATTGGAATTAAAACAGTTAATCAAATGCTTGGTCATCAACATAGTACTGTTTATACCAAGGGATAGGTTGGTATAACTACATCCTCAGGAGGTGTGAATTTCCACACCTATGAGCAACATAGTCATATCAGCATAAATCTGTAGTGCAGACCAAGCCAAACAGTAAGTACACCCTTAGGGTATGCCCACACAGGCTTCTTATTTCGAAACAACAGAGGTTGTTTCGAAATAAGAAGTGGCATGTCCAAATGCCGTAGTCTCGTTTCGAAACAACGGGTTCCGTTGTTTCGAAATAAGAGCCGTTGTTTCAAAACAGCTTAAACCCCTTCCATTTTGAAACAACGGTTATTTCGAAATGACTCGTCTGGACATGTTATTTCAAAACAAGCATTGTTTCAAAATAACAGTCTGACCTTCTTCCCAGGGTGCACAGCACCCTGGGGAAACAGGAACTTCCTGTCAGGGCGTGCCTGAGGCAGTGTGCCCTGGTGCTTTGAAAGGCATGGCCTCACAAGGCACCAGTGGCACAGGGGGGGGCGACACAGGGCCCCTGTGCAGACCCCTGAGAAGGTTCACTGCATCCTTGGGCTCTGGCAGTGGCCAGACATCATGTCCCAATTCTGGACCACTCACCAGCACCAGGACATATACTCAGACATTGCTGCTGCAATGTCTGAGCAGGGGCACCCCCCCCCCCCCCCTTGCCCAACCCGGCCCCCCGCCAGGTAAAGTCCTTGGGGCAGGACCATGCTCAGACCCAGGAGGCCCGGGAACTCCAGGGGGCAGGGAGCACAGCCACCTGTCCCTACTTTGAGGAGCTCCATGCATTCCTGGGTCCAGAGCCTAGCGGTCTCCCCGCTGAGGCTCTGGACACAGGAGTGCAGCAGAGCCCCTCATCAGCCCCAGAGGCACGGGGGGCCAGGTCCGATATCTCCATCAGGGGGCCTCTGGCCGCAGCACCACCGGCAGCGAAAGCTACCCTGGAGCTGTTCGCTGGCCCCAAGGTGGGGAGCAGCACAGAGGACTAGCGGCCTGATACCATCCCAGCCCCTGGGGACTCTAACACGGAGCCTGGGACATTGCGCCGGACCTCTGGAGCCCCCATGGGTAAGTATTCCCCTCCCGCTGAGGCACACAGGGCTGGGCCTGTCCAGCAGGTCACAGGCAGCGAGGGGGTCCAGGGCCGGGCACCGGTGCAAGTAGGGCACAGGGTTGGCGGGTGCAGAGGCCCCCCCCCCTTTGGCCATGGGTCCCAGAGAAACAGGTGGCATTAGGGGTCACAGATCCCTGTGTGCCTGAGGGTGCTTCACAGAGGCTGAGTGTCAAAGATGCAGCCGTATCTTGGGCGGGGTAGAGAGCATGCAGGCCACACCACTGGCAAGTGGCCTTGGGAGACGCCCTAGAGCAAGGCGCGGCTGAGTCCTGCTAACCCTCGTGGGCACCACTAACATATGTGCCTCCAGAGTACAGTTCCCAGATGTCAGGCAAAAGGAGAACATGGTCCCCTTTTTACTGTCCTGTTCTTCTTTTTATCCTCACATTCTCTGCCTGGCAGGCAGTTTAAAATACAGGAGTTTGTCAGGCTTTTTACTGTAGGGGCTGAAGGATCCTGGAATGCCATACCATACTGATTTGTACAGACAAGTGTTCCAGGGCCCCCTAAACACCAATGAATACCACAGCCAAACAACATTTTCGCCCAGCGTCCTCCAGTGTCCTCCGTTTGATACTCTCCTGGCCTCCTTTCAAGGCTTTGGGGGCCAGTAGCCCTACCCCAGGGCATTGTCCCACGGGATCCTGGTCCTGCTGACAGTCAGGGCAGAGGTGTGTGCTGCAGACAGGCAGCACACAGACAGGGCCAGCAGGCGGCAGGGGCCAACTGTGTTTTCTGCTTCCCTCCAGCAGGTCGCCCAGCTGCTTGCCAGCCACCACCAACACCCCGACGCCTCAGTCCGAGGGCACCCTGGAGGAGGAGGATGGCCCCCCCCGGTCGCGGGCAGAGCTCCTTGAGAGCCTGGAGGAGCTCGGGGAGTGGATGGAGGCGTCAACCCATGCCTGGAGATGGAAGCAGGCCCAGCGCCAGGACCCAGCCCTCTGTCTCCTGCAGCAGGCGGCAGCAGTGGATGACAGGGTGGTTGCAGCCCTGGAGCACCTGAGCAAGCACCTGCCAGCAGCGGTCGAGGCCCTCGCCACCAACATCCACGAGCTGGTGGAGCAGATGGCCCCTCCACGTTCTGCAGGGGGTTTGCCGCCTGGCCCTCCCCAGAGGCGACACCGGAACGAGGGCAGCTGTGGGCAAGGGCGGGGTACACCCCCCCCAGACCCTTCCACAGGCCCTGTCTGACATCTCCCCCTGCCACCCAGACTCTCTCACCTCCCTGCCCCCTTCCAAGTTGCTGGCCCCTTCCCCAGACTGTCCCCACATTTCCCCATCCCATAATCCCCCCAGCCCTTCCCTTTCCCAACCCCTGTATTGTTCTATAAATAGTTAGAAATGCATTCTTGGTGTTGAGCGGTTTTATTTGGGGGTATTCACAGTGCAGGTGGATGGGTGGGGGCTGGCTGTGGGTGAACGGGGGAGAGGTTGGTGTGGGGCAGGGCAGGCCTGGCCCTCAGAGTTCCTCCTGGGTGAAGGTGTTCATGAGTGCATTGCGCACAGACAAGGCTCTCTGGGATGGCTGCTCCCATGTGGGCACAGGTCTAGGTTCCTCATAGTCCCTGGCAAGGACCCGTGCCTCAGCTTCCCACACAGGTGCAAAGGGCTCACCCTGCTGCTCACAGTAGTTGTGGAGGGCCATGCACGCGCTGATCACCTGCGGCATTATCCTCTCTGTGAGGTGGAGGCGGGTGAGGAGGCACCTCCAGTGAGCCTTGAGGCGGCCGACTGCCCATTCGACCACCTGGTGGCAGTGGGTCAGGCGGCGGTTGAAGATCTGCCGCCCGGGATCGAGGGGCCCTGCATATGGCCGCATGAGCCAGGGGCGCAAGGGATAGGCCGTGTCTGCCACAATGAGGACGGGTACCTCTACTCCCCCAACATTGATGTTATGAGGGGGGAAGAAGGTGCCCATCTCAATGCCCCAGTATAGGGCAGAGTTATGGAGGACCCTGGCATCATGGGCCCTCCCTGACCATCCCACATAACAGTTCTGGAACAGGCTGTGGTGGTCCACAAGGGCCTGCAAAATGATGGAGTGGTACCCCTTCCTATTGCAGTACTCTGCAGCTCTGTGCACAAGGGCTCGAACAGGGATGTGTGTCGCATCCAGGGTCCCCGCACAGTTGGAGACGCCAAGGGTGGCCATGC
Organism: Podocnemis expansa; assembly: GCA_007922195.1. Taxonomy (NCBI): domain Eukaryota; kingdom Metazoa; phylum Chordata; order Testudines; family Podocnemididae; genus Podocnemis; species Podocnemis expansa. The sequence continues at coordinate 24,115,213 of ML681964.1, read as the reverse complement.
CGGGAATGGTGTCCTGCAGCTCTCCTTGTGTCACCAAGCATTGCAGCAGGACCCAGTTGATGGCCCTGGTGACCTCCACAAGGATTTTGCCAGTGGTGGACCTCCCAACACCAAAGAGGTGTGCCACAGACCTGTGCGACTCCAGAGTAGCCATCTTCCAGAGGCCGATGGCCACTCTTTTGTCCACAGGGATGCAGGCCTCATGGGGGTGTCCCTTTGGCGCAGCAGCGGGGCGAGTTCTGTGACCAGGAGGTTGAAGCTGGCCCTGGTTCTGCCTCCACTGGTCGTTCCCCCAGGTCCACAGCACGACCTGCTCCCACCAGTCTGGGCTGGTCTCCCAGGCCCAGACCTGGCGAGGCACGGGGGGGGGGGCAGGAGCAATAGCTCTGCTCTGAGGGCCAGGTGGATGAGAGCCTCGGGCAGAGGCTGGGCACCCTCTGGGTCGGTGAGCAGAGTGTCCCACATCAGCAGGACACTCTGCAGGCGGGCAGAGGGTCTCAGTGTCCATCGCTTGCAGAGTCCTGCCAGCCAGAGTGGACAAGGACATGAGGTCAGGGCCAGCTTTTATAGGATTGGCTACCAACATGGCTGCCGACATGGCCCAGGGAGGTGGCCATGTTGCCACACCTCCCATGGTACCCTGCCCCTGAAGCGAAATAGCAAGTCCACAGTGTGGACATGCTATTTCAATTCCTGCTTTTCCCTTATTTCGAAATTTTTTTTGTTATTTCAAATTAAGTCATTTTGAAATAAGGCTGTTATTTCGAAACGACTTGTTTCAAAACAACCTATTTCGAAACAACCCCTTGTGTGTGAACATAGGCATAGACACTTAACAACATTTCGGGCATGAGTGGGTGAGAAGGTGGGTGTTGCTGTTTTTTTCTTAAATAAAGAAAAAACTATTAAGTACTGAAAAGCATTTTGCTCTTTGAGAAAAGTAACAATTTACTATAAAAGCCACAAGTAGCATATCACTTGTAAATAATTACACAAGCCTTTAACTTTAGAAGCAGTGCTTTGAATACACTGTGTTGCAAAGCAGGTTGCAAACCTCCAAGCATCAGCACCTATATGGAACATAATTAAAATGAATCATTACTGATTATAACAAAACTGGTTAGCATGCTGATACTTTGGATTTGCATGCTCACCCTGCCAAAATACAGCATTATGAAGAACTAGATAATGCCCATCAAAAATGCCACCTGCAACTTTCTTTAGTTTAACTTATTTAATACAACTTTCTTTTGTTTATAATTCCAGTTAGAAATCATGAACATCTACAACCTCGAGCATCAATGCTCTTCAATATCTAATTTCACAGTTTTCTTAACACATATCTCATGTTATTTATTATAGTCAGTGTCATCCCAACACCTTTGTCTATGCCTGCTACATTTTAAATGGTTTAGCTGGGAAACCATCAATCATAAATCATGAAACATATTTTAACTTCAAGTAAGATCAGTTTAGAAAGAAAACAAGTCCTGTTTCATCTAATTGGATACATTACTCACATCTATAAGCGATAAATGCCTGTTCTGAGTAAGAATTTTTTTTCTCAGATTCTTAGTTTATAATATGGACAGAATTAACATCTCCAGTTCCTGGTAACCTACAGCTACTAAGGTATTGATAAATCCAATACTATTAATGTGAGGAAGGGTCTTCAGAACAGAATCTCAAAGTTCAGGTATATATTCAGTGTTTCACCAATAAAATAAAAGTATTTTTGTCCCATTACATTTCAGTCACTAAATAAACTGAACAAGAACTTGAACACATTTTGCCAGAACGTTGTAATATTAGTGAACATGTAATAAATTTATTAGATTCAAAAGGGGTATCCATGTTAGTCTAGTTCAGAAAAACAAACAAGGAGTCCTGTGATACTTAGAGTAACAAATTTATTTATTGCATGAAGAAATTTGTTCCCACGAAAGCTCATGCAATAAATAAATGTTAGTCTTCAAGTGCCACAAGACTCCTTGGTTATAATTATTAGAGTAGATCAATATAAGTTTCTTCTCTCTGTGTAAGATGGTGGGTGGGTGGATGACTGGCTGGGAGAAAGAGAGAGAGGTTTTTAAGGCTTATTTTTTTAAGATGTATGTTAAACCCCCTCCAGCAAGTTTTCATATTCAGGCTATTTCTCCAGTTGTATCTGATCTAAATGTATTTTTGTTACTTGACAAATTCTATTTAACACTGTTATTTAAATATAAATCCATATGTGCATTGATCGTATGGTTTTCTCTGCATGTCATTAAATAACAACAGTATTACTTTAATAATGAAGTCACAGCAGAAACTTGTTTGAAAAAAAGCAGCCAATTAAATCACACACAAAAGAAGTAACCAGAAAGGCTGCATTTAGCAGAAATGTAAATCATTTCTTTAATGTGATTTTAATTCAAAAGAAAATAGATAATTTCACATATTCCGTGAGGTCAATTGCACTAACCACATTAACCAGGTGATGTTCATTCACTTTACAGGTAATTTATTGTATCTGCAACACTGACTCTGAGATGGTTCACACAAATAATTTACCTTAAGTAAACACCATTTGCCACTAATGATAGGGCAAAACAAACGTAAGGAACATTTATGAAGAGTAACATCTCTCTCTTTCAGTACCCATTTGCAAACCGATCTTTGTTGTTTGCAGATGAATTAACTATGGCTTGAAAAATCATTAAAGCCATCTGCTTTGATGAGAAAAAGAACTGCTGTGATCATTTTATTGTACTCACAGAGGCTAGGGACCATTTTACAATATTTTTAGCATCATTTACCCTAAATTTGACAAGCTGTATAAAAAATGAGAAGTATTATCAGTTCTCACTGTACCTATTTAGAAATACATTTACAGAGAAACCAGCTTATACAGGTAACTTGAGGTAATTGTTCTGTTGGTCTCTAACAGATGGATGGCCCTGTTTTTCAACCATTAAAATCTGTAGTTACAACAAACTAAATGTTTATGTTTTTCAAGGAAAACTTAATCTTGCACTGAAATATGATCTAATAAACATAAAGCTATCATCAGTGTTTTTCTTTCAAATTAGTTTCTATAGTCCACTTAAGGAAAAACTCAGATTTTTTCAAAAAGTCCAGCTGTGAAAAAAAGTAATAAACCGTTTGGCTAATACCACTATTGGTTACCTTTAAAAGACCACATTCTGTACACCTTTGACCAAAGAAATCTCACTAAGAAGTTGCAAGTCTTAGTATCTTTGAGGATAATGCATGTTCTTTTTGGGCCATTGTTTTATTTTGCTTTTAAATCTCATTTGATCTTTGTTGTTTTCTTTACTTTTTTACTCATACATATAACTGAGCCTTATACCAATATTTCAGGTACTGGTCCACATCTTGAATGATTCAAATGCACAGTCCTCTGATATGATGCAGCATATCTCTCCTTCTCAAAGACTGAGCTTTATCTTAAAACTCCTCTGCATACTGTTCATAAAAGCAGCTATGCCCATGTTTCTGCAAAGTGGGATGGAGATTTAAAATATACCTCCTGTGTTGCTGATGATATATAAAAATTGATCAGAAGCATTGCTTAGATATTATCAGTGGTTTACTGTATACCAGAAGCAGGTATTGTGAGCTACTTTGTCAGCTCCAATGGACTGTAGAGCTGCTCTAATTGGGCTGTTGAGGAATCCCCTTGTCATAAGGGACTCTCCAATTGGTTTACTCTGAATGCGTAGGTGACATGTCATGGGTAAACCAGTGGCAGGAAGGTGATTGCTGGAGTACAGTGAACATTGAAGAAAATGTAGGGGACTGTAACCATTGGTTAGAACAGGCTTAGCCACCGTAATTTGTGTAAAGGGCACTATCCCAGAAATAGGGGGAGCATGATGGTGGCATATAAGCAACACATCCACCCCCTTGGATTCTTCATGGAGTGTGGCTCAGCTAGACTGAGAGAGTGGAGATTGTTTATTTTCATGATTTTGTAACATTGGTAAAAGGACTATTGGTAACATTGTAAAATGGTTAGTCTTGACAATGAATAAAGTTACTATTAAAGCATTTCAGTAGTGTACTGTTTCAGTTGGAAGCTTTGAAATAGTTTTTGAATCCCCACATATTTCTTTGGTAAATTAAATTAGGAAACTTTAGAGGACAATACCAAAGTTACAAAGAAACCCAATAATCCTTTGATTGGTTTAGCAAATAGCTTGTAGTTTCTATTTTGAACAATGGGAAAGGAAACTAAATTTTCAACAAAAATGTTGATCTTTAGCCAGAGTAGATCATTTAATAAAAAGCAAAAAAACCCACCACTTCCCCCATTTAAAAATTGAGGTTCATTTAGTCTGCTAGTTGTCATTTTAAATATGGAGGCTGAGAAATTCCATATTTTACACTACTCTAAAGTTTAATCTTTCCAAATTGCAGATAACAACTCTTAACAAAGATGTTGTAGAAAATGGTCATGTACCACATTCTGCTGAGCTCCTAGTGGTACAAGCTACTGAATGCTCAGTGTTGTTGAAAATCAAGCTGCTTAAGTGCCTAGGTTTGGATTTTTTGGTGACATTTTAAAACTTTTAGCTCTTGTCTGTACATACTTGTATAATTAATTTCTTTAGTTAATGGCAATATTTAGTTTAGACTCTCTAAGCAGCTCACAGAGGAATCTGTCCTTCATTTTTCTCATTGGGGAAACTGAGGCCCAGAGAGATTAATGACTAGTCCCTTCCCCCAAGTCATACAATACTAAATCAAATCCAGATCACTGATTTTCAGGCCTGTGGCTTATTCACTGGGCCATGCTGTAATTTTTTTCCAAAATCTCAAATTCATATGGGAAATACTGTGTCATACTTTTAAAACTTATTTCACCTAATAAGCATAAAGCAAAAGTTTTCTTTGCACATCAGATAACATGTAGATTACAATATATCTTTCAGCACTCAACCCCAGTCTTTGGTCTAACAACACATACTGCATCATCTATATTATAGCATCACAGGACCATGGAAGTTACACTCACAAGGAATACCATAAATCAGCCAGATCCACTTATGTTGCTGCAGTAAGAAATGATCTCTCGATCTCTTTCATGCTAATCCTTTGTCAGCCGTTTGACCTATAATTGGCATCATTCTGTCTTCCAGTTGGGAGAAACATCTGCTGACACACTTACACACACTATTTCTTGCAAGGCTTTTATAACTGCAGTTTTAGCCATATCTTTTAAGTTTGCAGAGGACAACAGAGACCACTAGGGACTTCTTTGATTCTGTAACTGATTGCATAAAATAGTTGATGACTACTTACCAGCAGATTTGACATTTATCCAAAAAATTCTTATAATAGCTGTTGAAAAAAATAGTGAATTCTAGGCAGTACAACCACAAACATTTCTTCACGGTATTTACTACATTACTGTACTACGGCTAAGTGCCAGATGCAGTCCTCCATATGCTATTATTCTCACTCAGTTACTCAGCATAAGACTAAAAAAGTCAGGTGCTAAAGGATTATGTTCTACATTGCTGCAAATAGTTCTATATTTGTCTAAAATAGACATCTTGGCTAAAAAAATTTTTCTAAATATCCTTTGACAGTGAAATAGTCTCACGAAAGAACTGGTGGCAATGCCGTTCCTGGAACACTTAGAGCAATACTTTACAAAGTAGTAGAGATTGTAAAGAACACTCATGCAGCACTAGATGGTTAAATAACCATCACTGGTTTTTGCATGTCTGATGATGTATGTTTCTATGACCATGCTACTATACATGAAACCATGCTTGGTTCTCAAAGCTCTTAATCTGTTAAACCCTAACATTGTAATAATTAGGTTAACTGCTTTGGACCTAATTGCCACATCCCATGGTAAGCCTTGAGAGAGAAATAGAGATGTAAGAAAATTCAGTGGGACAAATCACTCAGCCTTTCTGCGCTATTGTCCCATGAAGAAGGTGGTTCCTGCAAAACCTGGGTGGGCAAACTCTTTGGAGAAATCAGATTTACAGGCCTGTGAGTACATATATCCTATAGGGCTGTACTTCTGTTGTCCCCCTACCCAGAGATGGTGTTCCAGGGACAGTGGGATGTGGAAGAAGTGAGTGGTCCATGCCAAAGTCAATCTGTTTCTCTTTATAATAACTGTTCTACAGAACACCTTGGGACTATGTAAGGGGAAATGCGCATACCACCCACCCTTTTGCTCCTCAATCAACCTCTTCTTCATGAACAGATCCCTCTAGCCCTAGGAAGAGCTGCTTTTGAGCATGGGGAAACTATACTGCATCTTCTTAATTCCAAAATGAGAATCAATAGGCCTTTGACCCATCACTCCAGGAGTCTTTTGTCCTTTATTTTGAGTTAATATTTCTTCTTTAACTAAGCCATTAATATGGCTGCTTCATCATTCATTCATTCATCCAGCATAATGTGCAGCTTCATTCTTCTGGATGATGTTCAAAGCCAATCTTTCTGGCCAACAGAGGCGTTGCTGGCACTGGGCACCCTGGGGCATGTGCCCTGAACTCCAGCACCGGTGCCCTGGATCTCCAGCCCAATCGGGCCAGAGATCCGAGGCCCAGCCTCCGGCAGCTGCGGCAGCCCCATACCTGGCCGGGGAGCTGGGGCCTGGCCGCCCGTGGCCACAGCGGCCCCATCCCCAGCTGGGGATGCGGGGCCCGGCCTCCTGCGGCCGCTTCCAGCCCCATCCCTGGCCGGGGATCTGGGGCCCGGCTGTCCATGGCCGCGGCGGGCAATCTGGGGCCTGGTGGCACATGCTGGCAGCAGCCCCATCCCCAGCCAGGGATGCAGGGCCTAGCTGCCTGTGGTGGTGCTGCAGTGCCTGGCCCTGGCCCTGGCCAGGGGGTGGGGCCTGCAAGTGGGGGGGCGGGGCCTGGGCCTGGGCCTCGGGTCCCTCCCCTGGCCAGCGACGCCCCTGCTGGCCAGTAAAAAGTTTGAAAAGCACTACAAATACATGCTGATCCACAAAGTGGTTTTAGTTTCTGGATCGCATGTTTGCCTTTTTCGTTTCCCTTAACATTCTGTTCAAAAGCAGCCTGTCACTAGCCTTGCATGCTTGACCTGAGAAAATGCAGCTGATGCTTTTCATAGTGACTGGAGGTTGATTTATCTTGAAAATTTATTTAATCTGTGTTTCAATTACAATAATTGTATTCTGTTTACATTCTTTTCTCCATCCTGATTACACCATAGGTATCCTTCAGCAGTGCACAACCAAATGACTGCAGATTGGGTACACTTTGGGGCAGGATGTGTCCTACATTTCCAAGAAGTGAGGTCAGTGTTTCCAGCTCCTACTCAATGACTGATGTCATTCTTGAGCAGGATTTATGGCTATTGTGAATAGAAGAAAAGATGTTTATGCTGCTAATGTCATAGACTTAGGAGCCCAGGAACATTTAGTGGGGGTAGCATAAAAGAGCAATATAAGTTTTCAAAGTTCTGCAATTGTGAGGAACAAATGCCAATTAGTAGAGCTCTGTGAACAATGAAGAAAACTGCCCATAAGTATGTAATCCTAGTGGAAAGTGAGTTCTGTGAACAGCAGGAAAACACTGTCCATAAACATTATCTTCTACTGAAAAGTGAATTTTCATTCAGTTGTATTTGTGACCTTTTCCCATTCACGTGCCATGACCACTTAAGCAATCAAGCTTTACTGGCGTGAATTCTTGTGGCACATTTCAAACCTGAACACTCATTCATTATCTAAAGCTCAGTTTGAATTGTAGATTCAATTTTAAAATTGGCAATTTGGTATTCATGCAGTTATGGTGTTAATTTTATTTCAGTTGCACCAGCAAATAAAGGGAACTACTGTTCCAACTGCTGTATAGCTGTATGGTAATAGGCAGTCCCTGCTTCAGAAGTTTTATAGTCTGAATAGAAAGTGACAGTTCCTGTGCCTATGAAAGTCAACAGAAAGATTCCCATTGACTTCCATAACAGTTGGATTGGCTATAGCCTATCGGTTTATGCCAGGCTTTCTTTCTATATTACATTCCAACATTTGTATATTATATTTAGATCTATAGATAACTGTTTCATCCCTGTTACATTCTATAAGGCTTTTCCATAAAGAGAAATGTTATCAGATTTGTTTTTGAGAAACCTTTAAGATTGTTACAGTATTATATATGTGACCACATAAGTAATGCATGAAAATGCAGAATATGCTAGTTCTGCCTAAACATCAAAAGGTAACTCTCCAGCCATGCCTCTTCCCTGAATTCTCTTCCCCACACACCCGCCTTGACTCAGCTAAGTGGTAGATGTATGAAATTTCTGAATAAAAAAAATATAACAAATGCTAATTAAAATAATTGTATTACAGTTAACAAAATGATTAATTTCAAAAGTCATGAATTTGTGTGTTAAACATTTTGTGCATCTTGAGTGCACTAAATGTTATATTTAAATACACCTGCAGTTGAACTGATTTACCAATCAGCAGTTGGCTTTCCCAGGGCAACATGACTGTAAATGAGAGCAGAATGTCTATGTCTACACTACAGGGCTCAGTTAAGTCAACTTAATAAGGGCTACTTAAAGTCAACTTTAAGAAGACCTTATTAAGTCAACTTAGTGAGGCCCCATTTGTTTAAGTCAACTTTATAAAGTTGACTTAATCCAGGGGACCCATTTAAAGTCAGCTTAATAAATTCAACTTTAAATAGGTCCCCTGGCTTAAACTGACTTGTTAAAGTCAACCTAAAAGTCTCTGCTACACTGTCAACCTTATTAAGTCGACTTTAATGGCCACATTGCACTAAGTCTGCTTAACCCTCAAAAATGACTTTAAGGACAGGAGTTATTAAGTCGACTTAAGCAAGTGCTTAAATTGACGTAGTGAACTCTAGATGTGGCCAGGGAGTTGCTTATGTTGACTTAAGCCCACAGTGTAAACGTAGCCAATATGGCCTGCACCATACAGAAACCACCTTCTGGGTCACTATATTGGAGGTGCTGACATAGAGTGTGAATAGACATTTATTGAAGAGTGAGGGCCTGATCATTAAAGTTCTAGTATCAGACATGTCTTGCTGGTGAGGCTTTGCAACATGAGAGCAGATAGAAAGACTATTAAAAATCCCTTTGCAGCATACACACACAAAAACACACACAAATCAGTCTTTCTGCAAGAGGAGATGCCCTCGAGAACAATCAATACAAACTCATATAGCAGCATGTATGATGCACATGAGCTGCTTTAAACCCTTCTGTTTTGTAAAATTCACAAAGCACTGTTGCCTTTCCTTTTTGTGGGATTGTGCCAAATGAATATGTATTTTTGACCAAGTTGCCAGGGCAAACTTGCCTGTCACTTACTCCTGTGTAAATTCTTTACAGTCAGTGATGACAAAATTTGATTCACATACTAACCACACGTTGTGAGAGAAGATGGATTTTGTTTAGTGCATTGAGATTTTTACAACTCATTGTAGTTTTATTATAGATCGCTGGACAGTCTTGTGATATATTTTAATTCTAATATTCAGTATAGAGAGAGCCCATTATATTACACTGTGCAGCACGATGAAGGCTAGTAGGATCTGTCATCTGCCTCTGTATTATTAATCACAAGCATTAACTCTAGTTATCTATTAACTGGTAACTGCAAACTTCTCCAAAGATGAAAAGCTTGTTTGTATGATAAACACTCACGTTTTCTAGCACACCCATATCCATACTTTCCATACACATGAATTGTGCAAGTTGTTCTGGGTTTGCAATAATTTTCTATTGGTTAATTCAACAATCACCCCCCCACCCAGTTCACTGACAATGAGAACTTGGGAAGTGGCCCAATCTGGCTCTCAGTTGCATCTACATACTCTTCAGTGGCTGTATTAAAGTTCCCTTTTCCATTTAGTATGCCTTGAAAATTGTCTGCATGATGTCTCCCAGGATACAAGGCAGTGTTAACCTAAGTGGGCATCCAAGACCGTCACTAGTTACAAGAAACAGAAACTAAGCCAAATGCTCCACTAGCTGAAAAAGGGCAGTATATACCTGCACATACAAAAATAGACATTTGATAGGGTGTTTAGACAGTATACTTTCATTCTCATGGTACTGCTCTTTAGGCAACAGACACCAAACATGGTGCCTGAAACAAAGCACAACAAATTCTTGTGCAAACAAGCCCAGTCAAATCAAAATCCTTTTCATGCAAATCAACTTTCTGGAAGGAGAATGAAAAGAGGCAATAAATAAATAAATAAACCAAATAGGCAGCTGCATGATACTATAGTGGAGGTTTAATTCCTGGCATTATGTATATAGGCAAACAAATGTTGAGGTCTCCATTTTTGCACACATACAAAACATACATACATTTGCTCATCAACGCTCAAGGGAGGGCCAGGTCTGGGACCATGTGGCGGGGGTGGGGGAGGCCCCAGACCCAAGTAGGGTGAGGACCTGTTGGCAGATGGAGTGAGGGAGCCAGAGGTGTCATCATCGAGGGCAGACGGCATGCACGCAACACCACTGGCACATGGCTTCAGGAGATGCCGTGGGCACTGAGTAGGGTTGAGTGCTGCTTGCCACTGTGGACACAGCACCCAATGTGGTCAGCACGGCATGGCTGCACATACCTTAGGGGCCATGTCCCACAGGCCATGGATTGGGAAGCAGGGGGATAGTCAGGGCACAGCAGCTTGCTGCTGTCAGGCTGCACTCAGCGCTAGTGAGCTAGCTGATGAGATTAACCCTGTTCTCTGCTTCCCTCCAGCAGCTTGTGTAGCCACCCGATGCCGCACTCCAGGGAACCCACTACGCACCACCAGGCAGAGGAGGAGGGCACATCAAACCTGGGATGAGTTCCTGCCAGACCTGGTCCACCTGGACCAGGGGTGCCAAAGAGGGCATGTGGGCATGGAGGGAGCAGGTGGCTGCCCATGAGGCAGCCGTTCTACATCTGCTCCATTAGTCCATCGAGTTAGATGAGTGGCAGACAGTCACCCTAGGGCTGCAGAGCCATGCCTTCATCACTATTGGTGTGGCCCTCCAGGATTTGGCAGCTGACCACTTTGCCCCTCCTGTGGCCGAGGGTGCTGCCCCAGGGACTCCAGCATTTCTCTCCACTGGTGCCCCTAGGGTGGGTGAGGGAAAGGCAAGGTTATGCCCCCCCCCGGGCAACAGCACTGCCCCCCCACCCTGACCCCAAAACCCCTGTTCTCCCCCAAGTCCATCATTCTCCCCCACGTTGCAAACCCCCTTCCCTGCCTCCAACTCCCCCCTGCCTTATAAATAAACCCTTTTCTTTTGTCTGGTTCTTTCTATCGTATAGGGGTGAGGTCAGAGGGTGGACGGGTGTGGAGCGTAGGTGTGGGTGGGGAGGGAGGGGTGATGTGAGGGTGCCTGGTGGCAGGCCCAGCCCTCATGGTTCCTCAGTGAGGAAAAGCTCCTTCAGCACCTCCCAGATACTGGCCGTTCTCTGCTGGGCTTGATCCATCTGGGGCACGGCCTTGGGCTGTTTAAAGCACGCAGCAAGGTGCTCAGCTTGTGCCTCCCAGATGTGGGGGACCCTCTCCTCTCCCGCAGTTCACACAGATTGTGCAGGGCTAAGCAGGTGCTGGTGACCTCGGGGATGGTTGGCTCAGCAAGGTGGCGGTACATCAAGAGAGCCCTCCAGCAGGCTTTGAGCCGTCCAAAGGCGCACTTCACAACCTGTTGCCACCTGTTGAGCGTCCTATTGGACAGCTCCCTGCTGGCATCTAGGTGGCCCATGTATGGCTTCATGAGCCATAGGAGCAATGGGTATGTGGTATCCTCAATGATGAGAACAGGCACCCTGAGGGTGATGTTATATGGGGTGGGGGAAAAGAAGGTGCCCGCCTGCATGCACCTATACAAGGAGGAGTATCTCAGGATGCGGGCATCGTGTGCCCTCCCCAGCCAGCCAAAGTACATGCTGGTGAATATCCCCTGGTGGTTGACAAGAGCCTGAAGGACCATGGAGTAGTAGCCCTTGTGTTTTCCGTATTTCCTGGCCAGGGCTCAGACAGGTATGTGCATTGTGTCCAAGGTGCCCACATAGTTGGGGAATCCGGGGGTGTTGAGGCTGTTGAGGGTGTGCCAGAGGTTGCCCGTAGTGACAAGGTGGGCTAGCAGGACCTGATTGATGGCTCTGCTGACTTGCAGCAGGGCGGTCCCCTGGTGACCTTCCTGACACCAAAGTGGTGAGTGACAGACTGGTAGGATTCCGGGGTGGCCATCTTCCAGAGGGCAATGGCCACTCTTTTGTCCACGAGGACAGGTCTCAGCCAGGTATCAGTGCACTGTAGAAGTGGGGTGAGCTCACAGACCAGCGCTAGGAAGAGCTGCCTGCTGATCCAGAAGACACTGTTCGTTGTCCCAGGTGGTGAGGACTATTAGTTCCCACAGTTGCTGCTTGTTTCACATGCCCAGAATCAATGGGGCATGGAAGGCAGCATGGTGAGTGTGGCAGCTGGCAGGACCAGCATGGTGGTGGTGATGATGTCTGCCTCTGCACTGTCTGGGTCAAGAAAGAGTGTGCGCCAGACAACAAGAGCTTTACGCAGGTTTTGGCAGGCGCTGGGCACCTCCGTGGCAACTGCAGGAGCTGGGTTTGGTCTATGACTTCCTCCCTCTGCCTCTTGCCAGCCAGAATGGGTAGAGGGCTGAGGTACCTTCCTCATTTTTTGGGATTGGTTGGGGGGAGTGGACCTTCTTGGGAGCCATTTTGCAACACTTCCCATGGTGTCTCCTTCCTAAGTCGAACTGGCAGGTCCTGTGCGTGGACATGCTAGTTCCAATTAACTTAGTTTGCATTAACCTTTATTAGTTTGCATTAATTAATTCAAACTAACATTCTCAAGTGTAGACATAGCCATGGTGATTTAAAATATGTTAAAAAAATCTAAGGACCAGATTGAATCTGGCTTCTTCATAAGTGAAGAGCGTTGAAAGCCAGCTGATCCTGGGCTGTGAGTCATAGGCGAAACCACCTGCTGCTGTATCATTCTGCCATGTCTTTGGCTCTAGACAAGACCTACATAGCACTTAAAGGGCTCTTGCAATCCACTTTCTCCTCATGAAATCCACAGAACTAATAAATATATGTTGAGCCTGACAGCATTAATATGCCATCTTCTTCTCTTTCATGCCTTAGGAGGACAGTGACTAAGAGGGGACCACTTGTCAATAGAAACCATGCTGACAGAACATCACAGAGAGGTTAGGATCCAGGCAGACGCTTTAGCTCCTGCACTGAGACTCACTAAGGAAAAAGTAGGAAGGATGGCCTACTGAACACTTCACTAACCTGGGACTTAAGAAACTTGGATTCACCACTTGACTCAATCACAGACCGGCTGTGTGATCATGATTAATTTATTTAATCTTCTCAGTGCCTTAGGTCCCTCTCTATAAAACAGGAAAAATTATTTCCAACTCCATGGGTATTGTGAGGAAAAAAATTGTAAGATGCATAGCTAATACAGTGATGAGGACCATGTGGTCCAACATAGGAAGAGAAACTCACATAGCTGGTAAGTTTATGGATGGGCTGGTATGCTGGGATGGCCTACTTTGGAAACATACTGATCTTTTGACTACTGGTGGTGGGTATGCCACTAGCCTAACAAGAAAGAGTAGATGGGATAGGTTCTGATTTGTTACAGCGACCTCTTTCTCGGGTGACTGGCTGGTGAGACTAATCCATATGCTCAAGGTTTAATTAACAACCATATTTTGGGTCAGGGAGGAATTTTCCCCAGAGCTGATCAGATAGGGCTCTGGGGGGTTTTTAGACTTCCTCTGTAGCACGATGCACGGCTCACCTGCTGATGAATTCTCTGTATCTTAAAGGCCTTAAATCATGATTTGAGGACCTTAATAACTCATTCATAAGTTAGAAGCTTGTTGCTGGAGTGGGTGGGTGAGGTTTCGAGGCCTGCATTGCATAGGAGGTCAGATGAGATAATTCTACTTGTCCTTTCTGACCTTAGAGTCTATCAGTTTCTTGGCTTTCAAATTAGAGTAGCTTTTGTAGTACTTTTGCATTTACCATTGCAAAGCTAAAATCTTTGCTACTGTTCTCTTCTGTTATAGACAGCATACACTTACTAATTCCTCTTTTCCTATAACTCTTAGGAACTATCATCTTATTTGCTTGTAAAAACACACAACTAGTTGAAAAAAAATGTCCTATTACTTTGCAAACTCTTCAAGCGAGTAAGTGGATTGTCTCATTGCAGACACAGGAAACTTTTAAACATTCACTTTAGATGCGTTTATGCTTGTCTAATTTCCTCTAGCATTTTCTACCACTGGGCAAAGGATGAAGGAAAATGTTGGATGGTAGTGTGAATACAGTATACTTTTTACTTGTATAACAGTTGATTTAAGCTAGTCCTGGAAATTTGATTATTATCTGAAGTCTACCTTAGTCCAGTTCCAGATCTTACATATCTATGTCATCACCGTATTAGCTTCTGATTCCCTTTTTTTTTTGACACTGAAACTTTATGCCTCCTTTAACTGCTTCTGAAATATGAATTATTAATAAGGATTGATTTCATTTTTGTCTATTTCTGTCAGCCTTCAATAAATGTCTTATTTTGAACAGATCAAGTTGTACCTTACCATATTGTGAAATTGCATGACTGAAATTGTTATATACATTAATAGAAGCAAGTTGTGTATGTGTGAATTGATAATGTATAATGCACTCGTTTATATAATTTGTTATATATATGTGAATGTGTGTATTCCACATCTCAGTGATTTATCACATGGACATCACCCCCCCCCATGGTTGGGGAGGAGAAAGAGAGAAAAACACAGATAGAACACATGCATGTATGTTTGTGTACTATATACACACAACATGCAAAGGGATGTAATAGCCATGTGTTAAATCACAGAACTATGTGATTAAAAATGTATCTTTGACCTCCTGTCTCTCATTACACTGGGACATCTCACATGCCAAACCCTTGGACAGTTTCACTCATTACAGCTTAAAAATTAAACTTCTAAAGAAATATTACCTTCTTTGTCATTTAATCATACAGTCCCTCGACACCCCCCCCCAAATTGCCCCACTTCAAGACTCAGTGCAGGGACTTTTCTAGATTGAAAAAGTAATATGTGTTGGTGAGATTGTGCAATATAAAAGTTCAACTGATTAGGAGGTGCTCTATAATTCACTCCTTGCTTTGCAAACAAGCAATATTGAAAGTACAGTAACTATATGTCTGGTTCTACTATGTCAAACATTAGCATGCACTTGTGAGATGCAGCTTCCCAGACATCATGTATGGCCCTTCCCTGTAACTACAGTAGTGGTAGGAGCACACCCCATCTAAACATCCAATGAACGAGAGAGTCACAGAGAAAGTCCTGTGAGACCCTACTGGTGGCTGGCAACAGAGTATTTGTGAACAGGGTGTCCTGTCTCTGACAACACTCATCACAGATACTTGAGGAACAAATTGGGGTGCCCACCAGAACTATATACCAGTGCAGATGACCTTGGCCAAGGACTATATGACAGTGCATGAGGAATATGTACACTGCAAAGAAAATTCTGCAGCACCAACCCTCACAGCCTGGAGTCAAGTGTGCTCGCTTCTCTAAAAATATCACAGTGGACATTCTCATTCGAGACGGCTCCAAGCCCCTCCCTCCTTGCCATGGTTTGGTGCCTGGTCTCCAGTCTGAGCCCGACTATCTCCAGTTTTAGCCCCACAGGTCAAGTCCTAAAAGCCCAGGGCAATTGACCTGAGGGCTGATTCTCAGGATTGCAGGTTTTTCTTTGCAGTGTAGGCATACCTTGAATGTTCTGGAGCTCAGTGCTACCAGACTGGCCTGCATAACATTCCTCCATTTTTCGGTACTCCCAAGTGTAGAAATTAAAGGGCACTTCAGCCATGATGCATAATATAAACAAACACAGTAAATGGCTCTCTGCTCGGAAGGCATGAGGTTGTGAATTTGATGCCATCGCCATTGGAGTAACCACACTGGCTCTGAAACTTCCAGAACTGAGTAGCAACTTGGGCATACTTTTTAAGCAGCCAGGCAGTAACCACCCACAAGTGGTCACTCACAAAATCCATCACAGAACCAATATTTCACCACTCGGGAAAGCTCATAATAGAGCTGTTTCACACAGATGATCACACCAGTGAGACATGCACCAGCTCCTTACCAAAACCTTCTTGCTGCTGTGGCTTCCAGGCTTTCTAAATGTCTCTCCTCTTATTCCTAAGGTACTAACCAAGGTCCAGTGGTGGGGGAGGGGGACAAACTGATTCTGGTACGGCCCTCTTGGTTTAAATACTTTTGGCTGCCTAACCTCGTACCCATGGTCATTCGGCCTCCCATCCAATCTGCCTGGATATACTACCTGAGGCTGACGGTGAGACCTGCACCTGTTGACTGGTTGAACATTGCTCTTCTCCAATTAATCCAAAGGGGCAGACTTTGAAATAGCTCTGGGCTCTACAAGTGTCATGCTGTTCTGCCACAGTCTCCTCCTTGTAAGGAAAAATGTGACTGTGGAAAGGCAAGGCCTTGCCCTTTGCCAGATGAGACCACAGTCAGACTTAGAAAAGCAAAGAAGTGACTGAGCATTACCAGGAAAACCTAGTGCAAGCCCAGATGTTCTCAGGCACCATCACTGTACCTCTCCAGTAGCCTTCCTCCTAGCACTACGGCAGGCTCTATAAACCTGCTATCAGTGTTGTTGATTACATTTTAAAGTTTCCCTACAACAGGACACAGTAAGAGAAGATAATCCTGCCTGTAACAGCACTAAGATAAGGTGGTTTCCCACAGTAAGTGATGAGCATGTATTTTTTAAGGGTAGAAGTATAGCAATGGTCAGAGGAGGACTCCATCAACTTGGTGCTATGTATGCCTTTTTTGGCAACTCCATTGTGATCAGCTGAGTGTAGGGAATGGATCAATGGAAGAATTCTTTCAGTCTTATTACAGGAATTTTCAGCCTTATTTTCTAACAAGCTGTTGAAATATTTTCCTTCTACAGCAAGGATGGGACATCTTATTTACTAGGAAAGCAAAATATCCATGGCTAATGTGGCAAGATGAGACCAACAACTCTTTCTAGCTACCCAACTAGATATGTTCGGCCCTTGGAAGATAAAAATAATTAATGATCTTTGACACAACTAATGCCTTACATTTTTAAGGTTCTGCAGTAATTACTCTTTATACTCCCCTTTCAGATCAGCATGTTTGGAAGAGTGAACAGTGCACAATGTTAAGTGGGACAAGTGAGTAATGGCTGCCCTTACATGGAGGACCTGACCTAACATCCTTCATGAGAAGACAGTCCACAAGTAGAGCCATTAACTAGACAAAGATTTTCCTGTCTTCCCTTGAGTAGGTTATCTTTGTACATGTCACTGATTTGTTTTCTGGTACTTAAAAAAAAAAAAAAACAAACCAAAAAAAAACCCCAAAAGCAAAAAAGATGCCTTTTACTAGCTACCACTGTTCTTTAAGGATGAGCTTGACTCCAATGCATTCAGGCATTTTCTAACCCTTTTGCCAAATATCCTCGATTTGGCATCATAAATAGTGGTTAAATGCCATGGTATACTCACATGCATACTGCCTGCTTGCTTTTCTTTTCTTTAATGTTTTATGAGAAGCAATGCTAACTGCTGAAAGAGACCTTTCAGTTCCTGTTTTCCAAAGGGAGAATCTTATATCACATTGGAACCATCTCCTCTCCAGTTAAAATGATTAGGAATCCCATACACAAGAATCTTGCAGAAATCAGCTGCCAAATTTATTAATCTACCTGAAAAAACAAAACAAAACAACCCCCCCCCCCAAAAAAAACCTGGAATAAAATCAGAATCTGAAATAAACCTTTTAGGTACATTACCAAAAGGATTAATCAATTCAATGAAAGCCTTTCCTCTTTTGCTGGGAGATCATGTAATGTCAGGCTGATTTCTTGTTTTGTTCAGTGAGTCACTACCATACATAGTGTGTGTGCATATGTGTGTGTGTGTGTGTGTGTGTGTGTGTGTGTATATATTTCTCTTTAAATATTACACTTTTGATGCAATGTTCTTTTTTTTTTTTTTTGACCCAATCTCTCCCACCAATACCCTGCTCCAGACAGGAAGTGCTCCACAATGACATCAAAGGAACAAAAACTGATCAAAGGACTTTTCACCAACATGTGTTTCATTAGGACCTTATTTCAATGGAAGCCACAATTTTCAAAGTTCTGATTTCTCCCCTTCTTTGTGAAACTGCAGCACCTTCAGTGTTCTTGTTTTAATTTTGGGCTGATCACTGAAATTTTAAGTGCCACCGAGACCTATAAATTATTGACAGAAAAAGATGGCATATTAAAGCATATATACACTCATAAAATATGTTGCCCCATGGATTTAAGTGAATTAGATGCATGCCCAGTGTTCTTCTGTACCTTTGGTCTCTAGTGGTCACTGCTTTCTAATTTTGTATGAATTTCATAAGAAATCATTTATAGCTCACTGATTTCTTGATTGACATTAAGTGGAAAATTAAGCTACTGCCAAGGGGTGTCTTTGAAATCACATCCATTATGATTACAATTATTGTTGTTTTATGGTTATGGGTTCATCTTTCCTATCTCCCCTGGCTTTGTTAAAGAATTGAAAATGAGGCACTCCTATAAAGTAATCATGTTTTAAATTTCACTGGGCTGTCTAAATCCCATTTTTACCATCTTCAAACTAAGAAACATTACATTTCAGAAAAGGTGCTCATAAATATTTAAATTTTTGTTGTTTTTCCCCCTTGTAGAATAATGTCTTTTGCTTTTTCAAGCTTGCCCCTTTCAAAAATAAAATGATTTAAAACAAAACAAATCTTGAAACTTTAAATTTTCTTCCAAACATAGCTGATCACATTTACACTTAGTGTCCAAAACAAGTTGGTTGATAACATCAGTGCCAGCACTACAACGTCATACAGCGACTTCATTGTGTTCTTTGACAGTTCGCATAAATCTCCGTTCCACTGAAAGTTACAAAAAGTTCTGCAGAGCTTCCCCTTAGCAAGCTGAAGCTTACTAGTCATTTGTCGATGCTTATAGCACAGCTATGGCGTAAGCTATTTCCTAAGCAATAAATGGTTCAAGTCATCTATTTTGTCCTGAAATGCTATCTGTAGTTACAGCATTGCTTATAAATGGTCATAGTAAATTCAGCATTAAAGAGAATATTACAGAAAAAGACAGCAGCAGAAGCATTAGCATTATCTAGTATTTATATATGTTATTAACATAACACAGCAGTAAAAGGTTTAAATGCATATTAATGGGTACCGTGTCTAAAAATTACTAAAGTACCTATTTAGTGTATTGGATATTTTTCTCAAGGAGTGCTTGCTGTGTCTAAACAGCATAATTAGATATGTGACTTAGTACAGTTAATTCCTATTGATTAAATAACTTATTTACGTTGCAAAGGAAATGGAAGGAAACAAAATGTTTTGTTCCCTCTAATCATGATCCTGCA
The DNA here is from genome assembly GCA_007922195.1 of Podocnemis expansa. Lineage (NCBI taxonomy): Eukaryota > Metazoa > Chordata > Testudines > Podocnemididae > Podocnemis > Podocnemis expansa. The sequence goes on along the minus strand of ML681964.1, from coordinate 24,095,669 downwards.
TTTAATGCTGCCATGATAATGAGAAAAGCCCACCATATGTAATTGCTACTCTCAACTGGACCTTGAATGGTTGGAAACATAGGATGGGTTGTATTTGCATAGCAAGGTGGAACCAGATTAAAATGCTATGCTACAAGTCTGCAACTTGCGGTTTGTAGTCAGGAATTGTGCTCCTTGAACACCATAATGGTGCATGCTCTGCCTAACATCCACATAAACGGACATTCCCGTAAGGCAGAAAAACAAAAAAATATAACGTGCAAACAGAGGCAACAGAATGACAAAGAGATGTCAGAACGTGTAAAGGAAAGGTGCAGAGTCTGTCATTCCTAGCTTCTACCTCAAATCCTGCAATCGATGCTTTGAGACTCTTTATAACTGCAGAAAGACCATTAGGAATGACCAGTGACAAATGCCCAAGACATGTTACTCTGATAATTATATCCAAACAGTTAACTTGCACAATAAGAATTAACTGTACTATGGATACCCAGAGAAAATGTACAATATCTTATGCCGATATGAAACAAAACAGACAATATAGCTTCATTGTACTTAAAACCTGTATGGTCCCTTCCCCAACTTAAGTAAAAAGTAAACCCACCCTTTTCCTCCTGTTGCACAGAATAAATGTTTAGATTCCAACCCTCCCCTTTCAATAAAGTGCACTGTCCATGGCAGACCATCGGAGTAATGCAACAGGAAAAGCCCCTTTTAGTGTACTATTTTAAAAACAAACTGAAGTGGATTCTGCTTTCCTCTGGATCATGTGATAGAGGAGAAGCCCAGGGGAGGATGCCCCCTTTACTGTCATTGTTATTAATACACATAGCCTTCATTATAGGGGTGACTGTTACAGCAGCCACCTTCCTGCATGTAGACCATGCTCTCATCAAAGTGAGACAGAGGTACGGTATCCTCCTCGTTGATGTGCCGCTCCATGTCTGTCTTCAGCAAGGGGCGCTGGTTGTCTGGAAAGGCCATGGAGAAAAGCGCTTCGGGATCACAAACAAACTTGTAGACATATCTCTCTCCAGCAACCTTAACGTAAGGTTAAAAAGGAGAAGGAAAGAAAAGGAGTGGTGTAAGTTTTAGTACTTTGACAATTTGGAGTTACAGATTTCTGAAGAATTCGTTTTCACCAGACAATGAAACATTGTGCTCTGGGAGTTCTTGGGCACCAGCATTAGGAGTGAATCCTGGTCCCATGCAATCAATAGGACAGGGGCCTCAAACTCAAATCACAACGAGGGCCACATGAGGACTAGTACGTTAGCCCAAGGGCCACACCACTGAAACCTTTTCATATAACAATACTGTAAATATCAACAATGATAGTGTCATTGCAGGCTGCAGGAAATACTTTCGGGGCCGCATGTGGCCAGTGGGCTTTGAGTTTGAGACCCCTGCAATAGAAGCTGTACAAAACCAGAATAAATAAAACACTTTGTGTTTCAGAGCAGAGCACAATCCTAGTTTCCTGCGGGGGTAGGATGAATTAGAAGATTCTATTTATAAAGCCTACCACTTGTGATGACTTTCTGTACTTAAACAATGACCAACAATGTTGTTGTTAAAGTAAACATTTTACCACAGTCATGAGATAAAACTGGAAATTACACACTGTTTTGTGTCAACTAAAACATAGATATTTCATGACAGAACACAACTGAATTTGGCTTGACACAAGTTAATTCATACTCAAGTTACCTCAAATATATTTCATTTGCAATGGCTTGAGTTACAGCACGTGTTGGTAGTGCGGGGGTTGTGCACACAAGCAAGGATACTTCCATGTGCCAAGCAGCAGCTCCTGCAAAAGCTAGGACATTTAGATTTGTTTCCTGTGTGAAGGGTTGTTGGCATAAGGCACTGGAGTTATTACTTACTCTTTTGCAAGAAAAGAGACAAGGAGTCCTGTGGCACTTTTAAAGACTAACAAATTCATTTATCACATGACCTTTCGTGGAAGAAAATCCCACTTTGCCAGATGCTTTGACCCTTCATACAGGATGCACTATAGTTAAAGTTAAAAAGTGGTGTAATTTTAACTCCTTGTTTTCAAACACACCAAGCTTTCTGAAACATTTATGTTCTAGGCTGAAATGATCCATGCTTGGATTCTGCCAAATGGTGATTTATTTTTGAAGAGTGAATTTAATTTCTGCAGCCATGCTGAAGGCAGCAAGAGGGTGTGCACTGCAAGATAAAACTCATCTTTGCAGTTTGAAAGTGGACAGGCACATAGTCCTCTGAAAGCTCTAGCACATGTATACTCTTAAAAGCACAATGCATATGTGTAGGTAAGCAGCTAGCTAGCTGTTTGCTGGGGCCTGTAAATTGTGCTAAGCAGATCAACAGGAGACAAGAAAGAAACAAACATGCTTCCCTGGTCCAGTCATTAAGGTGCACAGTCTAAGCTAGTACTATATAAGTTCTGCTGGGAAAGCATGCTTGTAAATTGCTTGGGCCAACTGCTTTTTCTCCTCTTCCCCTGAAACGTAAAATGAAAAAATGTAGAGAAGTAAATGCTAAAAGCTAGCGAAAATGAATGGCTAATAGCTCAAAGGGTCAGGAGTCTGGAAATTCCAGAAGGAAGGTTTGTTCAATTATGTTATCTTATGTGCAGCATGGCTAAGTAAAGTGCCCTATTCATCTTTGCTTTTAAAATATGAGTGTTAACATGTTAGTCATGGTTATTAATGGATTCTGTAAAACATACAGGATGTGTTACAAAGGGGCAGCCGTGTTAGTCTAGTAAAGCAAAAAAGGCAAGGAGTCTTGTGGCACTTAAAGACTAACAGATTTATTTTTCACATGAGCTTTCATGGGAGAAAATCCCACTTCATCAGACACTTTGAAGAGGGGGAACTTACAGAATGGGATGAAAATAAATGCAGGCAAGTGTAAGACATGGGATCAGGTCATACTGCAACAGCAAATCAGAGCATTTGGAAGGACTCAAACTCTAGGAAACAGCACACAGAGGGAGGGTGAAGTCAAATTACCTGTTATAATGTGAAGAGAATCCGGGATGTGCAGCAACTTACAGGCCTGCTCTTGGGAAGAAGGTGTGAAGCACCTTCTTGAGGTGCTGAATAGAATTAATTGGAATCCGGGGGCTCTCAACACTTCCCAAAAGGTGCTTATAGACAGATATTTGAAGGTATTTAGGTACCTAAGCATACCATGAGGCATGTCAGGGGATCTTTAAAGATGCCTAAGCACAATCCTCAATAATTTAGGCATCAAATTTCCATTGGACTCAATGGGAATTAGATGCTAAACACATTTGAGGATCTAGGCTGAAATCTCAACCTTACATTTAGGCACTTAACTACCTTTAAAAATCTGGTCCTTAATACTTCACAGAATCAGGTTCTGCCTTTAAAACTTCCCAGCTTTGGAGGGCTTGATCTCACAAGCTTAATGCTGCAATAACACAAGGATTGTACAGTGTCATTATAGAGGCATGCTCAGCTCACTAGAGTGCACAATGCCAATTTCAGGTTTAACCTGTTAGCCTGATTCTGGAGCAGCTGCAGACAGGTAGTGCCTATTGGCTTCTAAGTTGAATGCACACAACAACTTAAAAAAAAAAATTCAAGTCCACAGGAACAGGAAAGGAGCGGTTGTCACTAGGACCATGTTACTGAGTACAAGTTAGTTTAAATATTAAGTGTCTGTTACATGGTTTTTATGTTAGATTCAGGAATCCATAAAAAAATCACTATCATCGTGACGCAGAATCAATAGTATTGCAACTATCAAGGAAACTTCTATTTTGCAGTATCTCTTTTGCGGGACAGGTAATTTAGCTATGCAAAGCACCATCCACAGTAGATTATGTAGTCTGCTCTTCTCACGTCCCACAAGACATCACTGCAATTATTTTTGCATGGTTGTCTTTGTCCTTGTACTATGATCAGTTCAGCGTGAATGATGTCTCTCTCACACACACAGACAAAATGAGACATTAACACATTGTAATAATTGTGTGTTCTCTCTCTCTCTCTCTCACAAACACACTAGACACAGACCCATAGTACGTTAAATAACAAACGTCAGCATACGTCTAAAGCAGTGAAAAACCTGCTTGAGCAATGCAATTACCAGAGTTCCTTTTTATAGCGTGACTTGCACATTAACATACAACATTCCAGTAAAATTTACTGCTACATTAGCTGCTCACCTTTTGCATGATTCCCTTCTCATAATAATAACGGAGTGAACGGCTAAGTTTATCATAGTTCATAGCTGGTCTATTTTTCTGAATCCCCCAGCGACGTGCCACCTGCCACAGAAATGGATTAGCAGTAATCTGTTAAATGCATTTAACAAGCAGAGCTTAGCATCAGATTTTTTTTTTTAAATAAAGAAAACACATTGCAGGTGGGAGGCATAAATAAAGGAGAAAAGGTTGGTCAATCTGAATTTCCTGTGTCCTAGCATGATTTTTAGATCATCCATGCAATCCTTCTACTGTAACGTGACAAGGAGTCTCTATTTGTCAATACAGTGATTTAACCTTAAAAGTTAAAAGAAGAAAAATACATTTAAAAAGTAGGTAGACTGAATACCCCATGGACAAGGAGAAAACTCATCTTTCATGCTATTTTCAGATAAGCACCCAATTTGGTTTTCCTGTATCATTTTTGTTTCTAGAGCATTGTATAGCCCACAAAAACTTCCCACTTCAGTTCAGGAAGTCATACAGATTGCAGTTGTTAACAGCCGTAATGCTGAAGCTAGTAGAAGATGTGTGATAAAAGAAAACTGCCCTTCTCTATTATATGCTACTACAGGCGAAGAAGGAAGAGAAGCTAAAAAGCCCTCATCTGCTACAAGAGCTGGCTGGATTAACCAGTTTAGTGAACAAGAGAGACTAGGACTGAATATCAGACGTAGGGAAGTACAGACAATAACTTAGAAATCTGTACAGTGGTGTTGCTAGCACTGGGCACACAGTGCACAAGCCCCGAGTCCCAGCGCCAGTGGCCCAAGTCTAGCCACGGACCTGGGGCTAGGCTGCCGCCATTGGTGCTGAGGATCCGGCACCGGCCCTGACCCTGACGGGGGACCCATGGCAGGGCCACCAGTGGTGGCAGAATCCAGCCCTGGCCCTGGTCAGGGACACTAGGCCAGGCTGCTGGGATCCAGCTCAACCTGGGGCCAGCTGCCGGCAGCAAAAGCATCCAGCCCCAACCTTGGCCAGGGACTTCTATGCCTTTTGTTACTCTTCTTCACCTGAAGTCTTAATCCATTGATTGTGACATCATAGTTACTTGACATAAGCAGCAGGAGCAGGTGAATATTAAAGGAAGGTCAATTTCTGTTTCAAAAAGCAGTGGCAGACTAATATGCTATAGAGTCCCATCCTAGCTTTCCACACACTAAGATACCATGTAGACCTGCCCTCAATCAGCAGTCCTGCTTGCATCTTCACTGTGCAAAACCAGTTGAAGACTCACTTTCCAGCGTGCAATTTACATATCACCTGTGAATTTGCCATACCAACTCTGAAGGTAGGGATATTCAAGCCTAAACTTCTTTAGCTCACATGTCAAAAGATCAAAGCAAAGTACCATAGTGAGAAAAGCAATTAAAAGAACATTTAACATAGTCTATACCTTACACCTTTTACGGCTTCTTGGCATGCAGATTAAAACAACCTATACTCTTCCACATTCACTAAAGGCAATAAATGGGCGTGAGTCAGTCTCAGCCAAAGTTAGTGCAAGTGATCTGTTACTGGATATCAGAGCTGGGAACCCTTCAGATGGATGCAGAGTTCACTTGCTGAGTCATCCTAATCTGTGTTCTTTGAATACTGTATGAAAGTGCAATGTAATTTCTGCTTAGTCACATCAGGAGGTAGAGCTTATTATCTCCAGTCAGGAGAAAAAAGGGAGTTATGGTCTGGGACAGAGAGGTCCTATGGAGAAAACACTAGAAACAAATCTAATTTATGTGAAATAATTAGCATGAGCTTGTTTTGTAGGCTGTCATTTGAGTTACCAGTAAAGCCAAAGCCACGGAATGGAATTTGGGTATATTTCATTCATGGCAATGTGAAAACTACAGCTGCATACAGGGTCTTACAGCACCGCCCACCTCTTAGCTTGGATCATAGAAATGTTATAGCTATAGGACTGAAACATTAACATGAAACAGCTTGAGAGGATATATGCAAGAGATTATGGGCCTCCTGGCTAATCACAGGCATCAGACAATGGATGGCTGGGGAAAGCCCAACTGAAAGTGAACTATATATAACCTCTCCTATAAATTCCCCTGGCTGCTTAATTGCCATAAATGGGGAAGCTATAGGAACTGCAATAGTTGAACGGTTTGGGCAAAGGTATGGGGAGAAGGATCAGAGAAGCCTTAACAGTAACCTGTAACTAGACAATATCCTGGCTTCACAGCTAACATGGTTTGCAAGAATTTTGTAGGCCAACTTGTAGTTTACAGAGTCAGTTTTCAAGAAAACTAACAAACTCAGATGAAAATACATTTCACTGGTCTGTTACAACATCAAATGGAAGTCAAATGGAGTCTTTGGGTGACTTTTGGATCAGGCCTCATAAGCATGCAATCAATGCTCTTTTAATTTTCTTAGCACCAGTTCAGACTCAGAGTATGCAGTAGGGCTTGAAAACTTGATTGCAAGGTTTGAGCATCAAGTCAACTGAAACAGTTAAAAAGACCAATCTCCATGGTGATGAGACACCACCACCTTCCATGACTAGCTAAACTGGAGCTGGAATCTGTTGGCAGTAGAGTGCGAAGATCATCTCAACATAGAGGGGCCTTTGAAAGAAGCAGAACTAGTATAGCACTGACAACCCTTCGTTGCTGCTACAGTAAGGCCGTATCTGAAGGAAAGGGAACATAACTACAGCCTAGGGATCCCTGACTGCTCTAACAGACCCTTGGAAAAGGTGGGAAACTAGTATAATTTACAGCAATCTGAAAACCTTGCTAAATTACACCCAGGAACAAGCAGCTCAGATGTAGGAAAGGGGTGTTGTGTGTGCAAAAACACTATGCCCTCTCCTCAGCAGCAGTGTGCTTCTTAGCTGCAGCTGGGAGTGGGTCTTAAAAGAGAAAGTTGATTTTAATCCCCACCACCACATACCTCATCCCCATGTGCGGTATTCAACCAACCAATCACATCACTTTGAGATTGGCGAGATCAATATACCAGTGTAACTATTTTACTGACCTCACACAACCAGATTTTCTGTTTTTCGGGGTGGGGAAGCTGATTCACTACTCTAACTAATGAAAAGAAAGTTTACTTATAAAAAAGCCTATTTATTATCAGTGCCGTAACTAGGCTGGGGCAACCAGGGCAAAACCCCAGGCGCAGAATTTTAGAAGGTGCCTGCTAGGCCCGGGTGCGTGGACATGGTCCCTCCCCGGCCAGAAGACACAGTCTTCCAGCTGGCAGGGAGATGCCCCAGCCAGGCTGGGAGTTTCTAAAACTCCTGCCTTGAGCATGCTCTGACCATGCTCAGTGTGGGAGGAGGAGACTGTGGAGTGGCCGCTCCAGCGGCTGGGTAAGGTGGCCCTAGGTGGGGGGTTGGCTCAGGGACAGGCAGCCGCTGAAGAAAGGCAGCAGGGAGAGCCAGCATTAAGGCGGGCCCGTTAGGGTGGGATTGGGGAGGGGTCAGGCTGGCTGGAGGTGGGAGACCGGGTGTGCTGGTGGGCAGCTGCGGAAGGCACTCCCAGGGCACGGCAGGAAACTGGAGGGAGGCGAGGGGAACTGGATCCGTCCCTAGCCTCCATGGGAAGGCAGCGGGGATCCAGATCCGTTCCCAGCAGCAGCAGAGAGCCCCAGCTGCCACTGGAAGGCAGCAGGCAAAGGATCTAGCTCCTCACAACCTTCCCGTGGGTCGGGGGGGGGTACTTCTTGAGGTGTTACCCTGGGCACCAAAATATGTAGTTATGGCCCTGTTTATTATTGCTGTTGCTTTTGTTCCACAAGTAATCTCAGCCTCCATTCCACAAATGTGATCTCAGTGGAATTATGCATGTGTAGAAACACCTGTAGTATTGGAGCCTGAGCTGGGGCACACGGCTGGGGATTTTCAAAGGTGACTAAAAAAGCTACATATCTAAATGTACGGAAATTCAATGCAAGTTTTGCACCTTTCAGCTTCATTGAAAATTCTTGCCACAAACTTTGAACCACCCGTTCTAAGGCTCAAACACTTTAAAGTTACCATAAGATTCTTCAGTCCAAGGATCAGGGTTAATAATCTAGGATTTTATAGAGGTTTACACGGGGAGCACATTTTCAAAAGAGCTCAGCACCCAATAGCTCCCATTATTTTCCAGTAACTCATCCAAAAATCTGGCCTCCAGCTGTGAATGCTGCGCATTTTGAAATACTGCACTTCAGTTTCCCTTTATTTTAGTGATGGTCCTAGCATGATTAGTTGAATCCCAACACTTCAAATAATGCATATCTATTCTAAACCTATTGGTCTGTACAGTACTTGTCCTCTCTATATTCCCTTTAAAATACTACTTAAGTAAAGTTTTAGGAGGAAAGGAATGCATCCCTCCAGAAGAGGAACACAATTACTTTGTAAGATGCATAAATCTATTTTAAGATGTGTTGTCCTTCAAACAGTGAACACCCACACCCACCTCTTCTGGCTCAATCAGTTTGAATTCCATGCCTCGGCCAGTCCAAGCAATGAAGTGTGAGTTTGATGGGTCGTCAAGAAGAGCTACCAAAAACTGCCAGAGCTGAAGTGAGCCTCGTCGCTGATATGTGGGTCCCTCACGGTACATCCCAGGCTCCTGTTTGATGTCACCTACACATACACATGGACATGGACATACAAAATAATGTCAAATATTTATCGGTGATTGGTTTGTTAGATGAAATGCCAAAACCAATCAGTCCAGTTCATAAAACTTCATGAAAAAAAATCCTTCTCACCTCACAAGCCTGAAAATACTACCTTTCCTTCCTCTTCCTGATTATATATAATACACTCACACAGGTAATTTATTAGCAAATTCAGACAAAAATATAGAGTACCTCAATTCAGTCATGCTTCATGACAGTTTCTGTTGTTTTTCATCTAACTTTGATATATGCAAATCTCCCTTGCAAACAACATTTTGCAATACCTTATATCTGAAAGAGCATGAACTGTTTTTGTAAACAATTCTGATGTCTGAAGAATTTCATTTGTATACAATACTTTGCACTCTCCCATTTTGGAAATGTAATGCATGCTTCATATAGCTGCAAAATCCCACTGACTGAAAAACTTCTTTTGCATGCAAATACTTCTAAGGGAAATTTGACAGCACATTTGACTTGGGCTTAAACAGCATGGGCTTTATGTATAGGTATGCAAATCCAGCAGATATGCGAGTTCCTCTGTGGCATATTGGACTTGCATACAAGATGGTTCATCTTTATCATGCTTTATATTTACTCATACCTACATATTAGGTTAACACTTCCCCTTGAAAAGCAGTAAGTTATTTTTGCTTAAATTTCAGATCTAGGGAAATCTATCAAATATACAACATTCTGCTAACTGGTCTGCACAAATTACTAATGAGAATCTGTTACATACGTATGGTGTATTTGCTTGTTTTAAAATCGTATTCCTACCAAACAGCTCATGGAAACAATAATTCAACGGTCTATAGCTAGAAGGCGGCTTTCTTTTCTGCCAGTGATGACAGCAATCCTATGGTAAAAATCTATTCCCCATTTCACCACTGAAGCAGCCAACAAGCAGCCTGATCCAGCTTGTGCTGTATGCAGCATTATAGCCGTATCAGTCTCAGGATATTAGAAACTTAAGGCAGGAGGTAATATTTTTCACTCAACCACTTTCTGTTGGTGAAAAAAAAAGCAAGGAGTCTTGTGGCACTTAAAGACTAACAGATTTATTTATCACATGAGCTTTCATGGGAGAATATCCTACTTCCTCAGATGCTTTGACGCTTTCTTATATAAGACAATCAGGATTCTGATTCTAAGCTTTCAAGCTACACACAGCTTTTCTTCAGATCTGGAAGAGTGTCACAACTAAGTACAAGATGAAACAGATAGTTCAGCATAAGTAGTTAGCCCATAATGGATCATTCAAGACACTGGATGTATAGTTTATTACAACAACAATTTGTAATAATCTAATACCTCCTTTTACTCTCTGACTACTGGGACACTAACAGGTTACTTCACCTTGAACAGAAAGATGGATATTTATACTCCTTTCTCTGCACCCACCACATTAGAAATATAAACAAACAGATACAGATTCTTATTACACGTGACTGTTCTTTATGTGAAGAGCAGTGTACTGTTTTATTGACCATTTTCAACAGCTTTAAGTCAGCTTTTTCCCCTGTAAGTGCATACATATTTCCAAAGATTTAGTTTTCAAAATACAGCATGGATCCATTAACATGTGGGTGCTGGGAGAAAAGCTGCCACAACTGCGTGTAAAACGGACCATGTGTAAATGGGACCATGGTGAAATGTGTTTCCGCTTTTAGACCAACTTCTGGTTTCAGATACCGCATGTTAATGAGTTCCACGTGTTAAATTGGCAGCTTTGGGGGACATGATGATAGTGCATGTTAACCGAATTCGCAGGTAAACCGATTGCACATAAACTGATCCACACTGTAATTTGATTCACCTTTCTCTTCTTTAAAAAAAAAAAAAAAATTGAACCTGTTCAGGAAAGAAATGGACGAGGTACTCTTCTATAGACAATTTTACTTCATAAAGTAGAATTACAGAATATTGGGGTTGGAAGGAGGTCATCTAGTTCAACCCTCTACCTAAAGCAGAACTAACCTAACTAAATCATTCTACTCAGGGCTTTGTCAAGCTGCGCCTTAAAAACCTCTAAGGAAGGAGATTCCACCATTTCCCAGGGTAATCCATTCTCAGTGCTTCACCGCCCTCCTAATGAAAAAGATTTTCCAAATATCCAACTTAGGCCTTCCCCACAGCAACCTGAGTAAAGAAACACAGGCCTCAATCCTCTCCTAGGGTATGTCCACACGTCTCTTTTATTTCGAAATAACATTGGCTATTTCAAAATAAAAAAGATTAGGTCCACACAATGTTTTCTTATTTCGAAATGACGGGCTCTGTCATTTCGAAACAGCTTAAACCCCATTCATTTCAAAACGGCTGTTATTTCAAAATGGTTATTTTGAAATAACACCATTTGGACATGTTGTTTCGAAACACCACCATTGTTTCGAAACAACTGTTTTGAAACAACATGTCCAAACAGCCTTATTTTGAAATAACAGCTGTTTTGAAAGCAGGCTTTCCCTTAATTCGAATTAACATTTTCTTAATTCAAATTAACTCATTTTGAAATAAGGACTTTATTTTGAAATAACTCATTTCGAAATAACTTATTTCGAAATAATGATGTATGTGTGGACATAGCCTTAGTGACATAAATGGGAATTTGTCACAAGTGTCGATAAAGATAGGACTGGGCACATAATGTTTCCTCTTTAAAAATAAGGATCTGAATTGATGGGCTAAAATAAAAACACAATTAGCATACATTCCATCACCCACAGTACAAGAGTGACTTTCAGGAAAATCATTCTGTGAAAGTGTAAAACCTGTGACAGACACTCCAGTGCTGGATTTAGCAATCATCACAGCTTAGATTTAATAACATTCAGAATCTTCCATTTGTTTCTTGCTATTCCACCTCAATTCTGACCTGCAAGTGGCACCTCAGTTTCAAAAGTACGTAATTCTCCAGGTTGATTTCAATTTAAGCCCTCCCATTCATGAACAGATGCAATCAGTAAGTTAGACACCTCAAGATTTGATAACACAGGCCAAATGGTCCAAGGGAAAAATCTGAGCTCTCTGAAATTCATTAAACTAGGGATCAACAAATCCTGGGTGCCAGGCTGCCATGGTGCGCAGGATTCTGCCCCTGGCACCTCACAGGTGAACGTCCCCGGCACCTAAAAAAAGAGCAAGTGACGCTGATATTTTCACTGCCACTATCCCTCTTGCACCTCCCCTCTCCCCTGCCACAGAAAGTTCCTCTGGCAGCGGCATTTTTCAGCAATGGAGGGGTGTCTTTTGCATGCCATGCTGCTGCCACCAAAAGTGTCAGTGGACACAACACTTCACAGAGCTGCCAGAAGTGGTTATGACAGTTTCTGGCAGTGAGGATCCCTTCACTGCCCACACACATAGGCTCCTCACTCTTTGGGCTGAACCCCAGGTGTGCAGCAGAGGGCCTGCATTAAACAATATTCAGAGAACCTTTCACTCTCAGCTTATCAAAGGGACACCCACTTACTCCTGTTAGAAAAGCAAAGGTAGATATATGGAGACTAACCCAAACAGCAACTATATGAATTAGCTGTTCAGTCTGGAATTCACTTACTCAAAGTTGCAGACTATCACAGTCACTGTGGCATCATGTATTAAGATCAATTATGTCTTTGATTACAATGTTACAGAATTGTAGTAAATCTCAGTTTATGCTAAGAAATCCACATAGTAAGATGACTTTGGACCATTTTATCTGACATGACCCCATTACGCACCTTTGGACAATGTTTGTTATAATGGCCAGTGATATGAAAAAGGGCTTTCTTTTGGTACAAACCCCTTTCAATAATTATCACGTAGTACAATGTTGAATACAGACAACTCTCTAGACAAAAAGAAGGGAAAAAATACATCAAACCCTGAATTTCTCTACTGCACTTGTGTTCAATAATTCAACTCTTCATGGACAATGAGACACAACAGGCTGCATTAGTCATCAGTAAATCTAGAGGAGCTGCTTTCTGTTCTGCTTTGTTAATTACAGGATCAGCTTTCAATAAAACTCTAATAACAAGCACTATGTGATCATCAGTGCAATGGAAAGCCTCCTATTACTTCTCAGCACAGCCAGAATTGTGCTCCTCTAACGTACCTCTGCACACAGAATCACTCACTAGCAAGACTAGACTGACATGCTACTGAAAAGGAGGCTTTGGTTTCAAGAGGCAAAGGTCAGCCCAGAGAACTGCGTGTTAAGGAATCTTAAACTGAAATGTTACTGACCTTTTTGATCAACAACTTCCCTTCCAACTCCCCACACAGGGGAAAAAATATGGAATACTTACCATCAAACTTTTCTGGAACAACACAAGTGTCATCATAAAACTGTCTAGGTCCCTTTTCATACATACAACCTGTAAACGAAAGAGAAACATTTATTGCCAAGCTGTACGAAAAAAGAAGAGCGAAAGCACTTGTATACTGTCTTAACATACACGATAAAGCAGAAGATTGAGAAGCAAAACATATTTCTTACTGGTAAGTTTCCTCTAGGCCTGGAGTACCTTTGCTAAACATATAGAATTCCTTTACTGTGCATTAATAAACGTCATTATGATGAAGACACCAATGCTGCACCTACTGACGTCCAAAGTCTGCCACTTTTAAATAGGTGCAGGCTTACGCCCAAAGAGAGCTCAAGATGATTTTTAAAAGCAACACTTCAAACTTTAACATTTCAGCTAGCTTTCTGAACAGGCAATAGAGATTGTCAAACGAATAGACCGGGGAGAAGCATTTTACCATGATAGGGTTAGGGGGGCAAATTAATGAGAAGTGACCCTTCAATATGTAGTGGTGGAAAGCATGTTGAGCAAGTCCATACTTAAGCTGCTCCTACCCTTTCTAACCTGTGGTACTAGTAAAGGTTGCAATGGTTTTGAACATCAAAAACACAAGGGAAGGGTGTGGAGGATGGAGTTTTCCCAGCAGCATAATAATTCATCATGTCATTACCAAATGTTTCCATTAAAGAAGCCAAAAGTTCCTCTTGTAAAAAAGGGACATAAAATTGAAAACTTAACTTCTGTTCTGTTGGGGTGAGCCAGGAAGCCTTCTTGCCTCATGTAAATGGAATGGCAGCTAGGCACTTCTGAAAGGAGAAGAAGACAACCCTAGTCAAAAGACTGTCTGGAATTGAAAGTGTGCAGGTTATCAATGAGACAGGCTGCAAATAGAAGAGTAACAGAAAGGGACATAAGTCACAGCGAGGGGGAACCTGTCAACACATTGTTAGCATTTCAGAGCAGCATGCACAAGGCATGGCAAAAAAGAAAACAGTAATGTGTGGAACATTGATCTTGTCTAACACAGGCACTTGAACTCAAATTTTTATCATTATTAACCTTGTTAAAGGTCAGCTCTCATGGCAATCACACTTCAGTGTGATTACAGACAAAAATACACGTCAGAGTTAATTTTTTAAACCCCACACTTATGCAGCTATGTCTTTTGGTAACCAAACTGACAACACAATGATTTTAAAATCAATAGCTCACCAATCAGAGCAGAGACTAATAAACCACAAAATACAGTACAATTACCACAAGGAATGCCAGGCTCTGTCTTGAACAGGCAAGGTACTGCTTTTGAGCCTGGTTTCAAAGATCTGAAAGTTTAAAGGCATTTTCTCCAACTGTTAAGACACTTTAAAACACATTTAGGGAATTCAGGTGTATTCATTACCGTTATTTACAACACTGTGCACTTTCAAGGCAATTCAAATGCATAGAGTTGATCAGTTCTACTGTCTATGTTGCCAATGTTTCGTTAAGCATGAAGGAACAACAAAACCAAACAGCACTAACTGAAATGGCTTGCTGTATGTGATTGTCCATCTTTGTATTTCCCCCACAGCTGGTTCTATCCCTAAACAGTTACACCCCATGCAAACAAAACCAGAGTACAAATGGTTGCTCTTCTAGACTATTTTTTAAAATCTGCCCATTGAATACCAAAAGTCTTGTTTAAGACAGTCTACTTGATCTTGTGATAAACTCCTACCTTAAGTCATGTAAGCTGCTACCAAATCACATGACTTTGGAAGAGATGCAGAGGTCAGGAGAGATGGACACTATTCTGCCAACATTGCCTATGGTATCTTTTCAGAATGCAATTTTAAATTTCACTGTTCACTGTCTGGTGATGAGTATCAAGAGCTTTGAGATTTTACACTGAATTTCCAAAGCAAGCACAGTACAGAATAGTAATAAGAATTTCCTCTAACTGTCTTAAAACCCCTTTCCCACTTCATTATTATTGTCTCTACCAAGCAGTTAGTATATATTTCAAGCACCGTTTACAACTGTTCTGAGTAATCACAGGAATCAGTGATTCAGTGTTCATACAGGTCATATGTAATTTTGTACATCAGAAGTCAAAGCTGTAATGCAGTGGTTCACAAGCAAAGAAACACTCAGGTCACCAAACAGATTATTTGGCAAAAGAGTGAAAAAAAGAATCTGCATTCTCAAAAACAAAACTTGAGAATTGAAACAGCTGTTATTTTCTATTTTAGGCAAAAATTCACTAATATTGGCAACAAAACCTCTTTGCAACTCTGGATGGTGTTGGCTTTTGCAAAACAATATAATGGTTGGCACAAAGGAGCTATGCATGTGCCTAGCAATACAGCTGTGGTTTTAGCCAACCTTGTAATATCTCTTGTGGGCCAAAGTCAATTATAATTAAAATCTGGAAACATTTTAAGACAAGTCTTCTTTGTATGCAACCTAACTATAAGATTAAATACTTCAGAGAGGACTTTAAAATATAGCAGAGAAGAGTCTATTCCTCATAAAGTAACTAAAGTCTTGTTATTCTAAAGTGCTATCAGTTAATTTATGACTATCAGAGTGGGTCAGACTCTAATCAAATTGTAGAAACATTTCCAAAGTGATTATTCAATCAAATGACTAACATGGTTAATTAGGAGCCATAAACATTGCTCTGAAGTTCATCAAAGTAATGACTTGCCCAGAAAAATTACTGCTAATTAAATTGCCTGCTGCTTTCATTTCTATCTTATCTAATAAAAAGTCCAACCAATGAAATTTAACATTGCAGTTTTAAATTGTACTAAATACTTGAGTAAGACCCAGAAGTATTTTAACTAGCTAAGCAGAGTTACTTCAAAAGCAAACATTTTAGAGAAGAAATTGCAGAGCAATTGTGTATCTTCTTCTTAAATTATGATCTCAAGAAGATAAATGCAACAGAGCTAAGGGGCACAGAACTACTTTCAGGGCACAATTCAAGTAGTTATGGAGAAGTGGTTGTCTCACCTTCAGATCTTTTAGGAACTGATAGTATTTAAATAAATATGCCTGGGCATTGGATAGGCAGCATATGTATTTTGCATTCTTAGCTCATATTATGAAGTTGTATCACCTTAAGAAGGGCAAAGTCCAGTAAAAAAAGAAAAGATGTATATTAATACTATTAATCTGGAACACTCAGCGGTCATGTTGGTCTTTCCTTACCCTAAGATATATAGAGTAGTCATCTTAAAATTGTGAAACGGGCCTTATTTCAGATTGTCTTGACACCATCTCCTCCTCCCTCCAGAGACACATACTAAGTGTCATTTTAAAATATGTGATCCAAAAACGGCAGCAATGTCTGCTCTTCAGGGAATGCCAAGGAAGAACTGGCACAGACATACTGGGTCTCCATCCAGAAGTACAAACTAAGGCTATGTCTGCACTAGCCAATTAGTTTGGATTAAGCAAATTTAGTCCGGTCTAATTTAGTTCGTGCCTACATTAGGCTTTGCTTAGTTCAAACTCAGAAATTTCTTAGTTTGAACTAAGCAAAGCTTAGTCTGAACCAAGAAGTCTGAGTGGTTAGTTTGGATGAAGCACTTAGTTCGAACTTTAAGTTGGAATTAGCATGATGTAGACACCGACTAGTGGCTTAGTTTGAACTTTTTTCCTTTGAACTAAGCCATTAGTTTGAACTAGCCATGCTGACTAGTTAAAAAGTTGCAGTTAGTTCAAACTAACGGGGAACTGCTTAGTTCAGAGTAAGGAAGCCTGACTTAACCTTTGTGATGCAGGCATGGCCTAATAGCCCAATCTTGCTCCCACTTGAATCAGGGAAGTCGGCTGCAAACTCCAAGAGGAGTAAGGCCAAGCCCTAACTGAGCAGCTCATATTGATTCTGGATTCTGTCCTGAAACAGAGCATATGAGTGGAGCCTCCTCATTTAACACAAACTCTCACATTAATATACAGCATTGCAACCTGAAGGACTGTCTCAACACAGACGAAGTAAGGAACTATGCACTTTTGAAGGCCCCTGCTCACTCTATGACTCTGACTGAGGTGAGGTGAGTAAGGACTGTTTGCCCAATACACTTGTCTTGAAGAAGTAGGCAGAGTGAGAAGAATCATAGCTCTACCCTCTCCTACAGAGTAGCTGGCCTCGTGCACAGGGAAAGTGAGGTTCACCATGAGAAGGGATAAAGTAACTTCTTTCTCTCTGCAGCAGGGGGCAGGGCCTAGCTGAGAAGGCTCTAGCAGATTCTGGATAATTAGGACTGAGTCAGAGCCTGGGTTTGATGTGGCAAGAAGGAGCAGCTGGGAACCTGGCTCAACAGAGAATATAGGCCTGGACAGTAGACTAGAGCATGAGGCATGGTCAAGAGAAGGGAGAAGCTGGGTATGTGTGGGTCTGCTGGTCTAGTGGAAGCCCTTGGGCTATCTGGCCTGGTGACACAGCAACTAAAGATCCAGAGAAGTAGCTGTGTTACTCTATTTCAGCAAAACAAACAGAGTCCTCTAGCACTTTTAAGGACTAACAGATGTATTTGTTGCATGAGCTATTGTAGGCACATTTCATTTCAACAACTCTTAGCTCTTGCTTATAGCTCTTGCCTTCTTCTAACACTGTTTGAATGAAAACAGCTTGCTTACTTTGCAGAGACAAACTGGCAATCTGTAGCTCTAGGGCTGTTTGAACTAAGTGCAACCTACACCTTTCTATATCTATATATTTACATCTAATGTGCTATTTTTTCCATTTCATGCTTTTGATGAAGTAGGATTGTGCCCACAAAAGCTCATGTAATAAATACATTTGTTAGTCTTTAAAAGTTTCACAGGGCTCCTTGTGTGTTCTGTAAAGAAAGAGCATGGATGATGGTGACACTAAAACAACTGGTGAGTCATTTGTGAAGTCCTGGACATCAGAACTTGAGGTGCTGGAGGAGGGCAGGTGGGTCCAATGTGTTACACTTTCCCATCTCAAGGGGGAAGCAAAGGGGGACATGGGAGTGTAACTCACAACTCATGTTCTGGTCCCCTCTTGGCACACTGCACTTCCGAAGCATCCCTTATTCAGCACAGGCTGCAATTTAGTCCTGACTTACTTTTAGCACCTATCACAGAATAAATGGATTTCTGGAACAAAGTAATGACTCTATTAGACACCTGAGGTTCTAGCTTTCCTGCAGGAAGCACTCTGCCGCACAGCTCCATTGCTCTAAAAGGGACAGATCTACTGATGCAGACCAGGTTATAAGCAAGAACAAATAAAGGCTTGGTAGTAAAGATAACACAGCAGGGAGTAAATTCTCTAAAAACACAAAGCATGGAAGGACAGATGTGATTCTGTCCCCAGTGGACAATGGTAGTCACTTATATTGAGCCCACAAACATGCCACTCTTTTTAATCAATATCCCCATCCACAGACAAAACATGTTTTCTTCCTTAAAGGCAGAAAATAAAGTGATACTATTGGTATTGGAAGCAAGCTCTTGCCTTCCTGTTTGCTTCCTAGTTCTTCTGTCACTTACCCACTGGAACTGGAAAGGACACTATTATGAAAATGGGAGCTAGAACTTCAAGGGGTTTGGCTAACAACCAGTTGTTTAACCTGACCTGACAATCTCCTCCTGAAACATCCTTTTGGTCCTTAACAAAAAAATCACTCCCTCAGGCCCACAAATCAAGGGTTATGATGTAGATTAAATTGGAGGCTTCCCTGGTAGTAATTCAAGACACTAAATCTATAGCTGTGTTTATTTTCTTAAGCAGACACACACATTCTGTCCTTCTGTTCTGCCTGCCATTCTTGTAAGTGGGAAGGACAAAAAAACAAACAAAAAAAATCATGATAATCCTGTTCACCTAAGTTCTAATGCACAGAAAAACAACTAGGTTTTTTTTTTTTTAGACTCAGGAAACAATTTAAGTCTAAAATGTTATAGTTAAGACAGGTCACATTTCAGTATTCCCTCCTCAATGGTGTCTTTTTTTAATAAAATTATATATATTGCATTTATCATCTATAATGAACCAGGAGAACTTAAAATTTAAATTAATATACTGCTTATGCATGCGGATCATTTAATCCACCACTGTAATGCAGCCAGCTTCAGGATGGAAAGTAACATCTGTTTAATACAGCAACTCGGCCCAACAATTTAGAGTGTGAAGCAAAGAAGAATACAGTAATCAGCTAAAACCACAAAGGAAATTTGCAGGTAGGCAGAATGCAATTGCAGTACAACTAGATCACCTCTTACTTTTTGGGATCTTCACATACCGTAAGTTTTTAGGGCTTTAGTGTTACATCTCATTAGACGGACAGCACTTCCGAAGTGGTCTTTGTGAGGCAAATTCTGCAAACAGATATGTAGGGACCCCAAACTCCTGCTGCCCAGTAGTAAAGATCCTTGCACAGATCTGCTTGCATCATCAGGCTCTAATATACTGTGGGATTTGGTGCACCCTTGACTTGGGGGAAATATCATTTTCTGAAGCAGTGAGACGTTCTTTGAAAGTCTCATACTGAAATACCTCAAAGTCCCTCCCTGTTGGCCAGAAGATCATAGTCTAATCTGGTGACAGCTATTTCCAGACAAGGAGTTAGTCTTTACTAAGGAAGATTCTTGTATGTTTCAGTATCTATTGCACTTACTAGGGCTGTGTATTTGTTTTCTGTAGGAAATGGAATCAACCTAACACTTCTTGGTACTCAGTAAAAAGCTTCTCATGAGAGCTTCTTAAATACCATTTATGGGATTGAATTAGTACAAGAACTGGCCTGATTATCACCAGTTTCATGATGGCTGGAAATTCTGTGAGACCAGATCTGCTCTAGTTCTAATCACTGGGCAAGATGCAGCAATCAGAGAGTGAAATCTGTGTCCTGAGTTATATGAGGGGATCATACTAGATGATCATAATGGTCCTTTCTAACTTTAAAACCTATAGATATATGATCTTGTGTTACATCATGTGAAACCAGTTTATGCAAAAATGTGTGTGAATATAAATATCAATAAATATAGCTACAAATATTAGAATCTATATACTATCCTACTACTCACAAAACCAAGTTGGTCAACCAAACTTTAGCCTAGCTGGCCTTAACAACATTCAGGTCCCCTGGCTGGTATGATCAGTATTTCATTCTGCCTAAAAGGTAAAATACTGTCTTCCATCAAAGGAAATGTGAGTTTTGCCATTCATTTAAATGGTGCCAGGATTCAATACAAAATGTAGATGTGTTGAAATGCCTGATACTCTCTCTAAAATGTTCATTTCACACTACATAGATTGCTTTCATCTGACATTTCTAATAAGGCACTTTTGCCTAAGCCAATGTTGTTTGGCTTGGGCAACAATACTGTACAAGAGAGCAATGTGATTTGTTAAATGAGAGCCTCTGCATTTCTAGTAGCATTGCTATTTAGCAAATAAGTAGAGTATTAGCACCATCAAAAAAAATCTTAGTTTCACAATTTATGGTGACTCACCATTAAAATACTATTTATAATGGAATATGTTTTTCTGGAAAATAAATGCACACCACATGGAAAACATGCATACTTTTTTCGTTCCTCATTAGAAGGGTGGTAATGGCAGAATAAGCTCCCTGGGGCAGGCAACATACTTATGTTCTGTGTTTGTACAGCACCTAGCATAAAGGCATCCTGGCTGTATTCACACAGCACTTTTGTTTCGAAACAAAAAAAAACATGTTCACACGACGCACAGCTGTTTCAAAACAAGGGGAAGCCGTTGTTTCGAAACAAGTTAAACTACACTTGGGGGCGAAACAACCTTGTTTCGGAACTCTTGTTTCGAAACAATGCGTGTGAACCTGTTGTTTCGGAACAAAGTGTTCC
>ML681964.1:23953419-24074254 GCA_007922195.1 Podocnemis expansa | reverse complement strand
GCAGGGGTTAAAGTAAGGGGGAAGGCACCAGAACAAAATTCTGGTTGCTCCACCTTAGGCCCAGCCAGCAGAGAGGGTGGGAGGCTGGGAGTGTGTGAATCTCCCCCTGCAGTGTGAAGCAGCTTGTGTCAGGCAGCCTGCAAACAGCTCAGGTGAAGACTTTGAGGGGGAGGGCTGCTGGGGGTTGTGTGGGGCAGGTGTGTGTGTGTAGCAGAGATGGGTGGGAGCAGATGTGTAGCAGAAGGTGTGCAGCTGGGGTTGTGGGGTGTGTGTGTGTAGGGGAGATGTAGTTGGGGGCTGGAGGCCTAGTTCTGTGTGGGAGTGGGTCCATCACAGGCAGCAGGGGGCTGGGGGAGGGCAGGACGGGACCCACTGGGGTGGGAGAAAGCTGTGGTGGGGTGAGGATTTGCCATGGGTGGCAGGGAGCCACTGTGGAGAAGGGGGAAGTGGGTGCTGCACCATTCTCCCCTGCCTTACCCTGCCACTCCTGAGGTTCCCTCCTGCCCCCCCAAGCCACTCTTGTTCTTCCTTCCTTTCTCCTCTCTTGCCACCCTTGTGCTGTTCCCCACGTGGCTGCCTTTGTCCTCTTTTGCCACCCCTGCCCTGCCCTGCTCCCCATTCTCACTCCTGCCACTGCACACGACTCCTGACCTCCCCACTTTTGCCACCGCTACTACCCTACATAGCAGCATTTCCGAAACACTGTGCCATGGTTCATGAATATTCATAAGTAATTTAAGTTAATTTGAATATTCATGAGTTTTTTATGGTAGTGTGCCTCGAAAAATTTGAAGGTATCAAGGTGTGCCATGGCAGAGAAAAGGTTGGGAACCACTGGACTAGATCTCATAGTTGCTACACTCGTGCAAATAATCAATACTAATTAGCCTTTTAAAAAATTCCAGAGTGGGGAAACAAAGATGCCACAAGAATAATGTTTGCATCAATTCTAATAAATCAGTTCATCATCCTTGCCCCCTGATCTGGCCCTTGTCTGTCCAAGATTTCACTTATATCCTGATCTTGCAAACACTACACACAGTCCCAGAACATTCAGAGGGACTACTATGCTCATGCATAAAACTAAGGACACAGGCAAGTGTTTGCGGGATTGCCATCATGGTGCTATGAACGGGAACAGAAGTAGCAAGCCTTAAAAATGCATGTGGTGTTCACAGGACCCCATCTGAGAAATGCTAAAAGAAAATTCCAAAGAGGTAACCATGTCAACCTAGTTCAGCAAAACAAAGTGTCCTGTGGCACTTTTAAAGACCAACAAATGTATTTATCACACAAGTTTTCGTGGGAGAAAATCCCACTTTGTCAGATGTTTGAAGATGGAGAACTTACAGAATGAGAGGAAAATAAATGCAGGGGAGTGTAAGTTGTAGGATCAGATCAGATTGTTACAGCAAATCTTTGACCTGACTTACACTTCCCTGCATTTATTTGCCTCCAATTCTGTAAGTTCTCCATCTTCAAGTGTTTGACAAAGTGGGATTTTCTCCCACAAAAGCTCATGCAATAAATAAATTTGTCAGTCTTTAAAAGTGCCACAAGACTCCTTGTTGGTTTTGCTAAAAGAAAGGCTCATTGCAACTTCATTTTCCAAGGGTCTGATTTGGAGTTATTCATTATTTCAACCTGTGTGCTATATTACAGAACCACTGTTATGACACACACAATTCTTCCAAAAGTAACTATGCTAGGGTTAATTCCTACCTCTCAGACCTGACAAAAACCTACCAGCTAGAATCAGATTTGGTCCAAACAGTTCACATTTACACAAAAATAGTTTTAAAAAACCCAACAACCCTGAAAGCAAACAAACAACTTCCTTTCCATTCTGAAATGCAGTAACTTTGGTTTCTGTAGTGAAACGGGACTTCACTATGACAACATAATGACATCTGGTCTCTGAAAACACATTCTAAGACAACAGTGTGCCTGGGCAACATGTAACCTTTTATACAGCAAAACAGAAAATGAAAGCTCCTGTGTTTGAATTCAGAATTTAAATTCCATATAGATCTGGTCTTTTGAGGATATTTTAAAATCAGATACTCATTTCCACCACTTTCAATAACTTTAAAATTTAGTTTGAATTTAAGCACAACTTTGCCTTTAAAGTCAATTAAAAAAAAAAGCTCCCCCCTCCTTTATTTTTGGTGAGTTTACTGCAAAAATGTCTGTGTTGCTTTTTCTCCCCTGCCTGATTCCCTGACTGTAAAATCTAAGTTGGACAAACACTGCATGGCTGAAGTGACATATTTGAATGGAATTCAGACCAACCAGTTCCTGTTTATGTTTCTGATTTAAGAATGTAGCCTTCTCATTCACTATACATTAGAAACACACCAAGGCCATAAATGGTGTCAAGTTACATGCAGGCAGGGCCAATGAGCATTAATCATTACTGCAAGTCAACTGGCAAAAGGAGCAGCTGATGGAACACTACACCCTTTAGTTCTGTATAAATGGACATTACAGGGTTTGTTTCTTTTTCCCCTTCAGCATCCATTTTATGAATGAAACCTCAGGCTGTACAGAGTCCATTCATATAAAAGCTGTGCTCACAGGGTTCAGCCCCTAGGGATCAATTGGTCTTGGATAAAGCTGATGTGATTGGTTTAAGACAGGCTTCAGTCTTCCATTACTGATTTAAAATGCAGCCTGTGTCCATATGACCTGCATTAATGCACAAAGAGTAAATCCAGACTGTATTCTCAATTCTCAAATCAAATCATTAGCCAGTGGCACTTACTGTAAAACAGCAGCCGCAGAACAACTTTCTAGATTCTGTTGTCTGCTTTGTAAGGAAAACCATACATCTGATATTTTGCTGTACACTGGAAAGAAATATGTTGCTGAGTTTTTCCTTATTTTAAAAAGACAGAGTAGAATAACTTAGTAAGATTAGCTCCTAGCTTTTTTCAGACAGAAACAACAAATATTTAGAGGAAAATAGCTGCACAGAAAGCAAGTGAGACGTTAAATTTGTTGTTTTACCAATGATATCCCTAAAGTCCAAGTACTTCCTGCACCTCACTTAGGTCATCACATTGTTTTCCACTGTTGTACACATCTGACTGAGAATATGTGCATTCGTCATTTTAGAAGCAAGTTCTCCAAAGTATTTAAGCAGGAAAACAAAATCTATGCTCATTTACTGAAGTAATGCAGCAAAGAGCTCTTGAAGCAAGAGTGTAAAGTTAACCATGTTTATCTATTTTAGGACAACACTGGGAAAAAGCAGAAATGCTGAAAAAAATGTGGGGTGAAATACTGACTGGCAAAACTCCATCAGAGCAAGCATCTCCTTCTGAGCCATGACAGTGAACTGAAAATTATATATATTGTTGCACACTGGTATGGTGAAAAAAAGGACATAATTTTGAGCTGCACATTCAGAAGCGTTACAACATAGACTAGGAAAGCGTTAGTTCCACTTTACGGAACACGGGGGAGCATATCCAGAATATCCAGTTGCGAGCAGTGTAAGAGGAAGGAAATTACAGCAAATTTGAGGAAAAGTAAGATTAAGAGCTAAAGGATTTATAAAGCAAGAGTTCATCAACTGGACACACAGATGGACTAAGAGAATACATGCAAACTACCTGCAAAGCTTTAGAAATGGTGTATTAATACCAAGGAAGCGTTCAGGACAATTTGGAATGGTGTAATTAGGAGCAATGAAAAAAGGGATCAAAGGAAAATTTAAGCACATTATCAAGAAATATTTATTAATTGTTAGCTTTGTTAGACTATGGAATAATCCCTTATAGGAATAACAACAACATTAGTGGCAATAATGCTTAATGTTTATATAGTTAAGCTTCGCAAAATTCATTTTTTAAATAATTTTGACAGGTAATATTGATGTATACTTTTAAGCATTTTTTCTGACTTTTATTGATTAAAATTTTTGCAGTGGTGGGAAAATATAAAGGGGGTGGTTTGGCAATGGGGGAGGGGGTCAGGCAAAAAATTATTTAATGTTGGGATTCACAAAGTTAAAGCTTTAAAATTGTTAATACACAGATTGCCAACATCACATCCAAAATATGCAAAATAAATATCCTCAAATCAAACTCTAATAAGTGCTCACATAGCACCTTTTTTACTTCATGTGTCTATAAATTTTGTTTATTATTGATTGAAATTTACAATTGCCAACATTTACTTCCAAAAATCTAATCATTCCAACCCTATATATATAGCATTTTATATTTTCAAAGTACTGTACAAATATTAGACAATATCATTCAGAGAAATAGTATAAATCCCATCAGTTGTGTGACTTAAAAGCTAGAGTGCATAAAGTGATGAAGAATATCCTGTAGGGAACAATCCTGCACTAGCTTAGATCACTGGATGGATTGACAATTGGATTTCTCTCCTTCACCTCCGTCTTCATCTCAAATGTGTTCACAGACCAAACTTTAACCCAATTTAAAAAAAAAAAACCCCAAACAAACAACAGAAACAGATAAAATTTTATTTCTACCACTGAATAAGCTAAAAAGAAATCCAGCTGTCCTTCACATGAAATAAATCCCCCACGAACAAATTTTAAAATGGTTTTGCTTGAAAATTAAATTCAACATCTCTATCACTGTGGCTCAGCACGGCCCACACAAATGGTCAGCAAAACATGTAAGGGAATAGTATCTCTCTAGTTTAACTGCAGTCTTTTAAAAATGACAATGGTACAAATACTGTTTGGGGGGACTCTAAAAGTTTTATTTTGCTCCCTTTCTGTCTTTAAACATACATTAATAATACTGTAGTGTAACACAAAAACCCAAGTTAAAAAACTGTTAAGGTTTTAAAGTCAAGCATTCAAAGTTAGGATGTGTCAGAATTAAGGTTGTCCCTTCTGCTTGTCACCTCCACCCTGTACCTATCCCACTCTTATCTCTAACCAACCACTAGCTCTTTGTCTCAATCCTGTTCTGCTCATCTAGCAAGTCCCAACCATCAATCCTTAAACTTCTCATCCCAGTCCCAATCTCATGCCTCCCCTTCCCTGAACCCTCAACCTATTCAACTCTCTCTCCTAGAATGGCTTCCGGGCCCCCACAATCTCCAGCCCTACAGCCTGTCTCCATTGGCTCCTGGTCCCAATCCCCCTCTCTAGGCAACTCACCCAGTCTCTGCCTCCATAGCTCCTTGC
This sequence comes from Podocnemis expansa, assembly GCA_007922195.1. Lineage (NCBI taxonomy): Eukaryota > Metazoa > Chordata > Testudines > Podocnemididae > Podocnemis > Podocnemis expansa. Next base: position 24,069,078 of record ML681964.1, on the reverse strand, counting down.
CCCACTTCTTTGTTCAGTCAGTCCCAGTTCTTTAGCATCACTAGATCTGTCTCCCCTACCCCTCTCATCTCTTTACCTCAGCCCAGTGGTTCTTAGTCTCCATCCTTGCTCAGCCAGTTCCAGTCTCCTGATTTCCAGACCCAGTCACTGCCCCAAATTCAACGTTTAGTCCCAGCCTCTATGCCCACCCAGTTCATCCCTACTCCAAATCCTAGTCCTGTCTTTCCCTGCTTCTCAGTCTCAGTTACTTCCTCAGCCTCCCAACCACCCCACAGCTTGCAGCTTTTATGCCCTCCGAACGTGCATCAACCAGCTTCCTCCTCCACAATGCCTGGGCCCAAAGCAATCACTTAAAGCATTAGACTGGTTCCCTGCTCTCAGTTCCAGGACCTAGAGCCAACTCGGTCAACAGCAGCCCAAAGCTGCAAGTGCAGGAAAAGCTCTGCTCAGCTCCAAGCTGCAGCTTGCCCAGCGCTATCAGTATCTTTGGGGGTTTTAGCTCTTAAAAGCTCGGGCATATCTACTGAAATACAAACTGCATTTTTTCAAAACCTGCACATATTTTCACAGGGATGGCAACAGCACATCCCTGACACAAAAGGCCAACCCCATCAATTTGTAACTCTCTACTCCAAATCATAGACTCAATAAAGCTTTTCAAAGACAAGGGTGCCAGACTTTCTTTTTTTTAACGTGGCCAAAACAGTACACTTTTCACTAGCTTTCTTTCTCAGAAATGGTGGAAATATTGCACAGAGAATGTTCCAAACCCATTCAGCCTGAGGAAGACACCCAGTTTAGAAACCTGCAACCCAAGCAATTAAAGTTTGGCAAAGTTACAGAGAAATAAAAACACTGTCTTATAAGGCGAAGCACTGGGCAAACTTGATCACGCAGATTGTATGGGCATCGGCATAGCAAGCAGCATGAAAGAATGAACTGTACTCATACTTATTTGTTTTCTTTGCATAATTCACTCCTAGTAGGTGAAATTTATATTATTCTGAAATTATGAAAGAAGTTATTTTAAAAACAGATATTTAATGTTGCACACATACATAGCCACAATTGCAGTCAAATTCAGTGTACCTCCTGGTACACCACATAGGCTGCTCTGTTGTCATATTTCGTAAACTAACAATAGAGGCAGGTCATGATGGAAACCACCTAGGCCAATATTACCTAACAAATTAGGCCAAGAATTCTCAAAACTGGGCATCTGCTGCTGGAGTCTTCCATCTGTATTTGAGTACTTATATACATGCTTTATTTCAAAAGGTGACACGCTCATAGCAGAACCCATTGAGATGCCTATATCCACACAGCTAGGAAAGCATTTTGGGGCAAAGCTACAGCTGATGTAAACTGTCATAGAAAAATTGTCATCCCTCCTATGATTTCAATGGAGCCTTGACAACCTATGCCAGGTAAGGTTCCTACCCTTTGAGTTTAAAAGGCGCTGTATAAAATGTACAATGTTACATACATCTGTGAAATGACAGCCAGAAGACTTGAACTTCATTTTCTGCTGCAGTTCAACATATATGATAAACTGTGTTTTCCAGGAGGAGGAGGGAAAAGAAAAAGAGCTTCTGCTCTGTTGACATTTTTCTTTTTTTTCTCTTTCCATTATCTCAAACATTCTGCAATAGAAATTGCATACCTGCAATTATAATTACAACTAATTGATCTGCCATTTCCCATGTCATAATTAATGTCATGTTTTAATAGAGTTATAATCATTCCATAATAATGCTTTTCATTCACCAGATTTCCACAACATATAAAAGTATAGTGCACAAAAGCAATGAACTTTTATGAGGCTCCTTTAAAAACATCCCAAAAGGAACATCTCAGTGAATTGCAATGAACTTTTAAAATATGTTTCTGTATTCTTATTTGAGCTGTGATGAAATATCATGCAAAAAAGACTTTCCACTATGGCATTTGCCCCACTCAACATCCATAGGTGAAATATGAAATCAATGATTCAGTGGCAAACACATTATGTTTCCTAAGGGGTTATTTAATGTACTCTTAGCAAAAATGGAAAAATGATGGTTTCTAGAGAACAGATGGCAGCAAGACAAAATATCAACAGACCACAGTTGTTGACTGCAATTTATGGAGTGTACAGATGTGTCAACTTAAATGCAGTGATTCTAAGGCCAATAAAAATACTTTTTGATACCAGAAGATTAATTTTTCATGACCACTGGTTACACATCTATTACATTTTTAAAAACTCTAATTATTTACCTACAAATGAAACAACAACTTTTCTTGAATGTCATTACTCTAAAATGGAACATTTCTGTCACTGGCAGTGAATAAAAAGACACTCAAAAGATTGCATATCTTTCTTCAGATTAAATTTCACTTTTCAGCTCTAAAAAGAAAATTCAGAACAGATATGACAATTAACACTGCCTCAGATTTAAAGTAACAGCATGCAATAAGGAGATCTCTTTTTCTTGCCCAATATGAAGCACAGATACAAAAGAGCCTTTTTTTTACCCTCTAGTTGGATGAATAATGGTGCTTTTGAAGGTTGTAAGAGACTTTCAGTTTGCAGCTTAAGTCCTCTGTTATCAACAGCCATGTTAACTGTGCAGACCATCTCTTGCATGCTGCTCTGATAAGAGTAGAGGTACATCAAGAACAAAAGCAGGGATTTCAGTACACCCCCAGTCATGGAAAAGTTCAGTTCTGGCTCTGATCCTTTGCAGCTGGAGTCCATTTCTACATTGCACCTCAGCTTCAAGAGGAAACCCCAAAAGTCCCTTGAAAAAAAACTAAAAATAAAAAGACTAGCTAGATTTCAGCTTCTCCTTCCTATGCCTCTCACACAAAAAAGGACCTGACAGCCCTGCGTTCTAAATTCTTGTGTTCTAAAATCAGCTAATTAAAGACAAGCACACTATAATGATTAGGCTATGAAAACACATTCACAAAGGTCAATTGGTTGAGTGGATCCATTGAGAAAACGTTAAAAATGAGTTCTCACTGGCACCAGAAATACAAGATAATTTGTTACGAACTGAACTTTCAAAGGGGCTTCAGCTGGGACAGAAACTGAAGGGAGGACCTGGCCACAGACTGAAGCTGCCAAGAGAAGCTGCTTTATGGCTGCACTGGGAGAGGAAGTAAAACGGGGCCAAACACGGCTATCTTCACTACCCTCTAGAGCAGGGGTCTCAAACTCAAATCATCATTAGGGCCACATGAGGACACATATGTTAGCGTGAGGGCCACACCACTGAAACCTTTTCATACAATGATATTCCAAATATCAATAGTGATAGTGTCGTTGTGGCCCGCAGGAAATAACTTCAGGGGCCACATGCAGAACTTGGGCTGTGAGTTTGAGACCTCTGCTCTAGAGTACCCCAGTGAAAAAGAGTGTAAGAGACACCCCGCTCAGGAGGCTCTAGGGCTCATTGAATGCTGCTCCTCACAGCTCTGCAGCCTTTGGGGAAAAAATTGCAAAGAGGTGCCCAGGAGAGTTGTTGCCCTGGGGAAGGACCCGGGGCACCGGCCCAGGCCCTGCCCCCTGACCGCAGGCCACGTCCTCAGCCAGGGACAGGGCAGGGAGCGGCAGCCGCGGCCGTAGGGCTGCCCAGCCTAGGAAGGGGCCGGAAGCAGCCACCATGGGTGGCTGGGCCCCGGATCTCCAGCCCGATTCAGCTGGAGACCGGCAGAGGCAGGGGCCCCGCCAGGACCCGGGGCACTGGCACCGGGATTCTGGGCATGGGCCCTGTGTGCCAGGTGCCAGCGACGCCCCTGGAGGAGCCAGCAAAGCAGCTTGAGACACAGTTTAAATAGGATAGACGGACACTGTGATATTTTCCAATTTTGAATGGATTTTCCCCTTCCTTGTGCTGGTTGACTGCTTCCTCTGACACCTACCTGCCCCACCTCAGTTTCTCCACACTTGGCCCTCACACCTCCCTCAACCTCCTCCTCTTTGCAACTGCTCTGTCCTCCTCACCCATCCTTTCTCTTGTCTTTCAGTTAATCCCTTCCACAATAAAGGGACCCCCCACCCCCTCAAAAAAACCTAACACTCTTGGCACTAACATGATGTCTGCACATTGTCCATTATGCTTGTGGGTTCTGTCCCTTCCCACACCCACTGTCAGGCTTCTCTATTCAGATTGTAAGCTCTGCAGGGCAGAGACTGTCTGTTCTGTGTCCAGTGCATGGCACAGTGGGGGCAACATTTATGGTTGGTCCCTAGGCATTTCTATAATAAACATGATGAACAACAATTTATCTTTCACATCATCAAACTGGCACCTGAAGGTTATTTGCTCCCCAAAAATACAACAGTTTACACACAAATTGAGAAGTCAGCACTGATTTGTCTCCCTCTCTGGTTTTAGACTCATAGACTCTAAGGTCAGAAGGGACCAATATGATCATCTAGTGCCTGACCTCCTGCACAATGCAGGCCACAAAACCTCACCCACCCACTCCTGCAATAAACCTCTAACCTAATAATGTAAACCCTGTAAAGCTGCAGTGGAGTTGCTCCTGATATAAAGGAGCTTAAGCAACAGAAGAATCAGGCCCCTATTTTTGGCAGAGATAAATGAATGTGGTCATAAAAATTGTGAACAGAAATTTAGAAGGCCATAGCTTAAAGTGCAATTACCTACTGTAATCACAAACAAAACCCTTCAGAGGTAGCCCAGCCAAGTTTAAACACATCAGTTTCTTTCTCTGTGTCTTTCATATTTAATTTCTAGATAGCTCAATAAACTGAAGTCTCTGCAGACCTAACATGACAGGGCAAATCAGTGCAAGGTTCCCCTACAAGACCTTGCAAGCATTATTATCAGAAAAGGCTACTGTGCTAAGACTAAATGAACTAAAGGGGTTCTAAAGCTGAATATCATAATTCCAAGAAGCAAGTCTGAATGCAGATGCATCTAAACATCACTTAGAATAAAGACCAGTTGGCCTATCGCAAGTTAGGCTTTATTATTTTATCACACAGAACTAAAGAAAAAAGTTTTGCCTACCTGAATCGTATGCAAAATCTCTAGGTTCCTGTTTAATCATCAAAGGAGGGGGGAAATTTTGATTGGCTACATTGCCAACCATGGCGTTGTGTTCATAAACTGGATCATGGTACTCCTGCTTAAAACTCTGAGGCGGGAAAGGGATGTTTGGCTCAGACATCTGCCGTTGGTATATTGGACGTCCTTCCCTTGGCATTGTAGGCAAAGGTGGGAAAGAATTGCAAGGCTCGGAGAGCTGGCGGCGAAATCTGTGACAAAAGTGAGAAAAGTCACTTGAAAGTACAATCAGGAGCATGAATAATAACTCAAGAGCAAGGATGATGAAAACAAACAACAGCAACAAAAAACAGGTATAATTTTTGCACTGCTCTTTTTTAACTTTAATCGTCAAATAACAAATTAAGAAAAAAATAAAAAATAGCTCAAATCTTCTAGGCCCAATTCTCAATTACTTTCCCCCTAAAAATGGAACAGGAATTCAAAAGCAGAAAGTTGACTTAACACTGCCTTGACATTTCCCATATTATGGAACTGTTTATGGTTCTGTCTAACCTCAGTGTAAATTCAAGTAGCCCCATGGATGCTCTCAGCTACACTCTGCTTGCCAAGACACCCCTCTCCCCCCAGTAGGACACAGGAAACAGCAAATAGCTTTATTCTTTTATTTGTAGTAAATCTGAGCTCCATTGTGCTCGGCTATGGACAATCCATGCCCTAGAGCAGGGGTCTCAAACTCAAATCACCATGAGGACTGCATGCGGACTAGTACGTTAGCCCGAGGACCGCACCACTGAACCCTTTTCATACAATAATACTGCAAATATCGGTAACAATAGTGTCTCTGTGGGCCACAGGGAATAGCTTTAGGGACTGCATGGGGCCTATGGGCCATGTGTTTGAGACCCTGTCCTAGAGCTGGGGTTTTTAACCTGCAGTTTCCACACCCCCAGGGGTGAGGGAAGAGAGTCCAACAGATGCAGGAGTAACATGTAATTTAAAAATAGAATGTCCACCCAACATAGTTCAAACCTGAGATCAGCATGACAGATGAACTTATTTTTTGGTGGGGGTGCAAGGTTACCATGTATCACTGTAGGGGGTGCAGGCCTTTAAAAGGTTAAGAACCCCTGCCCTGGAGGGTTTACAGCAGGGGTGTCAAACATGCAAACTTCTTCTATCCAGCGAGACCACACTGTCTCCCTAACAAAGGGAGGAAGCAGAGGGCTTGCATACTCAGTGCTCCAGAAGGCTGAGAGAGTATTAGGTCTCATGTTATCATAGAGCACCTTGTATGCGAGACTGCACTCCATGAGACCACAGGGAGACAGAGTGGTATCACAGAGCACAGTTTTGAATATACAATGCTCTGCAATGCCGCAAGAGTGCCGCAGTATTTTGATTTATGGTACGTATGGCCCATCTGAAGTTCATTTAAGTCAAATATGGCTCGCACAGCAAATGAATTTGACACCTCTGGTTTACAGTCTAAAACACTGCCTCAGCAAGTCCAACAAGGGGACTGAGTAAGTTTGTGCCTTACACCAACTTCCCACCTGCTGGAGGGTGGAAGGGAGGCCTACACAGCCAACATTCTCAAAGGATGGCCCCTTTCTGCTGCAAGAGTGGCATACAGGAGCCTTAGCAAATCAAGTCTTTGTGTTTATGAAAGAACAGAGGGCTGTATCTTTTTCCTACAGACACTGTCTCCAAACAAATAAAGATATCAGTGGTAAGAGCAGAGCACCATTCCACAAAGTTAAAAGCCCCCAACTGTATCCTCATCGAGAAAAACAACAACTATAGGAGCTTCACCTCACTGAGTTGGTGCCACATTCCTGTCTCAGTGTGCAGGAGTTTTCACCCCTCTAGAAAAAGGAGGAAACATCTGCAAACCCCATGGACCCAAAAGATCTGCTGAGGGGAAATAAACAAAACACAGTCCAAAAGATGTTCTTCCTACTCATATTACTGTCTGGGAACCTTCTCATGAGGCCAGGGTCTCACTCAGAGTTCACTGTTTCCCCTATCATTTGTACAAGACCTTCCTCTCCAAGGGAAGTGGAAGCTGTGGAGTTAGTTCTTCATGGATTTCTGCTCCATGTAATGCACCAGAATGGAAAGGACCATGTTCCATGCTCCTCCCAAGCTCTGGCATGTTCCCTGCCCCCCACAACACCTCAGAGATGAGTTTGAGAAGTTGGGCTTTTGAAGGTTCAGAGGTATGAGGAAAGAGTGGCTCAGGGGAAAGCTTCTCTGGTGAATTTTCACAGTCTCACCACCCTGACATAAAGGGAAGAGACCCAGCCCCAGGTGACTTGGTTTTGAACAATGGTGGTGCAGAAGGAACTTATTGGCTCTGTGTTGATCCACAGAACAGCAGTTGGGATATCCTTGTAGTAAATTGTTTCTTTGACCTGCCAACCCCCAACCAAAGGCACGTCTACAGCTAGAGATGGGGTTGTGATTTCCAACTCAAGAAGATATACTCATCCCAGCTCTGATTGAGCTAGAGCATGAAAAACAGAATGTAGCTACAGCAGCAGAAGACAGGGATGGGCTAACAGATTTCCTGTCTATCAGACACAGCAGGTATGCACTTGGTTGGGCTAGCCCCTCCTGGTGTTTGTGCTGCTGTGGCCACACTATTTTTAGCACCCTAGTTTGATCACAGTGAGACTATAATTGTCTTCTCTAGTTGTGAAGCACACCCCCAGCAACAAGTGTAGACACACCATGAAAAAGTAAGACAGTATATTACTTTAGCACAGCCTTCTTCGAGAAAGAGATATCTCTCTGTCAGAATATATACTGCCAAGAGCCAATGATTTTTCAATTTCTTGTATTTTGGGACTGAACTGACTTGGTTTATGAAAGTAAAATCAGATGCTTTCTTTTAGAAAGTTGCCCAGAGAAGGAGGAAAACAGAATTTGATTGTTAAGTCAATAAATTCATAAATATAAATCTTACACAGTATATGTCTCAAACAGAAATTTTAAGTATATTAAATTTTCATCAAAATACTACCATGAATTGGGTTGAACTTAAATATTTATTGTCATACACAGAAACAACTGAAGAGTAGGGTAGCAATGGAGACTGAAAGTTAATTGATTTAATGTTAAGAATAGTCTATTCTATTCTGCAGTGGTACACTGTAACATTAGGCTTTGCGATTCCACCTACACCTGCAGAAAATAAACTTAGAAACTCAAACGTATTATGAAATAGATAGGCTGACTGGCACTGCATTCATTTCCCTTCTCTTCCTTTTTTCATTAGCCAAAAAAAGAAGCAGAAATTATCATTAAGAACTGTCAAGGAGTGAATCAGAAAATTGCAACTTGAAGTTAAAATAAGAAACAGGCTCACTTGCAAAGCCTCAAAGGAAGTTAATAATACTTGTTGTACTGGAAGCTTTGTAGGAATCAAGCCATTTGTTTATACAAGTGGATTTGATTCCTTTTGGTACTTGTTAGGACCATTTGTCCCCCATACACTTATGCCTTGTATGAAACTGCATGGTTTTTAGGCTGCTGTTATCCTAAGCCACAGAATGTAAGGTTCAGAGAAATGGGCACCCATTTTATATAAATATATACAATTATACTGAACCACAGAATTGATTTGTTTAAAATGATAGTATTTTCTGAATACACTAATAAAGCAAGCCTTCCTCTCTCCAATCAGACCTGTGCAGTATGCAAGAGATCTGTAATCCAGACCCTTTCATATACTTCTCACAAAAATATTTACAAGATCTGCATACACACCACTAAATTAAAATGGTGGGAATGAGGAAAGAGAACATGGAACAAATTCAGGATTAAAAACAGAAAGGAAAAAATACCTTCCACAACAAAATGCATCATTCTTTAGAAATAAAAAAGTGAAATTTTTAGTCACATAATATAAACCTTATTCTTTCAGTTTATTACTTTGGGCATTGCTAAAAGGTTGGTCAGTAGTTATTCCTATTAGAGAAGCGTAATGCAACACGTCCTTAAGACAGCATGCATCAAATTATATAGTAATACAACAAAGACACCATGTGAAAAGCATATTATAAAATGGAGTATCATGAAACATTATACACAGTGGAAAAGGGCATATATGAGCTTCTCCAAATGTATACCTTAAAACTGAAATGCAGCTTCTTCTACAACCTTCCTTTTCAGTAGCTCCCAATCAAAAACCATTTAGCCTGAAATAGTCCATTTTACTTTCTGTATAGAAAGCAATTGAATGTTTAGAGAATTGCAGCCAAACTTACTCGGCTCTCTTAGTTTGATGTACTTACCAAAAAAAAAAAAAAAAGTGTCCAAATTACAACCTGCCCTCTGTTGCATGTCAGCACAGTTCCACCACAGCCCAAGAAGGATGGGGCAGGCCAGAGCTAAGACAGCTGAATGTGCTGAGTGCCTCCCTATTCCATCTCTTGGCAGTGGGGCTCATACAGCCTCAGGCAGAATTTGAAGGTGCCCCAGCAGAACCCAAAATAGGCAGCAGAACTCAAAACAGGCAGCAGGAATGGAAATAGCACCAGCCCCTGGGCATGAGAAGGAGGGACCCAGGGATATAGCAGTACTTGCTGGTGCAAGATCATATAAACTAAATCTCATTTTAGCAGGACTGAATCTGATCCATATAACTCCATGGCATAAGCTCTTAACGTTATTTGAAATGCATCACTCAGAACATGCATGCCTTTATAGGTACGCACCCTACGTGACAAACAAAATCATGTTCAAATAATAAAGTTAAGATCACATCTATACTCACAAAAAAGCAGGTAAGCTGTCAGTTACAAAAACAAAACACTGAGCAACTGTCCCGAAAAACTTAGGCATAGGGGTGTGAACTAAGAAAGACCATCAATTGTTGGGAAACCACTAAGATAGCAAAACAGAACAGATTGACTTAGGGGCACATTTTCAACTTTAATTCTGGATGTTTTAGCTTTTGTGGGTTTTATCAGTCTAACATTGTTCAAAAAGGGTTTAATTTTGACAGCTTAATTTCCTTATTATAACCTGTTGTATTTCAAAAAGCTTCCACAAAATAATACTCACCCTTCCAGGGAAGGGTACACAAAGCACTCTGTAAAAGCAATTTCAGGAGATACCCATACATCTATTCAACTATGTATTAGGCAGCCTTATTTTCTTGTTAGCATGGAACCAGACTTTGATCCTGAGACCCTGAGATCATGCCAGGTAGCATCTCACTCATCAGCCTGTCATACCACCATTACATAACAGGTCACCAGTCCCCTATGGCAGTGTTTCCCAACTAGCGTGCCATGAGGCCTGAAGAGGTATGCCACAGAATTTTTAGAAAAAGTACTGGAAGAGTTCTGGATTGGTTCATTGGCTCATGAATATTCATGAATTCTTTCAGAAACTATATGGTGGCATGACTCAAAATAGTTAAAGGTGTCAAGGTGTGCCACAGCAGAGAAAGGTTGGGAACCACTGCCCTATGGGGTGTTTATACAACTGGAAATACTAAGAATGCTTCTGCCACTCTCAACCATACTGACTAGAATCTTGCTCTCATTGATTTCAGAGGGAATAACTAGATAGGTAAGCACTATTCATCCTGAGAAAGGCCAACATCTTGTACTATGGTCATTAGGAGTTTTAATTTTTATTTATTTTTTTATTTATTACCTGTGATCCATGGGAAAGCTGTTGTCTTGAATGGACTGGGATGGAGGGAGATGAGCAGGGAAAGCACGGTCGGGTTTAGGAGTCTGAGCTGAATTTGGGGATGCATGGTGCAGCGGTGACACTGGGGTGCTGGATGGTGTTGGCGGGTTGGAGGGCCTCATTCCCACTTGTGGCTTCTGATCATAGGCACTACCAGCAGAGTGAGAGGGAAAAAAGGTGAGAAGTTAATTTCTCTGAAAATAAAACGCAATCTCACAAAAACATTATTCTATTCATCTTTCTTTTATTCTGAAGGCATCTTGGTAACCAATTTCTGGGAGAGTTCTCTTTGCTTTACATGGCAGAGCACGGAGAAGTTAGCAGTTACACATAGTGGTCATGTTCGCCTTTGTGGGGTGGAGGTGTACTTTCAAATGGATTCAGTGTTACAGTGTAATACTAACAGGAGATAAGCACTAAGAAATTTTCAAAGCAGAGGCAGATGGACCACAATAGAAGGAGCAGGCAGTGCCCATTCTGTTTTCCAGTAGTCTTCACAGACCCCAAAGTGTGACAAAAAAGAATGCAATGGGAGGAAAGGAATCTGAGCCAGAAAATACAGCTGTTCATTCATCTACCCACACTGATATGTCAGCAGCCTTCACTGACTGACTTTTCTTGTCTCAAAACTGAAGCTCAGATTCTGCAAACTGTGTGTTTATCTTTACCTACATGTTCCCTGATTCTGGAAAACACTAAAGCGCATACAAAAATCCACTCCTACTCAGGAAAGAACTTAAGGAGGTGCTTAACATTAAGCATGCATTTAAGTGTTTTTTCTGAATAAAGTAGTGGGTAGTCTACTGAAGTCAGTATAATTACTTGCATGTTCAAAGTTTCAGTGCAGAAATAAGTATCTGTAGGAACTAAAACAATAGGGGGTTTAAAAGGAGTATCTAATAGGTAACTAGGGTCTCCTTGGTAGGTAAAGTATAAATACCAAGATCATTCCTCTGTGACTGAGTTTCATCATGTTTGCAACAGGGGTTCCCTGCTTTGTCACATGACAGAGCAGATCTCGGTGGCTTTCTTGAGATCTCTCATGGTAGTATACTTATGTGAACAAAACTTCTGTGCTGACTGGTAGAAGAATCCTAAACATACTAAAACATCAATAAGAAACGGCTAACATTTGAGGAGAAAAGAAAGCCATAAATGAGAACCAAAATAAGACCATAAAGAATACAAATGGTATCAACCTACATTTTTTTAAACTGCTAAAATAATTAAAAGTTAATGATTATCAGAAAGAGAGAACTTTCTTTTGAGAAGATAAAAGTATCTGCAAAGCCTAACAAAATACTATTTTTATATTGTAATCGTCCATGAATGCACACATATGTCATCGGCAAAACTCATGAACTACCTAATGTGTTACTCAGATCTGCCAATCTCTCTCCTGTTACCAGGAGCTCTCTCTCAGCCTAATGTGCATAATGCATTTTAAAAGTACTTTCAGCGCAGCTCACAATAAATAAGACCCTTCCTCCCCCCCCCCCTTTTAAAAACTCTCGCTATATACAATGGAGGCGTGCAGCCATGAGTATTTCAGTGAAAATGATCGTTTTAAGATGATTAAGTGTTGAATTGGACTGTAAACAGCTCCATCAGTGTTCAGATAACTGCATTATCTCATCAATCTGTTACCTGCTCATGAGGTAACTTTTATAAGATCTCTATTTTGGTTTTATTTCTCTTTAATCAGTTCTCATTTAAATCTGCAGTCCTCGCTGAAACTACCAGAAAAGTATGGGCTGCTTTACCTGACATTGTACAGGCACTTTTCCCCATAACTGAATTTGAATGGCTGTTCTTGACTACAAGCAGAGCCGAGCTCCGAACATGGACTATGGGGTTCTTTCTTGATTTTCACTGGGAGACCATGAAAAGCCACTGGGAAGGAGAAAAAACAACAACAAAAACATGAAGTTAGAAAACCAAGCATGGTATTAAACAGTGTGTGTTCTCAAGCAAGTTAGATACTGCTAATGAAACACAATTAATTAAACCACTCTAATAACAGATACATTTGAAAAAAATGAACATTTTAGTCATTTCCTTGTGTGTCAGTTGAGAAATAGACACAAGAGATCCTTTGCATTGGCTATTAGCACATTTATTGTTTGATAGATTGACAGCCAGGCTCCCATCTCAGTAGGAGATAAAAACAGCCCACTTATACTTGCTTAGCTACTGTAAATGTTGTCAGAGGCAAAATACTTCCCTGGCACAAAATGCTTCTAAGTAATATTAACGTGATAGCTTTTAGCTGTAAATGCACGGTAGTTCACTTTAAAAAGAGTACCACACCTATTACTGCAAAATTAATTTCTCATGTATGAGCCTCAAATACAAGACCAATTTTTTGGTCTCATTAAGTCCATGAAGACTAGTAATAAATTTATGAAATTAGAAAATTACAGGCTTAACAGTTGATGTTTTAATAACAAAAAGTAATGTCAGCAAAGTAAACAGCAGCCTTATCTATTCCACAGAAATATTTATTTGACGAAATCATGGCTTAGCTGAAAATGGGAATTTTGCCATTAACTTGAACAGGGACATGATTTTACCTAGGTTATTGACAGGCAGAAAGAGAAGGGATGGAGCAGAAATGGGATATGAATGGGAAACATGGGTTTATCTAGACTGGGTAAAGAGGTGAAAGTCAGGTTAGGGTGTTAGCTAATCTCCACCTTTTCTGTAGTCCACCTCAACCAAAACTGAGCCCGAGTCTATACTAGCTGCACTTTTCGGAGGCAGTCTACAGGAGATACGGAAGGTAAGTAAAATACCCTCCATATCTCCTAACAGCTTACTAATCCCTTGCTATACACTAGGCTAAGCCGACCAGAAGTGCCTTCCAGGAGGCTTACAGCAACTCCAGTTCCAGGGCTGGAGTTGATATGGTGGTTTCCAGAGCAATTGAGTAGGTCTCCATGGATCACTCAGTCACATCCGGAAGATCGCACTGACAGTGGTGATTCTGCCAGCATCAGTATAGACCAGTGGTTTTCAAACCTAGGGTCAGGACCCACTAATGGGTTTCAGAGCCTCAGGTACTGGATCACGGCACCCCCTGCTACTGCCACCAAAAGACTGGAATGCATTGCTCAAAGATGTAGTTGTTGGGTCATGGGCATTTATTTCAACTGGGTCCTGAGAAAAAAGTTTGGAAACCACTGGTATAGACTAAGCCTCAGATAAGAGATGCTAATAATCTGCATTAGGGAACAAGTCTGGATTACCTCAACCCTTTTTGCTAATCTAGACAGACCCACTAAGGGGCAACAGAACAGGCAGATGAGAGAACAAAAACATTAAGAGAAGAGCAGTCCTGAAAGACAATCTCTGTTTTTATAAATATTTTTCAAATGCAGTTTAATACATGGGGAGGCTATAATTCCACCCTGGATTCTGATAACATGCCTAAAACCTGTAAAATGAACTCTTGTGGTTAATGATATCATCAGAACAGCTTGCTGAAATTTCAGTTTTGGACACCCATGTCACACTGGGATACTCTCAAACCATTGTATCTCTAGGGAGTTCCAATGACTTCCAAGGGGCTCCCCCCAACCCAAACTCCATGTTAGCAAATTTCAATGCAGCATCAAAGCATTATTAGATACCACTAGGCTTTACAGCTTTCCTTTGCTCGCATGTAATCTTTAAAAGTCACAGTTTGGCTCCACATGCTAGCTTCAAAAAATGTGAGTGGAAAGTGGGTAGGGTTGAGCACACAGGCACGCATATGTATCTTCCTAAAGTAATATATGTTGCAACAGACAATGCAGTCTTCTTAAAATTCAGCGTTCATTGGAGGAAAAATCAATTAAAAAACCGAATGGATCGCCTAAATTAAGGTGCCAGAATTTCAGTTGGAGGTCAAATGTGGCCCGTAGTCAGGTTTCCATGTCACTGCAGGGCAGAACAATGCTGATATGCTGTAGGATTTTACTGCTGGTGTATCTTTAACCACAATTTCTCTGATAGAAGTACAACAGTTGTCAACATTTACTTTTAAATAAAGGATTTTGGGCCAAATCTTGCCATCATTAATCAGGCGAGGAACTGTTAGAGAAAATTGGATTCCATGCATAATTATAATGAGCAAGAGCAAGTCCTTTATGTAAATTTATATGCAAATTAGATGTGGCCCTAGAGTTCCTGATTAGCTGCCAGTTCTGCCCACTCTATCAAAGAGTTTGGGTAATTCTGTCTTAAATGAAAAAAAATAATTAAAAGAAACCCAAAATTTCTTTAAAACAGCTTTTTGCTCTCTCTAAGGCTTAATTCTCTTCTCAGTCACACAGGAAGAATTTGGTATAATTCCATTAGCTTCTACACTTGCAGTGGAAATCGCATCTCAGGTGAGCTGAAAAGACATCTGTGTATTACTACACCCAAAAACTATACAACAGGAGTCAGCGTGTAGGCTCAGATTCCACATATGGATCTCTCCACCACAGAAAAAAGGGGTTTTCAACTCAGGTTAGCTAACCTTCGCCAGCTAACTCAGGTTAAAATAGCAGTGAACACTCAGCAATTTGGCTTTTAACTCAGGTTAGTAGCTTGAGTTCAACCTCAGGCTTTCTGATAAGCACTAACTCTAGTTGCTGCTAACCCACATTAAAAGCTGAGCTGCGGTATCTTCACCACCCATGTTAGCTAATCCCAGTAAAGGATACAGGTTTTTTTGACCCATGTCTGGCTCATACCAGCTGACTCGAGTTGACCTATTGTGAGCTTCAGGGCCGTTTACCTGAGGTGTAGATATTCAGGTGGGGGTTTGAATCGAGAACTCTGTATGGTGGGAGGCGTCCCACAGCTTGGGCTTCACATACTCAACAATTAAACAATCTTGCAACTAGAGCCAGCAGGGACTGAGCAGCTATGGGTATCTAACTGCAGCGTAGTCATAACCTATCTGTCCTGGCCACAGACACCGCGTTGCTCCTCTGTGACGTGCCCGGCATCTCCTGGTTCTCACCTTAACTCTGTGAACTGTTCTTATTTAAATCTATTGCAAGTCAACCTATGAATACAACCATTCTTTTTTATTTTCAAAGCCAACTATTGCATATTCACACAAAGGCCACATGCTGCTCTATTTTCTCTTTTTGACTTTACTGCTTCCTCAGAGTTAATCTGTTATGAAAAATGACTTCCCTTATTTATTTTTAAATAACGGGAGCACAGAGACTCCCACACCGCAGCCTTGCATGCAGAACTGGTTGGGTATTTCATCACCGTGCTGAGAGCCTGAACGTCTGCTAACAGGCAGTTTTCCAGCTCACTGGCACAGGCACAAGTGAAAGCAGCACATTCATTTTGTGCAATTTGCTTTACCTTCCCACATGGAGTTGGTGCATGTAAAAGGCTGCTAAGTACTAAATTATTCCTTATCAAATCACCATCATCTGGAGTCATGATCAACACTAATTAAATTACTTTCACTGAACACGGCTCCAGCCTGCTGCCTCGGCTGCGAGGTACATTTTATTTTGCTTACTGTACACTCCCAGCTAGGTCCATGGCATAGATCTAGAAGGCATCTGCGCCATAGTTTTAATTAAAGTTTACCCACCTTCTTCCAACTTTTATGAGGTAGGGTGAAGTGTATAAAATCAAGCAAGTTAACTCCTTCCTTTCATTTAGGGAAAGCAGTTCCATCCAAAGCAATTTTATATTAGATTCTATTACCTTAACTATGGGCAGGACTGATAATAAAGCTGTAAAATTTGAAGTTGTTCTCAGGCATATCCCAGATGTTTTCATACAAAACTCTATCTGCCACTCCTTAAATGTGTACTTTGCAGGAAAGGAGAGGACAAGAGACCCTAAGAAAAATCTTGTTACATTTTTTTTAAGGCTACTTGACCTTTCAAGCCATACCTTGAGACTGGCTGACAAGCACCCAGCTACTCTAATAGCAAAATTTTAAGCACTCAAAATGCCATTACTTTTCTATTTTCACTGCCACATCTTCCCTTCCCTCACCCTGTTACAGTTCACCGCAGATTGCAACATTTGCTTGTGACTGTTTTTTAATATTATTTTTTGTTTTGCTATATTTGATTTAATTTTTTAAATCAGGAAATAAATGCTTTTGGAGAGAGTGAGGGGTTTTTTTTTGGCATCTGGGTTCTTACTGCAAAATAGCAAGCCACCCATACAACAAAGTTAAAAAAATAGTGGAATTTAAAACAACTAAGGCCTTCCCTTCCCCAGCCCCTACACCCATCCATGTGAAACCAAGTAAAATCCTGATTCCTGACCCTACTGAAGTTGCTAGAAATTTTGCCAGTGACTTCAACAGGGCCAGGATTTCATACCAAATACATACTTATGCGTAGATGGCCAGCTCCAAGCTTATTTAAAACAAAACCAAAAAACCAAAAATGGGTCTTGTAAAAAATAAGGGACCACTCCTACAAACCTTACTTGGATGAAAAACAAGCAGGGAGTCCTGTGGCACTTTTAAAGACTATCAAATTTATTTACCGCATGAGCTCTCATGGGAGAAAATCCCACCTCGTCAAATGCTTTGAAAATCCCACTTTTTTTCCTTTGAAAGCTTATGCGACAAATAAATTTGATAGTCTTTAAAAGTGCCACAGGACTCCTTGCTTGTTTTGCTGAACTAGACTAACACAGCCACCCCTTTGGAACACTTTTATTAAGACTTCTATAGGTAATTATAAAGAACTTCCTTGGCTTGGCTAAGACTTGTATTTTGGTATTTTTGGGGCCTTGCTGCCCGAGATAAATTGGTCAGTTAACTTCCCTGCAACATGGGAAAACTATTATTCATTTGGGCAATAGGTTATCTTTTCTTGGGAAAGCTGTTGGAAGGAGCTATGTCAGATAGCAATGACTGGATATACAGACAGTACACAGTACAATGGGGTGTAAATCTACAGTGCACCAGCCTGCCATCAATCCCCAGGCACATGGACACTGCTTCCAAGCACTAAGGCTCTGCAGCATATAGTAACCAGGTCCATGTGGCCAGTTAGTGCATGGCAGGCTACTACATGGTAGCTTTACATCCCAGCCACCTGTTCACTAACTCTCCATCAGGACAAGCCTTTAATAACTTACTTACTATGTGAACCCACTGATTCAAGTCAATCACAAGTTAAATACTTGGGATAAAGAAGAATTGGAAAAAATGCCTCATGAAATTGATGGCAAGTCCTTAGTTTGCAGAGCTGAGACTCCTGCTCTGAGCACAAAGACAAACCAAGTATGCTTTACAGAAAAGTTGTGTGTTGGAAAAAAACCACATAATGCAGGTCATGTTAGCAGTCTTTGCTAATGGCATATGAGTGTCTGGCTAGCCAAAAACACTATCACTAAATTTCAGCTTAGTTTCTAAGCATTCACTTTAACTCCATGGACCAAACAGAATCTCTCTATCATCAGCATATGTATTGGGACATGCACATGTACTAGCTGGTGTAAAATGGTGTAAGTATCAAATCACATGTGCAAACTTGGATGCCTTAGGAAATTTCCAGTCATGTAGTGACACTAGACCTGTATGTATGGGTTGGAGGATTTTGTGCACTACCAGAAAGAAAGAGTAATGGAGAAGTCAAAATGAGTCATGTTTCAGCCATGTCTGCTGAACCCATTTTTGCATTGCTTCTCACCTTTATGTCATGCAATCATCTGCATGTGTATGTCTACACTTGGAACTGGAAGGCGTACGTTCCAGGTTTAGGAAATGTATCCACACTACCACTGACTGAGCTAGTTCACTGAACACAGAAGCATAGCCACTGCAGCACAAGCAGCAGAAGTTCACCACCCCAAGTATGGTCCCATCTGAAACCCCACACGTGTTCTTGGGCAATCAGCCTGTTCTGCTCTTAGCATCACTTCAGCTAGACTTCCATTTTTTATTTCCTAGCTCTTTCAAGGCTCACATAGGTACCAGTATGTCTCTTTGAGCTGGTAATTATGCTTTGCACCTCCAGTATAAATATCCCTTATATCAGATTTTGTGTGTGATATCATTCACTTTTAGTACCAATGAAATAGATGTATAAATACATGGCATGTGCTTTTCACACCTGTGAGGAGATGAAAAGCCATTTACTTTAAGTTAAGGTCACTTCAATATCAGGTGATAAACTGATTGAGATGACCTCAATTAGTTGTCAGTTAAATTCCAGAGGCAAAGGGGAAGGCCTATGTACTGATAAAGCCAACCCGGTCACAGAATCTTTAAATTCATCTTCACACACACAGACAAAAAGAGAGAGAGATAGAGAGAGAGGCAGCAAGCACTTCAGATACATCAAAGCCTCTCAAAGATTCTTTTCCAGTACATTTACCTCTGCCAATCCCTCCCTCTCCCCCAACACGCAAAAATCCATTACTAAAGGGTCTAATCTCAGCTATCAGCACAGAGTGCCTTTTATGGAGCCATTAAACCATTTCTCTTGTTTACAGTGCCTGAAGAAAGATGTGAATTATGTCTGTGACAAAACAAGTGATAACATTTCTAAACTGCTATCAAAATGCAAACTGAAATACATTTAAGGATAGGGATCCTACTTTGGGCTTTTTGCAATTCCCCTCACCAAACTCTACAGGGGCAAGCACTCACCTGACAATTCTACAAAGGGACTCATGCTGTCACAGAACAGGTATATTTTTTTGAGCCAAAAAGATTTAAGTATACTACTTAGAAAAGGGTGCACGCAAAAGAAAACAAACTGTTGGTTACTTCTTAGCTATTAAGATGTTCCACAGTGGCTCTTACAGGAAACCAAACCAAAATAAAATAAAATAAAATAAAAAATTGGGTTCACATGAGGACTGCAACACTATTATGCTCCAGCAGCCATATGCCGTTTAAATGCACAGCCAGTAAATTTAGTATTCATAGTCCTGCATCAAGTACCACAGAACAAAAACCTGGAAGCTCATTGGACAGCATTCTAGGTAGAAATGACTGTTTATAAATGTTCCTATAGTAGGTTTAAAGTGGTGATCTTCAGCCTCAATACAATAATTTTCAACGTTCTGGATGGTGAAAGTCACCTGGCAAGTCAGAAATAGAGATCTGTTGGATTATTTTGGTCTAAGCCAGGGGTCTCAAACTCAAATCACCATGAGGGCCGCATGAGGACTAGTAGAGGGCCGCATGAGGATTAGTATGTTAGCCCAAGGGCCGCACCACTGAAATCTTTCCATACACTGATATTGCAAATATTGGTAACAATCATGTCATTGCAGGCCGCAGGAAATAGCTTTGGGAGCCACATGCGGCCCGTGGGCCCCATGCTTGAGACCCCTGGCCTAGGCCACCTACACCATTGTTCATAGTGACCCAGTAGCTGTTTGGATAGAGTGCAGGCAGCAAATCCTACTTATTGTATGCTCTTATCTAGGGATACCAGACGTCCAGCAAAAGGAGGACGTGTCTTCCTTTTTACTGTCACGTCCTCCGTCCAGCAGGCATTTTAAGAATAGATGATTTTGTCAGGTTTTTTAAAAAAAGGGTTAAAGTGTGCCAGAACTCTAGTGGAAGCATTCTGGCTGGGTCCCATAAAAATAGAGGAGTGTGCCAGAACGCCATGTTCTAGCGCGTTCCCCTAGGGCCAGCAGGTGGCTGTGGGAAGAAATGAGCCCGGCCACCCTTCCCGGCGCCTGAGGAGGCCTCACCCCTATGGGTCCAAGCGGCGGGTGCCCCCTCTCTTCCCAGCTGGCCAGCGCCATATTTGTTGCCTCCCAGGCCAGCGCGGCTATGAGTCCCTGCAAGCCCCATCAGTAAGGAGGCCTGGGAAGGGGCTTGGGTTGGGGACAGTTGGGCAGCTGGGAAAAAGGCATGTGGGGGGAGAAGGGGTCAGGATGGTGGGCTGAGGAGGTTTGGAGGGGACTGGGGGGCTGATGGGGGTGAAGTGAAGATGGAGAACTAGGATGGTGTGGGGGCTTGGAGTAGGGACATGAGGAAAGAGGGATCTGATGGGGGCAGGCATTTGGGGGCCAGTAGCTGGGGTGCGGGGCAGGTGTTTTGGGGGCAGTAGCTGGGGTGGGTGAATGGGGCCCAGACATGAAGGGGGCCCCCCATACATGCATGTGTCCTCTAATGTCCTCCTTTTCATACTCCCCTGTCCTCCTTTCTATGCTCTGGTATCTGGTAACCCTACTCTTATCCCATTCTGCACTAGCTGTCTCATGTACAGATGTAGATAACTGAGGCAAGATCTTCATCTCAGAGGAATGTGTGTAATCTTTTAGCAAGAGATGAAAAAAGGTGTTTTTGACCACTGATACAACTGGAGAGAGCACAGGACTGGACAGAGATGGGCCAGGTCCTGAGAGCTGGGTTGCTTTGAAAATGCTTAAGCAGACAACTTCAATATAAATTTCAGCAGGTTCTCAAAGCGCCTGCCCATCTGAATCATCTCTGTCTGATCTCCTCTAAGCTCCAGGCAACTGGATTCCATTTAGATCTCAATCCTACCAGATAACAGAAAAATGTCGTCACAAAGTGGAATCTAACATACTGATGAGTTAGCGGCAGCATAATCTCCTGGGCTATCCTGACAACTTTGTATAAAAATTGAAGAGAGAAGACAATAGGACTGAGTTGTGTAAAATGCCACAACTTAGGCAAGGAGTTTTTCAAAGCTACTTTGTTGATGACTCTTACATAAATTTGCAGAACTCTACAAGGTAACTTTGTCCAACCTGTGGCTATATCTGCAAAGTCTTATGAGCAGCAGAATGAAATCCCACTGAAAAAAGTAAAAACAGCAGTACTGGGGACATATGACCTCTGCCCATTCCCCTGGATGGTTACTGGCCACCAAGACTAGTTCTATTTCTATGCAGGGAGTGACCCAATTTTAAGACTTACTCAAAGGGAACCTGAGGATATTCAGTGTCACTGGAATTTACCTACCACCCTATTCTCAGTGGCTTGACCGAGACTGGGAATTACTTGGCATCCATGCATATTAGGTGTGATCTCATCTGATCTGGTTTTGCTTTGGCTTCAGATCCAATCCCTCCAGTCCTCACCAGTCCAATGGATAGAAACAGCAAGGGGCTTCATTTTTGGAAGTTAATTCTGTATGATGAGCCCAAGTATCAGATTTCAGAGCCAACCAGCAACAAGGGCAAGATAGAGCTATTTGAGAACCTCATCAAACAAAAGGAAAATAACCCGCCTTGAAGTGAGCTGCCACCTTTCCAAAAATCACAAATGCATTTTAGTAACATTTTAAAATTCAGTCTATGTGACAAAGCATGTGAGTCTTCTCTCTCCCTGTCTATAATGCATACTGACTTATAGTTCAGTGGAATACAGCTAGTCCTCACTTAGTGACCTACTCGTTTAGTGACCCCTCAGAGTTATGACCAGCTCTCTGATGAGTTGGTATTATGGCGATGTACGAGAACTCGCATCAACTCTCTCAGATTACCTATATTTACAGTACACTATGCAAACTAAGTTCAGTACATTAGAGCTTAAAACATTTAAAATATATATTAAAAATGTTATAAATGATGCAAAGGTGACATTAAAACTATCTACAGATGGTTGAAAAACCCACTACCAGTAAAGTACATTATGCCTGAAATACCGGTAAGGGCTGCTCCTCGTTTAGTGACCAATTCGTTTATCAACCGGGTTTCAGGAACGGAACCCGGTCACTAAGTGAGGACTACCTGTATTCAAAAACACTTTAAAACACTGCATTGCATAAATGCTACACAACATGAAGTAGACTAAAGCAATTATTCAAGTCCTCTTTGGGCCAAAAAATAAAGATCAGAATACATAGGCGTCTTCCTTCAATTTCTACCCTAATTGCTCTCACCATGGCAAGGTTTGCCAGAAGAAAAAATGTTGGCTATAAATCTGACCTACATTTATAACAGAGTAGCAGATCAAGATAAATTCTCATTGTAAGTGAAAGTTTATTTCTTTTCCACTGAAAGACTTGCAGACAGGATTCAAAATAGAAAGCTAATTTCTTAGATTCAAAATAGAAAAGTAATTTCCTAGAGCTCTGATATCTATGAAAATTCTGCGTTCTTATGGCCCTCACTAAAATCTGCAGTAGTGGAGGAATTTACACTAGCAAACACTGCCACATTGGAATGATTTTCTCTAGCTGAAAGGGTGACATTTAAAAGGGAATTGTGAAGAAACAGGAGATTAACGACTAAGAAATCTATCAGTAAGCACTTATTTAAATTAGTTAATTAATTACATTGACCTTTCACCTCTAGGACATTATAGCTCTAAATTTCCGCTGCAATTATTCCAAATGTTTCAGCATGATCTGTCATGAACAAATAGCCTTTGAGCAATACCAGTCCAAGACTAGAAAGAGGTTTGACGTGCAATGGCTAAAGAATAGAGTGAGGTTCAGTGGAGTTGTACTGGAGCCCTTGTTGAACATTATGGCTCATCATCACATAATATAGTGAAAAGGAATGTCATATTGCTTTCCATAGAGCTGGTGTACCCTATGGCAGTGGTTTTCAAACTTTTTTCTTGGAACCCAGCTTAAAAAAATCATTTACGCTTGCGACCCAACAACTACATCTTTCATCAATGCATTCCAGTCTTTCAGTGGTGGCAGCAGGGGGTACCACGACCCAGTGCCTGAAGGTCTGCCACCCACCACTAGATCCCAACCCTAAATTTGAAAACCACTGCCCTATGGCTTTCTTAGGTGGGAAAAAAGACCAGCACAGCTATAGCAACTGTATAAGTATACTACGATAGCAATGCCATTTTAACTCCTCTGAATGCTCTATTTCAGAATTTATTCTAGTACATGCATAGCAGACCAATTATACTGGAATAAAGTCAGTTTTAATCCAGAACAGAAAGTGTCCACATGGGGAATTATGCTGGTATTACTGTAGCAATATAATTATATTGCAGCTATAGCTGGCATAGTCACATATTGGCATAGCTAAACCAGCCAAACCCACTCCTCCTGAGGATGCAGTTCTATCAGATCCTGGCATAAGTTCTACTGGTATAAAACAGAGTTATACCAGTATATTATTGTCTCCACTAGATTTTACAGTGGAATAACTTAATATATATTTTTAACAAAAACCATAACCCTAGTAGACTAGTTATCATTCTAGTGTAGACAAGCTCTTGTTTGCATAACCACACAATCACTGTAATACAAAATGCTACATTCAGATCTTGTGGAGTTCAACTGCAAAGTACTGATGATGTAATTCTCCTGAAGGCACGACTGAAATCAATCCAGATATTACCAGCCACATGGCTTCTTGTTGAAAAATACCCCGTCAGTAGACAATCAAAGATGCAAATATGTTCTGAATATCAAAACTAGATAAGCTTGCCCAAAGGCAAGCCAGCTACCTGGGGAAAGAGGGAGGGGACCTTTCAGTAAATGCCAATAAAAGTTAACCTGCTTCTAGAACAACAAAAGACAAATCAATTTACGAAACAAACTTTTCAACAGCCTGTCTGAAAATACCTTCTGAGGATACTACTACCCACTGGCTTAAATTGTTTTAGCTTGCTAAGAGGCTGAAAATCCACATTATTTAGGGAAAATTCTATCCATACTTTAAAAGAAAAAAGCCAATTTATTTATCTGGCACATGGTTTCACTTAGTTCACACACTTCTTTCCTCCCATCCCCATAAGGTTTCCACATCTAGTCCAAAAATGCATTGAGATATTTTAACAGTATACGTTACAGCTGTTGACACAGTTTGCTAGTCTCTGAAAGCCACAATCTTGCAGGAATGCTGTCACAGGCAGTATTTTACTCTGATTTATGTTCCCCCTTCATGTTGTACTATCATTTAATTCTAGATATTACCTGCCTGAGTTTATGAGACTCACAATTACAGGCAATGGAGGAGAGAGCATTGGTACTAGTGGCAGCTGCCCTGAACTCAATACAATTGCTCCAAAGCAGACGTCTTTGGGCCAAGTTAACTTGTTGATAAATGCCAGAGATGCTGGAAAACTACGGAATTAAGGCAGCACATTTTCAGATTGCTGATGGAAAGGACAAACTATTAAACGAGAAGGGCCAAATTCACATCTTTGGATAAATAGGAACTGCACTGATGGATACTTTCATGGAAAAGTCCAACTTAACTGGGATGAGACCAAGTACATTCTACATAAATTATTCTAAAAAACTATGGAATTCAATAGATAATGTAAAACAAGCAAGGAGTCCTATGGCACTTAAAGATTAACAAATTTATTTATCCCATGAGCTTTCACAGGAGAAAATTCTACTTCATCAGGTGCTTTGAAGCGGGATCTTCTCCCACAAAAGCTCATGCAATAAATGAATTTGTTAGTCTTTAAGTGCCACAAGACTCCTTTCTTGTTTTACCGAACTAGACTAATACGGCTACTCCTTTGGAACTTGGCAATAGATAATGCATTTATTCTTTAGAATGATTAATTCATCTATACGAGGATGGCAGCTTCCAAGCCCTTACAGAAAAGCAAGACTTTTTTTTTTAGCTCACTAGACACAGATACTAAAATTATGCATTAAAATTTAGCATAATTACTCCCGACAGTCATGCTAGTATATGGGTTAAACAAGTACAACCACCATGTAAAGGGATGGGAGTGCCTGCTTGGGACATAAGAACCCCAAAGAGAATGTTCTGGAGGAAAACATTCAAATCAGTCAAGTTTGAGGAGGAAACGTAAGCTCCTGTGTTCTTGCTTGTGAACCATCTGTAAAGACAAACTGCAGGGAGGAGAGGCGTTTGGGCATAAATCTGGATCTATGCACTCTGCTGAGGACAAGACAGGGACCCAGTTATTCACACTAAGCTAGAGAATTTAATAGCTACCTGATATTATGATGACTGGCTCCATTAATACATCCATATAATAAGAGTCCAGAACTGGAACATGAAAGCCTAGAACAGCAGCTCTCCGACCCCACTCCACAGAGGTACTTGTGACAGGACTCTCCCCAATGCCCCCCCCCCAATTATGCTCTTACCACTCAGATGTGGGGCTCCCTCAATCTCTTCTGCCAAAGAGGGGCAAATAAAGAGTCCTCGGCTCAGAGACAGAAGTAATGATTTGGTAGCCTGGTGGTTACAGCACCTACCTGGAGGAGGAAGGTACAGCATCCAGTCCCCCTACTGCAATAACTTTTTCATTGTTCCACATAGTGGAACAGTTCCTACCGGAGAAATTAAGGGAGATGCCTCTTCAATTCCTTTCTCCCTATCAGTCATTGGGGCTATTAAATGGGGGGGGGCCCAGAACCCAAGAGATGGTTCCAACCACTGGGTTAAAATTTTTAACATGGGCTTGGCACTGCAACCATCTCTACCTCCTGCCTCGTTTGTGTGGAGTGAAGCAGGTGCTTAACTCCTTTACACAAGAAATACTGACTTCAACAGAGGGGCTTCTGTTTGCAGACTGGGACTTAGGTGCCTATCTCCATAGCAAGGGAGAGGGTTGGCACATCTCCCCTGGCTAATTCCTGACCTCTGTGCTGGCTTTGTGAATCACATTCTAAGTGCCTATTTCTCTCCATTTACTGTGTAGAGAACTTAGGCTCAGGCTTTGCATATCACTGTGTTGTTCTAATTTTCTAGGTGCCTAAAAGCTAGCGATGCTCAGTACTGCAACACCTAGGTCCCTGCAAAAGCGGGGCTTATAATTTAGAATATTACCAGGTTCGATCATCACCAGGATTCCTGATCTAGTATTGTTCTTGACAATTTTTAACATTTCATGCATGACAGCATGGGCTTTCATCAAGGTAGATAACATCCCTACTTCAGTTGTCAATAAATAGGTTTATCATTCTGCATTTAGGGCTATAGAATTCTTCCAGAAGAGTCTTAGGGGCATATATGGCAACTTGTTATATTTTCTAGGGACAGGTGATATTTGATGGAAGCTTAGAGATATTTGGTTGCAACTTTCATCTGAACTCCTGAACTAACCAGAACTTTGCCTTTGGTTCTTTTTTTAGTACTTCCTTTAATAAACTGGTCACTTAAATGCAAAACCAAACATAAACAATTATTTTAAACACTGTCAACTTCAAATTTGTCAATCTCCCTTCCTCCCCCATCCCACAAAATAAATAAATAAAAGAACAGTAGCTCACAGCACCTACTCACACCTCCCAATTTCCAAATCATATTCTTCCAGGTTTTTAAAATATTTTCTCACTTCCCAAAGCTTTGCAACAGAACCACATGAAGAATGGAGCAGGAAGGTGGGAGAACTGATCTTGTGATTAAGGCAGTGGGCTAGAAGTCAGGGAAACTAGAGTTAGTTCCTAGCTCTCACATAAACCTGAGCAAGTCACCAGGACCTATGTTTTTAAAAGACAGCTGCTGATTTTGGGTACCTCAGTTTCAGGAGCCCAACTTGAGACATCTTAATCATTATATGTTAGCGTCCCCATTTGTAAAATTGAAACAGTATTTCCATACCTCACGAGGATGTTGTGAGGATAATCACATTCTTGTCTGTCAGTTACTCAAATACTATGAAGGAAAATGCTATAGTGAAGCCAATAAACAGTAACACTGACTACATAAAGTGCTGTCTGATGCACAAGATAAACAAATTGAAAACAATCTTATTTTAGTATCTCTCAGTTGTAGAGAAGTGTTAAAAATAACAACAGTAAGTACATTTTCAAAGCATGATTTTTAAATGGACTGTGTCTTTTTAATAGCAAGAGAAAATAAAGTATGCATCAACAAAACACATAGCAGCCTAACTATAAATTCTACAGACTGCACACAATGCACATCAAGTTTTATAAGCAAACATAAAAGTAATTAATCGATTCTAACTCTGTTAATCTTGCTCAATCATATATTGTAGTTCCAAGAAAAAGAACAAGAATCCCTGAGCCTGGCATCCATTTCTTCCAAAATTTGTCAAACCACTGAGGTCTGAATGCAATGTAGTGTAGATTTAGTCTACTGACTTCCAATGTTTAACCATTATTCTCTAGAGATCAGATAAGCCCAGGTAAAGCACGACAGAAAGTGGCTGCTCTCTTGTACTTCAACACTACATGGTGCCCCTCCCCTTTATACTGGCCAACAGAGCTGACCAGATATGCAGTGGAAGTCAAAGACAGTCCACAAAGCAGTATAAGCAGCAAGTGTGCTGCCTCTGCCTACCGAGGAACTCATGCTATGTCTTCGAGCATAGTCAACCCAGGTAACTCTGGCTCCAGGGTTGGCATAGCACAGGTGTGAGCATTCCCCCTTGTAATGTCATATGCACATAACCGTGTGTCCACTAATTCCATGGGTATTTGGGGCATATCTCTTGGCTCCTTGTTCTGAGTCATAGTCTTTTTTTATCAATCGCAGAACTTGTCTGTCTTGCATTGAGAACTGTGAGAGGAGCATTGTAGGACTATTTAGACAAGCGATTTTGCCTACATCTTCACTGCAACATGGGTGAGTTCCAACCTGAATTAAAACTGAGCTCAGGATCTAAAGCCATTCTCACAGCCAGATAAACTAAGCTTATCTTAAAGCATGTCCAAATCCAGGTTACAGGTTTTTTTCATTTGAATGGGAGCCACAATTGGGATAATTATACAATGAAAACACTCTCAGAATGACTAACCCATGAGCTGAGCAAGCAAGACAATGTCAAGCTTTTGGTGGGTAGACTGGCCTGCAGGAGCACCATTTTATTGACATCCTGGAGGACTGCTGATCACACTTACAAAAGTATGGGGGCTCTAGTGGGAAGTTTGTGTACAATATTAGGACTAATTACGTGACAGTTTACTTCCTCACAAAAGTATGGCACTACAGTACAGAACCATAACACACGTATCAAAACATCATTAATCCCTTCACTGATCCATTACAGTACTGTTGCACATCCGAAGTCTGTGCACTCTCCCAGGAGAGTAGGAATTGTAAAATGAATTTTCCACTGAAATCATTCTCACCCTTAAATCAATGGGAGATCTGTTTACACGCTTAGGAAAATGTGCAAACACTAGGTCCATTATAATGTTGCTTTAGCAAAAATACTCACCATTGAGGCAATAACTTAGCTTAAACAACATCAGATAGTAAAGAAGTCTGAAACACAAACCTAAATCTGTAATCTATTCTATATGCATGTGTGTTCTGTCGGACTTTAAAAGTCTAGCCATTGCAAAAACAATCTATTTGGTCTCCACTGGAAAAAAACGTAAGTCACTGCAGTTACTCAAGAGAATTTACGGCCAGCTGATTTTACTGTAAGTTTATAAGGAGTTAAACAAAGAAGCCATTATGAAAATTTTCAGAGATGCCCAAAATAAGAAATTTTTAAAAGGTATATTGATAGTCAGAGGTGGTGAGCAATGAGATCTCATAGAAGTCAACGGACTTGTGGCTACCCACAACACAAACCTAACTCTCATTTAACTAAGGTCATTTTAAGGCTCCTTTATACACTCAAAGTAGTGTAAAGACACCTTAGTGTAAATGAAAATCAGGTCCCAGGTATGAATTTTTACTTCTATTACAACGTGTGCTTGAATGCAGTAGTTTTGTAAGCTGCACGTCTAACAGATGCATGCAATCAGAATGTGCACAACACATCAGATATTTTTGTGTATTTCTGTTTGTGATGTACAAAACCAAATACAGCTAATTTTGAAAATCTAGTCCCAAACAGTTTTTCCTGAAAAGGTGAAACGTACTGCAGTAGTTAACACATTAATTGCTGCTAGTGATTTGGCTGGATAAAATTTTCTTCAAGGCTGGATTAATAAGAAAAACAGCACATCAATTCCTACTGTGAAATATTTTCTTTTTTAAACCAAAAGTTAGTTTGCAAAATTGGAGACTTTCTTGCATGTGCAAATTTCCAGCATCCTTCATCACGATCCAATAATTTTTAAAGTTAAAAATCAGAGACGATAACCAAGTCACTAAGCAACCTGTCTGTTCAGTGATTCCATGGATTGGCAGTGAATGCTGTTACTCTCAAAATATTTCACCACATTAACTTACTGGCAACTACATTTCCTGAATAAGTTCACAAAGAGCAAAACAGCAAAAAGGAGATAGATGACCAGAAACAAAGTTGCTAAGGTTCACTCATTTTTAACATGTTTACCTCTAAGCACAGAGAGCAGGTGGATACACATGAACGAAGATGTTCTACATTGTTCTCATTTACTCCTGTCCTCACCTTCAAGGTCAATCTAACAGCAGATAGTGGTAAGAGATGATGTGTGAAAGACACAAAGCATGAGACGGGATAGGAAAAAAATGGCCTAATTCTTTCTCAGGCAAAGTTTTCATTCACTGAATATAAACTATGAGTTTGGAGCCCATACCGTTAAATAGACTACAGTATTCTGTCCATAAGTTTTAAAGGAACTTTTATTTCTGCAGCGCTAGACTGTTAGTAAACACATTTTCAGCAGTAATAAAACTGACCACTACTTAATTAAACTTCCTTTCCAATGTAAGGTATTACATAAGTCTAGTCTAATGAATGTCAGAATATATGGTCATTTGTTATACCAGCCCAGTAAGACTACTTTCCAATAATGTGTGACAGGGAGACTTTAAACAAAGGAAGACTGAACCTTGAAAAGATGGAAACTATTTAAGAGATTTGACTACAGTAAAGTCCCTATCTGGATAGTATCTAGCTACTTGTTTCACAGGACTATGGTCCCAATTGTATTTAGATAATTCATTATCAATATCACTGCAAGAGAACAATAAAATTTAGTTATCTTTCAGAGCTAGAAAATTTGGTAAAATATATATGAGGAGAGACAACACAATCTGCTTATTAAAATCAAAACAAATCCAACAGCTTTTTAGACTTTCTAAGACCATAGATGAAAAGGCCTTACGGTAAAATTGTTCCAAGAATTAAATTTAGCAAAAGCAAGAACAAGCTAGGCAAGGGTAGGTTTGAACAGTCCCCCAAAAAACCCAAGAGAATGGTGAAAACTCTGCTTAGCACAGCCGACTGCCCAAGGTTGAACCACAAATAAGCCCACAGAGTTCTCTAAATTAAAGGCAACAATCACAAATAAATTTGTTTTAAAATGATCGTTTAAAAAATACACAAGTGTCCTACAAATAAAATGAAATATTAGTGAGTTCTAGAGAACAAGTTATTGGGAGGGAGAAACTGAAAGAGGTGAGGACATTTCGGGAGGTGCAAGGTAAGAACAAATTAGTAAGTATAATAGTAATGAAATAAACAACAATAAGAACAAATGTTTCTACTATGTAAAACCTTTTATGCAGGGATCTCATATTATTTTGCAAGAGATAATTAAGGGAGCTGTCCCACATCTCTGTACAACTCCAGCTTTGTTAACTCATTTTTGCATCCCCTTCAAACTGAGTTAACAAAGCTGTTAAGCAACTTGCCTGAGGTCACAGAAAGTCAGAGGCAGTAACAAAATTCTCCAAGGAGTCCTGGTTCTCTGACCCTTGTCCTAACCACTAAAACAAAATGCCTCACCATTAGGCTCAAGCTAAATGAATAAACTCCATCAAAAAAGTTTTGACAAAAAAAGTCTGACCTAATTGAGGAAATAGTTTAAAGCAGAGAACAAAACTCAAAGCAAAAGTGCTTCAGAAAGGACTATCAGTAAGAGTCATATGAGAATTTTGCACTGACAGAAAAAAATCTGAAAGCCCCACTATAGTGTATTTGTCAAAGAGTTCCAATACTGAGCCTGCAGAACTATCTTAAACGAAAAGGTATTTCTAGGAAGATGGATTTGTAACAGGAAAATTCTACACTGGTGTTAGCCATCTTGTCCCTACACCTTGAAAAACCAGAACACTAGCATCTGCACTTTCTAGGACATCTTGTTCTACTAAAACATGATTACCAGCTGCCTATGCACTGAATCACCATTTAAAATCAGGCAACATAATGTTTAACTTAAAAAATTGGATTTTATTCTTCAGACCACTAATGACTTTCCAGTAATGCAAAATTACACACCAATAAACTACAGAGCATCAGAAATACAGACAAAATATGAATGGTACTGCATATAGTTGCTCTTATAAAACTCATTATTGAGTTTGATGGAGGTCAGGCCTGACACTGGAACTTGCATTATGCTGATATTTTCAATTCTGATTTAAAAATACCCTTTGCATCAAACAGCCCAAAGTTAAATGAAATTTAAACATCTTGGCACTGCTCTCACAGAGTAGATAAGAAAATCTTACCGCTGTGTAGATTGTAATTTGGGTAATTTGATTTTCATATTTAATTTACCAAAAGAATAAGAAAAAAATATAATTCTCATTTCATGGTGCAAAAAACAAAAAACAAAAAAAACCCAAACCCCGGGATTTTGTGTATTGCAAATATGGATGCAAATATTTTAATACTTCTACTTATACCGGAGACAAAATAAACTGAGCCATTACTTAAAATGATAGAAGAACACAGCTACCTGAAGCCTATGTAAAAGATCTCTCTTTAACAGGCTTTTAAAGACTGCAAGCCAGAGGATCTAAAAAGCACATCCCCTGAATAATTTAAGGATCCTGGCATCTGCAAATGAAAGAACTTCTTTGCTAAACCTGGAAAAAAAAAAAAAAGGTCTTGAAAGATCCCATGCAAAATCATTACTAAAGAGTATTTTTCTTATCTCAAAATTTAATCGGACACTGAGTAGAAAAAACATTTATAGCCAACCTTACCGATTTACTGTCAACAGCTGAGGTCTAATATTAACATTTACCCCTTGGCAGTATTAAGTGAAAGCACTGAACGGCCAAGGAAAAATACATAATCAAAAACAAAAAGAGTGAGCCTGGTCCACCTGGCAAAGCTCAGCACAAATTCCCATTAGAAGAAAATTCAATAATAGACAAAAGCCGAAGTTCATTATGAATCTACATTTTAAGGAGTGGAGAAACACCCAAAAGCAACAATGTAAGTATAAATTCTTAAACAAAACACCAAACACATGATTATGCTATTAAAGCATCACACTTCCTAGTTTGGTGCAGGGGTAGTCCTTCTTTATAAATCAAATGTACCAAGGTTACTTTACAAATAAATCAGTATGTTGCTGACTGTATGAATTTTCACTGCCAGCTACATCCTTTAGCCATCAGACAATTTTATCAATGCCTGCCTGCCCACTTTTGTGTCTTTCATTGATACCATCAAAACAATGAGGAGCAGGCACCTTTAAGTTTTAAAATCTCCAGCCAAATGACACAAGCTTTCAGCCGAACTCATCACTTAATACAATTTTTGCTCACATGATGGCAAACCTGGGGCTTAGCTTAGCATCTCTGAGAAGTTTAACATTGATAACGAGGGGTTCAGGATCTGGCCCCTCTCATTTGTATGTTCCAATGGACTTTAAAATATAGGAAACTGCATCCCAGAGACCTAGCAGAGGCCACCTTTTTCTGCAGGTCAGCATTTCAGAGGTCAACATCAAATTAGGTTTGTTGAGCTTTGAGGGGAGAACTAGTCAAAAAAAACAACAAAAAAACACAACAAACCAGATGACACAGGATGGAATTTTTCTAAGTTTTGGATCATTATTTATGTTTTTGATACAGGCTTCATACACTTACCTTAAATCAAGACACTGGTCCTCAAATACAGAATTAATAGAACAGCTCCGCAAAATAGCAACTAAGAATTTTTCTGCCGCTGAACAAAGCAAAACACTCAAGTGTAGTTCTGAACATAGTTGCAAATCAAATAATACTCAACAGAAAATTTTGTATGATATTTGTATTTTTCACCTTTTTTGTGTGTGTGAACATTCTAAGGTGCTTTACCAGGGTGTGTAGACAAACCCTTTTGCAGGTAAAGTGGGTGATTTATCTGCACTAGGATATTTCTGATAAAGTTTCCCACTGTCACAAATATCACTGCAATTTCAGCAGCAGGAGCACTACAATCTACAGCAATGCAGGCACCAGTTTTAAGTGCCACGTCATCTAACCCTGCTCAGTACTGATCTAAAGACATGGTTCTTAAAAGCACCAGCTACTGCCAACATCTCTTCTACTTTAGCACTTCCATCACCAACAACGCTGATGTTTTCAGCACTAGAAAAGTTTTGCTAAAATTATCCTCCTCTGCTACAATCTTGGACTGTGGTGGGAAATAATTTCCCCCATCTTGCTTACCACTGCTATTTGGTAAGCAAGTTTCCTTCATGATAGGTTAAATACTATAGATGTATATTATTTCAAGGGTCTATCTTTGAATAAAAGAAGCTAGAAAGAAATTTTTACTACTTCTTGCACCCAACCTGTAAACTGTTCTCCTTTCTAATGTTTGTACATCATAATTTTGAAAGGCAGAATCTTCGGGGGGGGGGGGGGTTAACATGTTTTGTAAGCATCTTGAATAAAAGTCTGTCTCTGGTGGATAGGTCTACACTAGCAGCGAAATTTGGAGGCAGTTAATGGGAGTTACACAAGCCACACAAAGTAGCTTGTGTAACTTCCATTGACTTCATAACTTTGGTTATACATGCCATCTTCAATAGACTGTGCCAAAAGGAAATGATTTCCTCTCAACATGTGCTATGCCATTTGAGGGGGTGGTTTTATTAGATCAACTTCCAGATCGACTGACCGTGTCTTTACTGACCATTCAGTTGATCTGGAAAAAATTGATCTAATGGCAGTTCATTAACCACTGTCAGTGTAGACATACCCTCTCTCTCACACACCCTTCTGTACAAACCCCTAGTAGTAAAAAGAGGCTTTGTTCAGGGAACTTAACTGAGATTGGGGCTGTGAAATCCAACAAGGCATTGTGCAGCTGCCATTAGGCTGGCATAGTGGCTGTGACCTCCATTCCTCTGGCCACATCTCTGTCCTTCAGATCTACACTTATCTCAGCTATATACCTGGAAAAGAACCTACAGTTGAGTCTGTCTCTCCTGGAGAGTGAAACTTGTGAGTTCTTACCACACTGCAGGCCTTTCACTGGGGAGTCATTATAGATCTATGAACAACACAGAATCACAGAAGATCAGGATTAGAAGGAACCTCAAGACTCAGGGGTGTCAAACTCATTTGCTGTGGCAGGCCAGATTTGACTTAAATGTACTTCAAGTGGGCCATGCATACCATAAATCAAAGTTCTGGAGCACTCTCTCTATTAGGGAGAGAGTGTGGTTCCATAGAGTGCAGTTAGAGGTTGGATGGAAGAGATTCGTGGTCCAGATGTGGCCCACAGGCCTCATGTTTGACACTCCTTAATTCTTGTCCAACCCCCTACTCAAAGCAGGGCCAACCGCAACTGAATCACCCCAGCCAGGGCTTTCTCAAGCTGGGCCTTAGAAACCTCTAAGTATGGATAAATTACAATACTTTGTAAAGACAAGCTCTGAACCAAGAGGAAGCAGTCAAAATTGTGGGGAAGTGGTGTTTTGCAATCTTAATTTCCTTCTGACTTTGCTTATGCTGTTCCTCATTTCTGTTCGGAAGACCTTATAGCTACATACATTATAACCAAGTCCATGTTTGAAACCCTGTAACCTTTGCTAGAGAAACTCTCCAGGAAGCACGCCTGACCTTTACTTAAGATAAAGAAAACAACTGAAATGAGGAAATAGATGCTGCTTTGATAATACTGTGTAAACTGTGGCTGAGGAACTATGAAATACAACAGCATTAATAAAATTGCCATGTTAGAACAATTTCTTTATCACCAGAAGCAATGACAAACTTTGATGGGGTTTTTCATTCACAGTTCACAAATAATTCTCTAGGAATCATTGACTTATTTTGGAACAATAATTGTAAGTTAATAGGAGCCCTGGTGGAACTTTGCACTCTTATAGAAGAAATGCGTGCATGTGCAAATTTTACTTGGAGATAACAGCATAGGTAAGATAAAATCTTAAATTTTAGTTTAGAGACAAGTTTTGCCCTGGTCTTATAGTAAACAAACTTGTTAGACAAGAGAGGGAGAAATCTTCATGTAAAAGTGATTTCAAAATGACTATCTATTTGCATTTGTGTATCTTTAGGAGTTAGTGTGAGGAATCATTTGCTGCAACCTATTTTTAAAAAATAAAGGTAATTTCAGCATTGGAATAACACTATTTCATACTCCTGGAATCGGTCTATGAAAAGAAATCTTGTTTTGGAAAATATGTATCTGTTATGCATACTCAATGGAAACTACTATAAGGAAACAATCTCAAGATATTCACAAAAATTATTTTGAAACTATTTTAACTTAGTTTTAAAGTTCTTAATACAATTTGTTTGAGATATCGCAATTATCAAATTGCTCATGTATTTATTTATTACTGTTTGTATGTTACATGAATGCTAACTTTAAATAGCATTCAGTTTAGCTGATTGCAGAAATTTGCTCTGATAGGATCAATAATGGAAGTTATTTAGCTCAGTGGAAAAGCAGTCATGAACTCTGCCACCATAACCAGACAGTGTGAAGTGACCTCTGATGGAGACCAGACTGGCCACAGCGGTCTGACATGTGTATCATGGAGGCAGAGAGAGGAGGCAATGCCGTATTGGCCTCACCAGGCAATGTCTGTCATGCCATTCGCTTCAAGTATCCTCTGCCACTAAAACCTAAGAGGAGCAGTAGTAGCAGGGACTTCTAAAAGGAACGTAGAAAAGTAGGGGACTGGCAACAGCAGCAAGAGGGAAGTTGGCATGCATGTGTATAAGATAAATAAAAAGTTTCTGACATGAATAAGATACAGGGCAAACCAGACAGAACACCCAGCTTACTCAAACACGCAAAGGCTCGGGGGGGGGGGGGAAAAAACAAAACAGGTATTTAATACGACAAAGAGCTAATTTCTTTTGCTCTAACTCAGGTAAAATTCCTACCAACTCCAATGGAAATTTCACTTGAGATAAGGAAGCAAAATATGACTCATCGAGTCATGTTGTATATATTAATATAACTTAATGCACTACTGTTGACAGAGACTGGCTGTATTAAGTGAACGCAAAATAAGAGAGAGCTGTTTAGAAAACCCACAGAGAATCTCAAGTAAATTCATGTGAGGGACTAGTTGCTTTTGTTTTACACTACTTGGTTCCATACAGCACTTACCATCTTTCTTCCTCTAATCAAGAAAAACAAAAACTGCCGCTATCCTACTGAGCTCAACAAGAGAGAATCTCTCTGCTTCAGTGACAAAGGGAAAAATGGGACTACCTGCTAAAGGTTACACCTTTAGCTAAAATAACCTTTACTAGCTGCAGTTCGGAGCCCTACTTGCTTCGCCTGTTTTTTGTCCTGATGTCATTGACAGGCAAACAGAACTGTCACATGACTGCAGGCTACACCACAAATACTAGAAATTGAGGCAAATATATATATATACATATATATATATATATATTAATATATTAAGAAAGCAATGAATCATACTATACTTACAACTTTCAGCCTGATAGTCTGGCACAAACTGCTCGTCATTGTCAGGTACCTGAGCTGAAGAAAGAGGGGGAAAAAAAGGAGGGGGAAAACATTAAGAGAAGCCACTAAAGCATAGTGAAGACTGTTGTGGTAACCTTGAAGCACAGCCAAGGTCAAAACTAGGATTTTGTTGGCTCAACCATTATTAGGACTGAAATAAGGCATGAAAATGAGCTTTACCATTATTAAAATCCGTTAGCATGAATTTTCAAAGTGGCATTTGAGAATTCTGCATAAAAATAAATCCTAGTATTTAAATCTTCTTTATACATTTAACCCCCTCATGCTCCTTTGCCAAGACAAACTGGACCCATTTATGGCTAACACCTGCAGCCAAAATAGTAGAACACATCTTTTATTTTGTTTTTTAAAGGGTCGAAAGACTCTTTGGCTAAACCATGTAATTTTCATTTCAATCTTATCGTGTTTTTAGATGGGGCTGAAATACATACCTAATGTGAGAACCGTAACCAGCATCTTTCTGCCGTCAAGTATGCTCTTTACTTTTAGGAAACTTTACCACACATCCACACTACAAATCCAACTGCATCTGAAACATCATGGTTGTACCCTGGTGATAACATAGTGCCATTCTGTCGCATAGTCAAGACATTAACAGTCCCCACAAATTGTCTTTATGCCTTATAAACATTCAGGGCTTTAGCACATTTTAGAGATATAGCTTAAACACTGTTTAATTTAATTGTGTGAGGTGGAAACTAGCAGGACCCAAGTCATGGGACAGCCATGTTGTCACCTGTTCTAGCCTCTAGAGTTAGCAAAAACTCAGTTTACCATAATTTAAAAATGTTGCTCTTCTTTGTTAAACTACCCCCTTTAGAACTTGCATGGCAAAGTCACAGGAAATTAACTGTTAGGCAACTCTTTTCTAAAGAGAAGTAAATCAACAGTAATCCGCAACTGAAATTAACATCTACCATGCCCTGGTAACCCATCATGCTTCATCAAAAAGCAAATAGCAGTGATCTATCTATCCATTTATTAAATACTCACCGAATATCAATGTATTAAAAGCACTACAGAAAACTTAGATGTTTAGCTATTGCCGAAGGCTTTCCAGGTTAGGAAATGCTAAAGGCATGGTTTGCTTTTATATACACACCAAACACTCCTTAATGGTAATAGGAATTACGCATACGAATCAAGAAGGAAAAATACCTCTTTAGGCTTAACCACATTTGACCCTTTAGTGAACAAGTACAAGATATTTTGCAGACCTAATCCTACACTCCTTAATTCAGGAAAAATTTCCACAGACTTCCCTGGGAATTTTTCTTGAGTAAGTATTTCAACATCAGGCCCATCATGCAGTAAAATGGCACTTTCATGATTCCAAAGCCCATGTTTATAATCCTACCTAATGTATTATACCAAATGTACCATAAAAACAAGACAATTTTGGGAAAACTATAAAAAAGGGTATAACTCAAATGTTAAGACAAATATGTGAAAGGTGATTAATGTTAATATGAGGAAAACAGGTGCTGAAAGCTTTTTCTAGCATTTACTTGACACCAAAACTAGCCCTTTAAGAAGAAAACTATATTTTAAGACATTTTAATTAAATAATAAACAAGAATCAAAGTTCTACAGAATACACATTTTATCAAATCAAATACTCCTAGTAGGTTGTTGATGCATTAAACTTGTGTTCCCTTCAAAGAAATCACAGAATTCTTACCAGTGATGAACTCTAGGGCAACATAAAGCCCAAGAGAGGTAAAGTCAACTAGAAATTAATACTCTGTAAATTTCAGTTGGGTCATTCAAATCAGTGCATGTAAGGAGTTTAAATTTTCCCCTTCAATATGCCAAAGATTTGACTGCTGCAGGAAAATCAAATCTTGAAGTCAAGTTCTCCCAGTTAATGATATGTACTTTAGGGATCTTTTACATTCCTTTTTTTCTCTTTTTGCTTCCTGAATTTGGGAGCAAATATAAACTTGTTGCATTTGTATCCATTAACTTTATTGTTCATAAATAGAATATACAAAACACCTTGTCCTTAAATTGAATATATATATGTTTTATGTCATTTTAAAATGCAGCTAGCAAAAGTTTGCATATCACTCTAGTTATGAAAATAAATGGGCTCAATTTTGTTATCTCCGCATATGAATCTCTTTTTTTATTTATTTGTCATGGTTGTAGACAAGCATCCACC
Source organism: Podocnemis expansa (assembly GCA_007922195.1). Lineage (NCBI taxonomy): Eukaryota > Metazoa > Chordata > Testudines > Podocnemididae > Podocnemis > Podocnemis expansa. The sequence goes on along the minus strand of ML681964.1, from coordinate 24,029,687 downwards.
ATATTCTGCATTCTCCTCAGCACATTGCCAACTCCAGGCTTCAGGCCTGATTCACCGTTGCTCTTTTGCCAGTTTGATTGATTTCTTTAAAGTCACATAAGCATAGAAGTGGAGTAATACAACGGTGAATCAGACCCTTCCTATTCCTATTCAGAGGATGAGAAGTTTAGAGCCCAAATCCTCTTTTATCATCTAATTCCAGTCTCCCCCTTTAAGGCAACATAATTCCACTGACCTCAAGTATTTTACTCCCAATTTACACTGCAGTGAATAAGAGAAAGAGTGGGTCTTACTACTAACAGTTAAAGAAGAACCTAGCTGGGGGCAAAAAAAAAAAAAAAAAAAAAAAGCTAACACGTTACAGTAAAAATACAGTAAAATATAAAAAATAACAGTAAAAATAGAAGGTGACTGCTGTAGTCAAAACTATAAGAGTTTTAAGTACATTTGCTGGTATGCACTTCTCTAAAAGCAACTGGGGGGGAGGGTAATCACATAGCAAAGTGGACAATTCCTTTTTATATTAAAACAAATGTAGAAAATGTCAGGCAAGAGTTCAATATATTTTCTCCTGGGATGTCTAAAAAAACACATGCTGAAATGCCCCCAATTCACTAGCCATAAAAGATGTGCCAAACGGAACTGTCAATCTATTCCCCTTATTCCTTTGTTTTTTTTTTTTAAAAAAAAACTAAACAGAAGTGAAGTTCACATGTGACCATAATACAGAAATTCAAGCAACTGACCACCCAACACAGAGATTTTTTACAACAGTGGCTAATATGAATTGGAGGTACCATTACATTATTCAAACAGAAGAGTGCTTCTGTACCCTGAGTTTTAATCATTAAAGTGAGTTTTACTAACAAGTTAAACCAGCAAGTACACACTTAACTTCAGATTAACTTGAATCTCTGAAAGGAAAATGTGACTTGGAGTGTTGCAACTTCTTGCGCGTGTGTACGTATGTACACACACACACCAGCCATTTCCTCTTTTTGTTTATTTATGGACACTAAAATTCAGCAAGTCTCTGAAAAATGAGGACAGTAGCCTTCTATTACTGTATTCAGCGCAAGACACAATGTAGATGTCAACAAAACTTCTTCCCTTTCCATTTAGCAGACTATTACAAAACAGATCTGAAATGACCACCCAGAGAATGAGACTATTTCCCCACACTACTTCATTAAAAGGCCTAGGGGAAAGGAGAAGGAAAAGTGACCAACAGGGCTTTCATGAAGCTTAAGCATGTAGATTTTATTGGCAATAGCAGAAACAACTCATCAGGTTTTTCCTCACTAATAGACAAATTGCCATCAAATGATAGATTCTCATACATACAGTGGGCAACATCTGTACTATCAGCTAGTTGCTTTAGCCTACATTATTACTGAAAGATTTTTTAATTTCTTTCTGATTACAGCACAGTGTCCCAGAGGTGTGTGGGAAATGCACAAAAATGTTAATTATAATCCTAGTTTTTCAGGAGATGTATCAGTTCAGATTTATAGTCCTGTCAGCTTCTCAATTAAAATCAACTTGCCAAAAGCAGCTGTTCAAAGCAAAACATAAAAATATTTAACATCCGTTTTTAATTTTTAGAGACAGTATTAACACAATCACTTTACAAAGCTAAACTTAGAACATATCTTGCAAATGCAAAGCAATTTGGAAAAGGAATTTAACCTGATACTGGGCGCCAACTGACTTTCCTTCACTGCAAACAAGAATCCCCATCAACAAATATCCAGTACAAAAGGAGTTAATATTTAATTAAAACCAGCTCTAGCCACTGTAACAATGACCTGAAGCCAAACAAGGAAGAAGATGTATGAGTCATTCTTTCTGCCAGTGAATGAGACAGCTGATCTCCTAAGCAATTCCTCAAGACAAGCAGTCAGAACTGGAGTTCTGCCTCCATTCACAAAAACACAGTCCAGCATGAACCATGTGGCCTCAACCACAATCTTTTCATGTCACACCCTTCCAGAACGCAACAGAAAAGTACACTTGAACTTTTTACATAAACACACAGATTTCATTGCTTTGTCTCAGAAGTAGCACAGACCTGCTAAGGAACACAGTTAATAAATGAAAAGTTAAGCAAACCAAAAAGCAATAAAGCTTAACCCTTTCTTCCCCAGCCTACAAACTACTGCAAGAAATTCAGCCCTACATGAATGTAAGGTTGAAGGAAAAGCAAAGGTTGTCATGTCTTCTCGATTCACTTAAGAACTTGATTTTGGATATCCTAATTACACTACTCCTTTCTTGGAACTTGTGGCTCACTTTTGGATCTAAACACAATATGTTTCAAATCATCAAAGATTTACTCAGCATGCCAACAGAATCTGAAATTGACAGGAAAAAATTTGAGCACCAATGTTTCAGCGTTTACCAGATCTGGCCCTTGTTTTTTATTTTAATTTAAACACAAAATAATACGGAAGTTGGTTTAAAATGCACACTCGGGTTTTATATTTGGTATGTCTCTCATAGTCAATAAATGCCTATGCATTGAAACAGAATTACTAATCTTTTGGGTATTTTTCAGCAAACAAGAGAACCCACAGATTAGTATGGCGTACACATTCAACACCAACAATTTTATAAAACGTTAGCACCATTTTGCCAAATTAAATTTTTCCTCCATTTTTGTGCAGAGATCTTTGAAATCTGGCATTCATTTCAAGTAATTAGATGCCAAATCTCTTAACTGTCTAGCGCTCCAAGAAAGGAAAGCAATTCACTGTGCTTTGTCTCATCTTTAACACATTTTGACTCCCTTTTAGAACATGCTGTACTAGCCAAACTACAAAAGGTCTTGGTTTAACCATGTTTGTTCACTAAATACATTTGTATTCAGACACAGTATTTAATAGCTGTGTACCCCACACTCAGGTAAGTTTTCTGACCAAAGAGGGGGCTCGCTATCGGACAGCAAAAGGATAGATTGCTGGCATTAAACGTTCATTATAGGGCAACAGAAGCCTGAACTACAGCTGGTGCAAATCGGAAGAACTCCACCGAAGTCAATGGAGCTTGCAACAATTCATACCAGTGGAAGGTCGAGCCCTAGATTTTTACTACCTGTTAAAAGTGGGAATTCAAGCATTACCGAACAATGCAAAATAAGTGATCACTTTCACATACATACATTTTGTGGTAAGCCATTGGGTAACACCAAATTTTGAGGATACAAATGTGACAATAATACCAGAAATCAAGGAACTATGTCTTAGAGCTCATCTCAAACTTAGCCCTTAACTGGCAGAAGGAATATACATGTTTTACAGAAAACAGGGTGTGGTGTCTTCTTCAGTTTGGAAAACTTGGGATAGTTATCCACCTGTCTGTCTAGCTAGACACTTTTATTGTAAAGTGATTACTTTGCATTAGGGCGGAGCAAAAAAGTATAATAAATATTAATTAATTTTATGTGATAAATTCTCACCGTTACTACCAAAGAAAGAACTTCATCATAAAAGCATATTATTCCAAAAAGTCAATCTACTGAATACTTAGTCGCCTATATTTATTTTGGAAGTCTTACTTGTCTTTATCACGTCGTGGCTAGGAATTAGTAATAGAAATACGGGAACGCTCATTTTTAATAAATAATGTGCTTTTCTGTGGTCTATTATTCTCCCAACCACATAAACTTCCACAATATATAGTAGACCTTCCATAGTAGGGAGTCTGTTTTCTCTCCTCTGTTTGTTCTAGAATACATAGAAGCAACCATGATGAGATAACATTAGATTAATATTTGAACCAATTATTTCAAGTCACTGAATAATTGCTATCTGCCAACTGCAATCTAATTCCAAATATATAGAATCAATAAAAGCATTTTACAATATTATCATGACAAAACATAGCTGCCACAGTATTTCAACATAAAACAAAGACATTATCTAAACAATATTTGTCTTGGTTGGCGATAAGCAATTTTAACTCTTCATTTCCCAATTTGATAGTGGAGACACTTATTAAAATCCTTCCACTTTCAAATTATGGCATCAGGAAATGGTTCAAATTAAACTTCTATCTCCCATCTACTGATTTGGGGAAATCACATTCAGTTTAAATTTTACACCAAAATAATGTGGGAAGTCTTCCTGATACGTTAATAGAACATGAAGGAAAAATCTAAACTTGTTTCACAGAATTCAACTATTGCAGAAGCAAGTATAACACTTCAGAACTTTTCTACAAGTAGCATCCAGTTTCTGAGGGAAGGAGTAGATTTTGCACTTTGAATTATTTTCTTCCTTTAAGACACATGTGTAAATCCTATTATTTACAATGGAAGTTGAGTACAAGTATTGAGAAGAGAATAAATCCCTTTGTGTTTTGTTGCATATTACCCAGCTTCTTCACAGAAAACAACAAATGACCCTGTTCTGTAAAAACATGGAGGCTAAAATGTCCCGAGTACGAAAGACGCCTTCATAGTTTTTTGCAAGCATTCTTCACGTGTGATACATTTTAACTCCCTTGACTCTCTTGTTTAATAAGCAGATTTTCTGACCTGGTTACTCCCCAGTGGGGTTCTGAACTCGTGGGAGAAACCTGGTCAGTTGCCATTCCTCTTCTTAAAAAGGGTCAAGATGCTTTAAAATTTGATGGTCACTTTCCTGGCTACAGAGCACCATGAAAAGAAACATGTAAACACTACTAATGCTGCCAAATTGGCAGATTCCTAGTTTATGATTGTCCAGGAGGACATAAATGGACAAATCTAGCAATGGGTAAACAAGCTAATTTTGAGATCTGTTTCCTGGCAAAAGTCATCCATGCAGTCACTGCAGCAAAGCTATAATGTAGCCTTCTCAACAGCAGCATATTGTAAATACTAGTGCAAGCTGACAAACTTCTATTTTCAAAGATTTTTTTAAAACTATAATAATTAGAAGAGGTGTCAGAGGTAATAAATAAGATCAAAATCAGGATCTTTCTTATTTCTATGAGAGATTCTCTGCAAAGCCTGTTTGTTTTAAATGAAAACTAAAATGGTAGTGGTCTGAAATGTATAGTTTTGCTAAAATATTTCCAGAACATTGGGATAGTTATAATGTCTAGCTTTAACACTCTTCAGAAATATATAATTAAATATAAACATTGAACTCAGTAGTTTGAATCTCTCTTTCCAAGGTGCACAGGAACTTTTTATACTTACCACATCAGATTAACAATATTCACAAGGTTTCCTCAACCTAATTTACAAAGGGTCAGAAACCTAGCTTTGAGCTTCCAAGTAGTCTCAGTTTAAAAACAAAAGGAAAACCTTAGACACTGTAAAAAATTAAGAAACAACAATAGTTCAACAGTAAAAAATAGCAGGTATGAGTCTTTGTATATCTATAGAAATGACATAAGTCAATTTTGATTTCCATTTTTTTAAATTTACTAAACTGCTCTGCACATACATTACCGTCCATTTTAATTTAGAATAATTTTTTTAATCATTTCCAGGAAGAAGAGAAGATTAATGCCACCAAAAATAAAACAAAGTTGTTTCATCATAAAAAATATCATACTCTTTAATTAGAATTTTGGTAACCTCCTCATTTGTTAAAATGAATGAGATTGGACATAATAGAATCCATGCTAAAACTGCCATAAGGTCGACAGTCACTGTTTTATCTGATGATTATAGCATAAGACTATACTGCGGTAATACACCCTATTTTCAGTGATTTTAAAATATATATTAATAGTTAAATTCTAGCTCTTTCCCCTAACTTTATTAAAGACTCTTCAATTATATCTTGACAAAGACATATACCAAAGGCAAACATTCATGCTAAGAGAATTAAAACGGCAGAAAAACAAGCAAACTTAACTTACAGGCTAACAACAGCTTGATCAGCTACATGCATAGTTATCAAAAAAATCAGCCCGAAGCCAAGTAGCCACCAGTAATATTTCCTTATTTCCATGGCAAGCAGTCGCATGCAATTCTCCCCACTCCCAGAGAAACAAAACATCTATTCAGTAAACAACGATAGAGTATAATCCAGTATAAAATGCTAAAAATAAAACACATGAATACCCAGTGTATAAATCAGGGTAAATTCACAGAATTATGTTAGTATAAATCACAATCATGTTCAATTAATTAGTAAAAGTTTTGTATTTAAAGTTCAATCAGAAAAATCCTTTACTCATATATAACGAGACAGACAATGCATAAGAATCTTCATGCTCGAAATCAAACTATTAAAAAATAAACAAAATATTACTGAGGTGAACAAATACACCTTAAGTAGCATAAAGCTCCTCTAAATTTCCTTGAAGTTCTCATGTAGCAATATCTCCTCCTTTTTATTACCCATCTCTCAATAGCTAATCTAAATTCAGATTTTCACTTTATTGTTTTTAAAGTCTTCAGTCTCAACAGGATGAGCCTTGAAAGGTTACTTTAACTATTTTAAAATGTTAGCCACTGTAAAATTGAAAATGTCAGATTTCTAATTAGTACCCAATATACAGTCCTATAAAAAGTAAGACATTTAAAAAAAAAAAAATAAAACAACCTGTACACAAAATCAAAATGCTTATGAAAAAAGAAATCTTCCCACTTAAGAATTTGATACACACCTAATGTTCTGTGTTGTGAACAAGGTGGAAAGAAGACACTTGCACTTAAATCTTGAAGCATCCCGTCCCGGTGAACCCAGAGAAACTAATTTCTGCCATCAGAAAAGTACTCCACCAGAACACCAAATAATTATATGTGCTGCTCTAAAGGAAACAGCAAGCCCAGTTCTGGCTGTATGCAGTCTCTCGAGGTACAATAATATAAACCTGATCAATTGCAATTAAAATCTGAACAGAGGCTTAGAACTTGAAGTCTTGGTGCATTAGTTCTTGCCAAAAGCAGATGTGATTGTGAGCTGGAAGCAATTTCTCCTGGTAATTTGTGATGACACTGGGTAGAGCAGCCCCAGAGTCCCCAAAGACAAACTCATCAGAGGCTCTAATGTATGCATGACACATGAGGTGGCTCTTTTAGAGCTCAATTAATTGGGCTGAACATTAAGACAGCAAGTTCAGGACTTTTTTTTTTTTTCCTCCAGAGTTGTTTTTCCTCTTTTTACAAGCAGTTTTTCCCCTTACCTTCTGCAAGCCATGTCTCCTGTAATTGGCTCAGATCTTGAAAGAGTTCTGAAAGAGAGATAAAGACACAGATAAAAAGACATACACCTTTAATCTTCCCATAAAATGAAAATATGCTAGAAAAAATATTTTTCTAAAGAACAATGCATGTGATTTTTACTTTGGCAAGCTTGTACAGAGACAGAAAATAACAGCTAGACTCCGATTGCAAATAATGATTATTCTACTCTTTTTCCATAACAGGTATAAACACTACAGTAATATTTAATTGACTCCTGAAATAATAATCAGAATCTTTTAAGTTTGCTTATACAGCAAAAAATGTTTATTCTGTAAACTCACAGAGAAGTTAAGATGATAACCTCTCATTCAAATGATCTAATTCTCCTTACACCAAAGGCCTTCTGCAGTCTTTGCTCTGGCAAACCTCTAATTGACTTATGTGGGGATTTGCCTAAGTAGAGATTTGATTTTTTTTTTTTTAAATGCACCATCTCCAACATAAATAAAGAGCAGAACTTAGCAAATGAAATGTAAAAGAAAAAATACTCAGCATCCCTATTAGACACGGAAGTTACCTTTAGGTGTTACTCTTCTATGCTTCAGGGGTTGATTCTGCTGTGATGTGCTTTGATTCTACTATAAGAGCATCATACCTAGTTCTGAAGGTAAAGTGGCACCGCCATCTCCATGGCCCAAATTTTACCCTGGCTTATATCCCGTGCAATCTCATTGACATCCATGGATCACACTGAGTGTACACCAGGGCAGAATTTGACCTCATTTGTGGCCCCTATTTTCAGAGATTTAGTAACTTGGTATGAAAATTTGCTCTGAGCGAAAACTTAGCATGATGGCTGAACTGATGAACTATTTTTTTAAGCTTATTAACTTTTAGACAGATGGGGTTTTTTTTGATATTTTTTGATATAGGATGCATGCTTAAATGTTAAAGGCTATTGGGCCATATGTTGCGATGATGCCCTGTGTTTATTTCCGTGGATCACCAAAGTAACAAGAGCCAGTGGTTTTGCCTTAGATGTGTGCTGTGAACAGGTACTTTTGCAGTGCTTTTAAGTATGCTGATTCAGGAATATCTGCTCGTCTGAATGTTAGAAGAGTTAAATGGGTGTACACACCATGTAACAAACGTGTGGAAGTTACACTGACCATTGTGAACTGGGAGTACTTCCTTCTCACCTTACTCAGGAAACTACTGCCACTGACTTTAACATGGCTTTTTACATGGGGAAGGCCTCCCAGACTTGGTCCAGAAGAGACTTTCTTGCTTAAATTTCCCATGATTGGAACCACCAGCACAACTCCACCAGTTGTAGCAACAGGGCCAGTTGTTCTAATTGTCTCTACCAGTGCTTGGAACATCTGCAGCTGGTCTAATGGACTTGCAGAGTGGTAGCAACAGTGGAAAAACATTAAAAGGAAAGAAGTAGTAGCCAAGGCCCAAAGGTAAAGATGCAGGGTACAGTGTATCCTTAACTTCTGGCACCGTGTCAGATGCTGCAAAATTCTCACCTCAGTGCGTGACATTTATGAACCATATGTGCAGCAATATCTAAAACACAACAGGGCGAGGCAGGAAAGGATAGCAGCTTTAGCAATTAATCGCCTTTACTAGTTTGTGCCACAAACTTAACTGCAATTTTTGAGTCTTATTTATATGAATCAATCTAGACAAACAGGTCTAGGAAGGAAGAGTGTTGCTTTTTTAAAAAAAGAAGTCTTCTGGAGCATCTCTTCATTATTAAATAAAATGGAGGGGGGGGAGAGGAAGTGAGCCCTCACCTTCTGAATCATGAGCCAGGTCTCTGTTAATGAATTTTCTTTTCCTGACATTTGCTGGTCTCTCGTTGCAGCTTCTCCCACGTGGATTCTATAAACAGGAAAGATCAGTTACTTTAAGCACACACATTTCCACATCGAAACAAAGCCTATCTGGACTGCTCACATAGTCACAGACAAAATTACTAGGCTACTGCTTCTAGTGTTAATGTTTGCATACAGTACCCAGCAAAGAATTGGGCTTTATATGCAACATCCTTCATGCTTGAGCCTTGAAGCAATACATTTCTATTTATCCATGTAAACATCTAGCTGGATAGGTACATATGCCCTATGCTGCAGCTGCAACACAGTACTAACATATGTCTTTAGCACTCTGGAGGACACAAATCTGCCCAACAGCATAATAATCCCCCCTGTTCAAACTAGTCAGGAGAAGTCAGATAAGGAGACTCAAAAAGGCTGCTTTGTTTCCAAGCATTCTCGCCTGCAAACAAGAAGTGTTAAGGTTTGCCTCAACTTCTTTCTCCTCCGTGTGGCAAGCAAAAGCAGCCAGAAACTTTGTCTGCAGCTGCCGTGGGTGCCCTCCTCTTCCACTAATCGTGTGCATGGTTTTATTTGGGGAGGGGGGGAGCCAAAAAAATCCCAAAACTGTCCTGAGCAGACAATTATGCTTTATTCAGATAACCAGAAGAGAAGCCCATCTTGCAGGCTAGGCTCCCAGCCGAAGAGTCGCCCCCACAAAGCAGCTACAAAAAGTCCCCTAGAGAAAGGAGTCGGACTCAAGTTCACAAACACCAACTTTGGACCTGCTCACTCACGTTGGTGACCATGTAAGGCACTTGCTGGTCATAAAATCCATCCATGCTGCCGCTCTTCCGCAAGTCTCAGCTCAGTCTTTTATTTCCTGGGCATTGGAGCTGCAGATTTCCTCCGGCTCTGGTCTGCAATCAGCCTAGAGGGGAACACAAGATGGCTTTTAGATTTAAAAAAAAAAAAAAAAAAATCATGAATGAACTGCTTGCATTTGCATAGCTAATTAACCTCCGAGAGTCCCATTCATAAAAACAACCCTCCCAGCCCTCCTTTCACCTGGGTCGGAAGCCAGCGGCAGGTTAAACCCAGAGCAGAGGCGCTCCGGCGGGGAGCGGGAAGCGAAGCGGAGCGAGGGTTTTGTTTACACGGCGCTGAGCCCTGGAGCGGGGGGGGAAGCGGCGGCTCGGCTCGGCAAACGTGTGCAGAAGTAGTAATGGCGAACCAGAGGACTCGCTTTGCACCTAACGGGAGTAGCGAGCCGCTTGCCAGGCTCATTTTTGCAACCCACAACCATGCCATGAGCTGGCGCCACGTAAAAAGTTGCTGCAAAGACCCACCTGAAGGTAACGCACGGCGATCGGCTGCAAAAAATTCCCTCCAAATTTAATAAAAACATTAATGATTTCCCGGCACTTCCCCTTTGGAAGCTGTAAGCGCCACTGACAGAGAGCTCAATTCGGTGGTTTTTCCTCTGGTTCTCCTCCAGGGGCCTCCAGACCAAACTGATGGATCTCTGCCTCCCATTGGCTCACCGTGTCTTTCACAGGATCAGATTTCTGCCTGTCAGTCAGGCTGCCTCTCTCCCTCAGGGAAAAAGGGAAAAGCTGGATCCTGTCGGATTCTGCTCCTGCCAGTCAGTTTTTTGGCCCTTAGTGGGATGGCTCAGCCTAAGCACACGTGCAGCTGCTTGGATTCTTCTGGGCTGGAAACCAAAGCCTCATGCACCCCAGTGCCACAAATACACTCTAAAAAAGCATTGACATTTATTTTCCTCCAATTCTGTACGTTCTCCCTCTTCAAAGCATCTGACGAAGTGGGATATTCTCCCACGAAAGCTCATGCGATAAATAACTCTGGTAGTCTTTCCGTGCCATGAGACTCCTTGCTTTTTTTGCTTTATTAGACTATACGGCTGCCCCTTTGGAACTTGGCTAAATACACTTAACTAGCACCTGGTTCCAGACAGGGTTTTTTTGGCCCCCATCCTGCAAATGCAAACCCAAACTGCTTCAGCAGAGAACCAGTATCACTGCTCTTACGCCAGCAACAACAAAACACCCTGGATGCAAATATATCCCTCTCCAGCAATGCCACAAAAAACCCATAACCAGCATCTGGATCCTGCCAAATCGAGATTTGGCCTCAAACCCCTGAAGTCTACTTAAATACAGAATATGTTTATCCATTTCTGTGGCACACAAAAAGCCAAACACCAAGACCCTTCTCCAACACAAGAGCAGCAGCACAGAAAGCATCAGACCCGGAGTCAAAAGGCTGCCAAATTTTGGCCACAAAGCCAGAAACTGCCATCAGATTCAATACGCAGGGTTCTGGTTATTTTAATGTCTTAGGAGAAGCTGCATGTGTACTAAATTTATACTATTACCAGGGTATGCAGCCAAAAAATAAGCTGGATACAGCAAGCTAGCAGTGCCAAATTAGAGTTTTTGCATCTTTCCTGTACCAGGCTTTGTCCAGGTCCAGATTTTTCAGTTGATTAATAGAAGCAACACTTGCTTTTTAATTGATGACACAGTTTGTGGGATTTGTAGCCAAAATTTAGCAGGATCCACGTGCCAGAACTGGGTTTTTGTGGTGCTGTTGTGCTGGGATTTCTGAGTTGTCAACTGGAGACGAAGCTTGTTCTCTCTCTCTCTAGGCAATGGAATTTGGAGGGTGGGAGTCAGAAGTTGGCCAGATCTGTGTTTTTGCAAAACTGTTGCACCAGGATGCATCATTCTGATTATTTTGGTGCTAGAGGAGCATTAACACTTGTTTGCTATTTAGACAATGGAATTTGAGGAGCGAGGGGGCCAACATTTTCTGAATATGGCAGGAACCAGGTTCTGTATCTAGGTATCTGTGGCAGTGTTGTGGTGGTATGCATCCAGGTTCAGATTTTTAAGTTGCAGTCAAAGCAGCTAAACATATGTTCTATTTAATTAATGGAGCCAAAATCTGGAAGGATCCAGTTTTTACCCTGACTCCCTTCTCAGGTTATTGCAGTCAGCGGTGCTCTCATCTTCCTTCAATGTAAATGCAACCATGAAAATCGGTTTGCACAATAGTCTGCTGTTATTAATAAACTGGATGTTACTGCTTCCATATTAGTATATTTGTTTTGAAAGTTACTATAGGTTTTTACACTTTGAGGTCAAGCAATTTGTCTTACTTTTCTCCACAACTCTAGCCCTCTTTCTTTCTTTTTGCTTTTCTTTCCGATTCCTTTCGGCTTTTTCTCACTCCGACTCTGCTCACTTGATTCTTTCTCTTCCTAGCAGTCAAAAATATCCTATCACAAGCAGAATATACCTTCCAGACTTTTGCTACTTTGCAGTTTTTGTTTGTTTGTTTGTTTGAAATAGGCCTGCATAATAGGAACGTACTTCATTGTAAACAGCTAATTAGGATATTGTAAGCAGTTCTTCTTCTTCAAGTATCCAGTTTGCTGCTGCCAATTTAAGCTGCTCCAGTGACATATTTGTGGAACTGATCACTGGAGGATGCTCTGGTGTCAGTAGGATTCCCAGGAGAGTATAAAAGCAGAGTAATGGTTCCACCATCCTCCCTCCTCAAAACAACAGTCACTAGATAATGGGTCACTCAAAAGGCATGAGGGCAGGAGGCATGGTTAAGATGTTCCAAGTCTTGTCCTTTGTCTGAAGAAGAGTCCCTTGGAGTCCATTTCAATCCAGCAAAAATTAGAGCAGCTCCAGGCAGGGCCTCAGCAGGATTGAAAAGACAGAAAATGCAAATTTGACTTAAAGCCACCTTTGCCTCCCACCACCCCCTGCTCCGTGTCCCATTTCTTCCATGAATGGAGCTCAGTGCGGTTTCTTGATCTCTTGAGAGATTGTTACATACAGACAAGAAACCAGCTTTCTTTGATGACACACACACAAACATCTATGTATGGAAATGCAACTTCATTAACAATAACCAATCACATATGAAACTAAATCCTGTGTTGTACTTAAAACTGGTGGGAAAGCACTAATTATTTTATAATTTTTAATTCCTCATTTTCTTTTTAATTTATTGTGTGATTTTTTTAGGTTTTTTTTACAACTACATGATATCAAAAATATTTTGATTTTCAAATATCATTTTTGATGACTGTGTCTGGTTTGGGGGTTTTGCAAACTGACTGTTTTTTCAAAATTTGACCAAATTGAAAATCACCTCCCCCCCCCCCCCAGGGGGGGGGGGGGGGGGTGGGGGGAAAGGCATTTAAAAAAAAAGTGTAAAAGTGTCTTCAAAAAATTCAATCCAGCTCTAATTACAAGCTTTACAGTGAAGACGTTCAGTTTTCTTTTGGAAACACGTGTTCCCTCCTACTGAAATCAGTTTCATTAAGTATTGCATACTATATACTATTTCCAATATGTAATGAAGCTACTCACTTCACATATGTGTGAAAGGACGCACTGGAGTGTGTTCTACTTGCCTGTTATAACACACTATGAAAGTACAAATCAATGTTTTCACATTAAAAAAAACAAAAACCAACACCAAGGCACTTAGAGCAAGGAATTCAATAAACACCAATTTCTCCTGGCAAATTTGGGAAGAAGTTAAACACATCATTAAAAAAACCAAACAAACCCTATCAATTCTGAATAATAAAATCTGTACAGAACATGGGCAAATAATCCAAATTACTTTGTGAAAAAAACCTGACAATTGTATTTGAGGGCACCATTAAAATTACCAGCTCTCCTGGACAACCATATTATAATACTGGAACAAAGGAAATCATTTAGAAACAAACAGAAAATTATGGTTCAAACAGTATATCAAATAAGATTTTGAAACAACACTGAATACAGTACATCCAGTTGCCCTTCTGAAGTTATTTAACCCAGTGGTTTTCAACCACTGTGTAGGCACACATTACTGTGTCACCACACAGCAGTAAGTGTGTCGTGGAGAGCCGGGGAGATGGCTGGCTTGGCATGGAGGGCGCGGGCTAGTGCTTTCTGTAGAATGGCAATATGCTACCAAGTGTGTCGTGACCCACAAAAGGTTGAAAACCACTGCTTTAACCTAACCCTCAAATCCAGACCTGATATACAAACAGATGGACTAATTAAACCAGTCCACAAAAGCATAAATACCCTCAACCCAAACAATGACAGAGCTATCTGTGTTAGCAACAACATCAGAAAACTATTCTGTATCCGCCTCAATAAAATAGTATTACAACATGTGACCGACTTTAGTATAGTCCATGAAAGCCAAATTAGATTTCTCCCTGAGAAATGAACTGCTAACATTCTTAAAGCTCCTCTACTGGGTCTTCTTGTCCGTTGACAATGCTTAGTATATTGTGGTGCTGCCAGAATATAACAAAATAGTAACTAATAACATAGAGCTATAAATAAATATAGATTAAAAAGAAAAACACAGGAAGACAGTTGGTTGCTTTGTATATTTTTATGAAGCTTCTGATTCAACATGGCAGCCAGAATTGAATCTTAAATCACTACAAAATAGTGTTGGTAAGACAATATATGACAATTCTAGCCATATGCTAAATATCAAATGTAAGTTTAAAAGTAAACAACATGCAAACAGGGATCTTCAAGTACATAAGGAAAGAAAAGAGGGATATAGATGAACTACCTTTAACATAAACATCAATGACCTAATAACAGAGGTGAAACAATCTCCAGGCATGAGACTTCCACTAAATGACTGCTACGTACCGATGACCTAATCACACTAATCTCTGTGCAACATAGTCTTCAAGGAAACTCAGACGTATGGGAGACATAAAGTAAGATACAAGCAATGTATGCTAACCAAAAAAAACAAAAATCAAAATATGTCAGGAAGAATCCGGAAAACAACCAGTGAAACCTAAAATTTTACTGCAGAAAGACAGAAACTGAACGCACTTGAAATTTTAAATCTCTCATCTTCATAATAAAGATATCAAAAAACCTAGAACGGTTCCAAAAGCATTAAAAAAAAAACAAAAAAACCTGTAGCAGCCCTGGACTTGTGTGGTTAAGTGAAAAAAGTACTGGACTGAGACTGAGGAGACATAGGTTTCCTTGGTCTGCCACTGGGCTGCTGGGTAACTTTGAGTAAGTTATGTCACTTCTCCATGCCTTTGTTTTCCCAAATGGGAAAATAATGATACTGACCTCCTTTGTAAAGTACTTGGAAACCTATCAATAGAAAGTGCTATAGAAAGGCGTTATGTGCGATAATTATTAAAGGCCCTGGACCACAGCCACTGTTCAGATAGCCCCAAAAAGACGTCTGGTAGGCCTCAGATTCCGTCCTGTCGATCTACCTACCTATTTATATGGCTATCATCCTCCTGGTAGCTGGGCTTGTATGTGTGCATGTGGCTGAAATGTATTTGTTTGTTGTTTTTTCCCTGTGACAATTTAGACGATAATAAACCAAAATATCATTTTTGTTAAAAATTTTCATAGATCATGGGAAGTCGAAATATAAAACACATTGATTCTAAAATGAGTCTACAATACCACCTGAGAGTTGTTAGTATAGGTATCTCATGGTCTTATTCTTATTTACAGTATGGGGCCCCCGGTCATATTACATCTTCCATGATGCATCTTGGTTTTCCCTCTTGCACCTCCATCTCAACCAATGCAGCAACATTTCCTCCCCCATAAAATACTATAGAACCACTCAAATGAGAGCTTCTACCTATAATTACTTCCCAGGCTCAACAGCATTAACTTCCTGACCCAAGAGCAAAGTAATGTAAACAAAAATCAAAAACTACCCAACACACTATACCAACACCTAAAACAATAATACTTAAGTCACTGGGAAGAACAAATGAAAACAAGTTCACATAGATCATGTGACAAGCCTTGCCGAGGCAGCAAAGGAGGAGGAGGTTCCTTGCTTTCTTTGTTCTCCCATTCTCAGGCCTGCAGCTCTCACCGATCAAAAGCAGATGCAGCAGCCTAGCATTACCTTCAACACCAAGCCGTTCAGTGAGTCCATGTGGCTTACCCTTGACAACTGTTAAATGTGAGGGACAAGGTAGGGGATATAATGCCTTTTGTTGGACCCACTTTGGCTGGTGAGAGAGACAAACTAGAAGAGCTCTTTGTAGCTCCAAAGCTCATCTTTCTCACAAACAGAAGGTGGTCCAATAAAACATACTACCTCACCCATGTTGTTTCTCTAATGTCCTAGGACCAACACGGTTTCAACCATCCTGCCTCCAACAATGGTTAAATGCCAGTTTGGCGTTTGTTTAATTAACACTAGGAGATTTATGGAGAAAAGTGCACAAGCATTTAGATGGAATTTCTTCACAATTGTGTTAACTTAGGTGAGCTAATCCCTCCTGCTACACTGTACAAGGCAGGTAGAAGCCCCCTACCCAGCTGGGAGAGAGTTCTTCTGCCAGAAAAGGCCAAGTCTTCTGACACAGGCACTGCATGAGATAGCCAAAAGAGGCACTGCACAGACTTACACAAGGCCTGGAATAGAAAGGGTGGGGTGGGGAGGGCATTCTTCTAGTACTACTGAGGTTTTGGGTTGCCCTGCTACTCACAGGCATCCCTGTGCATGTTGCAGAAATGACACCCCCTGAGCAGCCTGTAATCCACAGAACATAAAGATGATTCATGGCTTTCTCTCAGAGGTGCAGCACAGAATCTTATGCCTGGCTTACACGAGGCATGCTCTGAAGTTTAACACAGCTGTTAATATCATGTATATTGCCCACTCTAATCATATGTGAACAATTTTTATGTTCTCTCCCATTTCTGCTCTCCTAGTCACCCACCCCTCCACACAAGGCCCTAGCCACTTGTCTTCCCAAACACAACCAACCATTCCTTCTCCATATGGAACACAGGGTCCTGCTAGTCCAAATAATAATAATAATAATGATGCTGTAGCTCAGAATAGGGCATAGAAGTCCAAGGCAAGTCCTGAGGACATAATATGAGTACATGGACAAGTAATTATGGTTTTTTTAAAAAAAGAAGAAAAAACAGTAGCTGTTTATACTTTTTCAAATAGTAAATTTGTGTTACTATGTTAGGACTGAAAACCAGGTTAGCCATTAATTAGTTTTAAACACTTTTGCTGCAAATGCCATGGCCAATGAAAAAACATACTGTGGATGAATGTGTGGAGAAGTTGCTTTTGTGGCAGATGTGGAGATGAATAAGGAGGAAGACATGACTGGGTATAATTAGATGAGGAGTTCTTTCTATGTCTGTATATGGCAGAGGTGGTGATGGTTGTCTGGGTTGCTACTGTGGGAGAGGGAGCAGTTGAGCCTTTTTATAGGGGAAGTGAGAGGTCACAGGCTGTATTCCCTGCTCTGCCACATACTAGGTAGCCTTTGTGCATGGCATTTAATATTACTTAGTGCCCAGGAAGCCGAATGGTAGACCAGGGCCCTCTTGTGCTAGGCATGATGCAGACAGAGAACAAAGAAGACAGTCTGTGCCCGAGAGAGCTTACATCCTACTTGTCAGACAGGATGCACCATGTTAACAAAACAGAAAACAGACATATAGTTGCGGTGGGAGGATGAACAAACAAAACAGAAATCTTAGTTTGCCACTTGTATAATCAATTCCAGACAGAAAGAATTTGGAGGCATCACAACAAAAATGATTTAAAGAGGTATTTTCAAGGAGGACAATGAATTCACTTTCTGAATATTTGCAGGATGTGGGTTTGCATTCATAAGAGGAAGCATGAAGGCAAGTGCAAAGCCATTGAGTAAGAAGCAAATGAATGGACAGTCAAGGCTGCCATCACTGACAGTATAATGGTAGGATTTACAAATAGATAAACTAGAAGATCTGTTCTAACTGATTGGGATGAACTAAATCATAAAGACAAGTTCCAGAGGAGTAGCTACGTTAGTCCAGTTCAGCAAAACTAACAAGGAGCTCCGTCATGCAGCTTACAAAGTGGGTTGGAGCCCACAAAAGCTTATGCCTGAAGAAATTTGCTAGTCTTTAAGGTGCCACAGGACTCTCACTGAAGGAGCTCTGTGGCACTTTTAAAGACTAACATTTATTTATTTTTTTTGGCCTTTAAAAGTGCCACGGGTCTCCTTGTTTGGTTTGCTAACTCATGAAGGACCTTGCAGATGATGTAGGGAAAGTGGGACACTGATGAAGGTCTGTGAAGAAAGATGTGACTTGGTTGGAATGATGATCCAGGAAGATGATCACACCTGCAGTGTTTGGAATTGACTTTTTTATGAGGTGTGGATATGGTGCCAAGCTTAGGAGGATGGAGGAGATATCACAAATTGATTTGTGAGATGAGGGCTGAACAAGAGGCTTAGCAGTCTGGACTGCCAGGAAGTTATGTAGGTAGACGGTTATGTCAGTAGAAATAGCAAGACTTAGATAAAAGGCTAGAAAGAGGGCTGTGTTAAAAATGACACAAAGATTATGTGGCTGAGTGACTGTCCATAGTAACAAAGAAATGAGTGATAGAGAAAGGGCAGGCAGTGAGGCTTAACAGCTGTCTTGGTCACATTAAGCTTAAAATCTATGAAGAGATATGAAAGGTAGGCATAAATGCAAGGTTAGATGAAGAAAGAAAGGTTTTCTTTTTTTTTTTTTTTTTTAACAAAGGTAGATCTGTGAGTCATCTACATCAAGATTGTGTTTGAAGCCTTCTTACAGATAAGAGCACACAGGTACAGGATCTAAAGAAAGATGAGCAGAAGGCCAAAGAATGAGCCTTACGGGACTCCCACTCCAAGAGAAAGAGGAGAAGTGGAGGATTCACCAAACCAATAACCAAAGGAGTAAGAGAACAGTAAGAATCATAAGGCACTGAGTATAGGGCTTGAAAAGCAAGGAATAATCTCTTTCATCCAAGCATCTTAATCTTCTTAAAATTAATTATTCCTCACAAAATTCCATTGCAAAATATGGAAACATTATCACCCCCATTTTATAGATGGGAAAAATGGGACATGCCTATGGCCAGTGACAAATCAAGCTGATGCTCGGATGCTGGAACTCAGAGTGCTACTGCACCCCTGGCTTGAAGTTTTTCACACTATATACAGTGTTACAGCTTAGCTGTCAGCGCTCCCATTATAAAAATGGTTCCAGTGCCTGGGACTGGCTTTGTAAAACCAGCTTCAAAATTGAAACATTTTTATTGAAATAAAATATCCAGGTGGGGTCACCACCAGAGATGAACAGTGACTGAAGGTGTATCCAGGCCAGAAACACAAGCAAACTGCACAGTGCTGAGAGAACTGAAGTTATGTTCCTTGCTGGCCTGACTCTGTTGTGATTGGGTCCCCCCCAAACTTGGCTGTAATTCTGAATGAGCCTTCCCGTAGAACGTGCGGAATGGAGGGAGGGTTGGCGGGCTGAGCAAAGGTTGTTTGGAACGCTGCCTTTCATTATGTTCCAGTGTTTCCAGGAAGAGGGGAGAGCTGGGAAAGTGTAGCCTTGCCTTTCAATTTTAGATGTGGTTGTTTATAACAATGTTTTATTGAGGTCTTTTCCTTTAAATTTTTGGTATATAATTCCATCTTAATGGGCCCAAATTCCATTTTAATGATATTTTTTGTATGAGAATAATCACATTTTAAAATCATCTGCATTCTGATTGTCAGTACCCTTTCTGTTACTCCTGTGTTGAAAGGCAACAACTAGTAGACACCTGGAACGGGAGATGGGAGGAAGAGAGATTTTTTTTTAGGCTTGCACAGCTACAGAACTGATTAGAGGATTCGCCTTCCCAGATTACTTGCTTTATTTTTCTTTAAAAAAATTACAGCCGTATATAAAATAATGCAGATTTTTCCACAATGTTGCTGCTTTTCATAAGCTGATAGTGCATGCCATAGCCAAAAAGAAGGATGCAGATTCCCCAGGCCAATATATCTCCATGTGGCCCCCCTTCAAAGTCATGTAACAAACTTCAGACTGGAGAGAATGTGCTTTACAGTTAACATCAAAGGCTTCTTTTACATAGGGAATTTCCTATAAGCAACACTTTCAGTATGTATAATATTCTAGCTATTAATTTTATCATAAAAATGTAAACAGTGATCTCACACATTAGTAAAAGTAGAAAGTATGAATCTAATATCTGTAGTCTCTTGCTTTTGTTTCAAAGAAAGGAGTGGGGGGATGGCTTAACAAACTTGCCACTGATCTCATTGATTCTGTTGATTGTAGTTTTCTTTTTTCTCTCTTGCAGCTTGGCAGGGGAATACATTATCTGATACCTACTTTTCATGCATGTTTGGCACCATGGCGAACCAAGACTAACAAGTGGTTCCAAGGGCTTTTTATTTGAGGTTTTTCATAGTATCCATAGGAGAAAATGTGCCATTGTGAAAAAGATCCACAGAGGCAGCTGTTTGTAAAATTTCATGCATAAAACCAGCAAGAGTTGCACAAAGTTTCCACGACTTTTGAAAACGAGTGTTAAAGGGGAAAAAAAATCAGTTCAGTAAATGCCAGTCAGTCTGAATGGAAATTTTCAGTTTGGCAGAATTTCAGATGTGGAATGGCAGAACAGAGGCAGAAAGGATTTGACATTTATTTGCTTGTATTTCGAAATCACATCTTGGTTGAGAAAGAGGAAGCAAGGAAAGAAGTAAACATCTCTCGCAAAAATATGATATAAAGGTGCAATTCATATTGGGTAGCATTTTGATTACATAATTGCATTATGCCATTCTTACCACAGTCCCTTTCATTTTATGTTTTTAGAAGTGAACCCAGGTAACAAGAATCAAATGCGTATTTTCATCTCCTCAATGGTTAGGGTGTTCACATTTTGGTTTTGGTCCATCTCTAGTTGTTTTTTAGTTCCAAATACCTTCTCTTAATTTATCTTGCTGCATTTATTTTATTTTTTCATTTTAGAGGTCTGGTGTATAAAATGTAAAACTTTTAATTCAAAATCAGCTCAATAAGGGCCAAGGAGCGCTGTTTAAGCGGAGTTCCTAATAAATCTGATTCTAACATGATATGTCTGGCCATTGTGAATAGAGACAAACTGCACCTGGAAACCACATTTAAACTGAGTTGGAATACAGGCTTTCTGCTTCAGCAACAACAGAAGTTCCACTTGGAGTATGTGGCTTATCATGAATTCTAGATTTGCCTGGGTTAATTAACAAACATTATTTCAGCCAACAAGGATTCTAAATGTAGAAAATCTTTCAATGCCCCTTCTCATATCCTAAAAGGGTCCTCTTCTTAGGAGGTCCCTACACCGAAGCCCTCTGAAGTCACTGAGAATCTTCCAGTTGTCTCCAGTGAGATTTGGATAAGGCCCTACTGAAGGAAGCTGGTTTCTCCTTTCCTCATCTGTTTCCTAGGTCGGAAAGCTTGACTCTTCCTGAGGTATGCCCCTGAATCTCCACTAAGATAGTCTTTCCTCAGAAGAGTACAAAGGTATTTTTACTTTAAAATATTTTTTCAAAAATGTAGATTCTTAGGCCTTCTTTACACTGAAAATACTGCGTGGAGCCCCACGGATCGATGCAGTGGGATTTATTGAGCAGTCAGTATAGACCCGCTCAATCTATCCTGGAAATGTTCTCCCTTTGACATAGTTACTGCACCCCACCAAAAAGAGTAACGCTGCATCAGAGGAAGAGCACTTCCCATCAATGCAGCTAAGTGAAGACGCTATGAAGTGAAAGTACGTAAGTTGACGGGAGAGGCGCATTCTGCAGCACATAGATTGCATATCTCTTGTTGACTAAGCACTGTAGTGTGGCCTAGGCATTAAAAATATTATTTTTTTGAAGTATTACTTTTTTCCATGTATTCAAGAAAAGCTTTTCTGGCAACATTGTTTATGGCAAATGCTTTCATGGATTTCACAGACCATACATTGCAACCTAAACTTTGGCCCCAAACAATTCCCACCCTCTGTAGTGGTGTCATAGAATTTTCACTTACATTCAAGGTTTCTGTCATTTTTTTTTAGAAGCTCAATTGCCTGAGCCCAAGGTCAACTAAGACTTCAGGTTGAAAACAATTATCAACAACTTCACTGCTTTGGCACAGTGGAATTCTCTATAGTCAGGCTAATTTGTGTAGGAGATGGAACTTTTTTATGGCCAGTGTGAGACTGTGCACAAACTCCCCCAGGAATTAAAAAATCTTTCAAACCTTCTGCTGTGAGTGCAAGGCATGTTTCTTTGTCCTTGCCTTCTGTAACATAACCCACACACACAACCACACATGCACATACACACACACACACACACACACATCCCTACTAGGAAACCAAAACACTACACATATACAATTCTCTTGGGGAGATGGTAAGATAGAGAACAAACCTCACATGACACAACTTGAAGGCACTCAGATGCTACAGTGATGTGAGTGGTTCAAGAACCTATAGAGACTAGTAAGCAATGGGAGTTTTCCTATTGACTTCAAAGAGGTCATGATTTCACTCACCAAAGCCAAATTATTTGGAGAAACCATTAAAAATTGTATAGCTGAAAATACTGAAATGTCTAAGCATTTCCTTTTAACACCATCTAGACCACAAAATAAACATATGTCACCAAGAAAAATATAGAATCATAGGCTGTGTTCACACAGCATTTTTATTTCGAAACAAAAAAAAGCATGTTCACACGACACACAGTTGTTTCGATACAACGGGAACCTGTTGTTTCGAAACAATTATGTTGTTTCAAAACAAGTTAAACCCCATTTGGGGGTGAAACAACCTTGTTTCGAAATCGTTGTTTCAAAACAATGCGTGTGAACATGTTTCGGAACAAGGTGTTCCAAAACAACATTTGAAGGGCTGCCCCTTCAGCACCCTGGCCAGGGTGCTGAGGGGTGTCCCCTGGCTGGCAGAGGGGGGCTGCAGGCACCGGCGGGGATCAGCGCTCGGCTGCGCTGAACCCCGCAGGTACCTGCAGCCCCCCTCTGCAGGCACCCGCGGGGTTCAGTGCTGGGCTGCGCTGAACCCCACGGGTTCCTGCAGCCCCCTCCCCAAGTGAAATAGCATGTTCACACTGTGAACTTGCTATTTCCTTTCCCGCCTTTTTCCTTATTTCGAAGTAACTTTTAAGCCGAATTAGCAAAGTTATTTCAAAATAAGGTGTTATTTCTATATAAGTTGTTTCAAAGCAACTTATATCGAAATAACCCCCTGTGTGTGAACACAGCCATAGAGTCAGAGGCTATGTCCCCATCAGCAATTTTAGTTCAGACTTGCTAGGATGCATCTCTGGCATGGAAGTTGTTCTGTCTTACGCACCTGGAGAAAAATGATTATAGAGGAAAGACAAAATGTTTTTAGCACATCTTTCTTGCATTTATTCATACAGTCATCCATATCAACACATTTTTCAAACATCAAAGAGAATTAAAATTCTCCCATAAAGTCCTCCTAAGAACACTAGATGAAGTATGTCCACAATAAAGGTTTCCTGACCTATACTCTGTATTATTAGTAGAACAAAAGAAGAGAGGAGTAAGACCAGTCTAAGATACCTTCTATATGAACACTCAGTTCATGGCAAGCTGCCATGTGAGACTAATCATCACTAGCTTGCAGTGGACCAACTGTCTACTGCTTCTGCACATTAGGTGCTTATTAATGCAGTTTGATCTAGCGGCCATTTTGAAGTGTACTAGAACAGAGTGCATTAACAAACCATTAATGCATGCCAACTGGCTCCTCACGGCCTGTTATTGTGTAGCTGGCTAGTGGAGGGGAGTAGATTCACATCCCAGCTCTCCGCAAGTCAATTGGTTGTGTGAACAAGCCCTTAGACCACTAGTTTTCAAACTTTTTTCTCAGGGCCCAATTGACAAAAATCATTTGTGCCTATGACCCAGAAATTATATCTTTGAGCAATGCATTCCAGTCTTGTGGTGGCAGGGGATGCTGCGACCCAGTACGGGGTCCCAACCCATAGATTGAAAACCACTGCCCTAAACAATTAGCAGATGAAGACACAGAAATTTAGGATAGAAGATGGGATTTTCTACAGTGCTTAACTGAGTTTGGTTGCAGGATACTAGAGAGACAAAGTGGCTCAAGTCCAATAAAATATATTACTTCAACCACCTTCTCTCTCTAAAAGCAAGACTACACTGCCTGCCTTTTATGTCAGCAGTCAAATAACTTGCATATTTTTGCTCAGCTTCCCTGCTCCTGGCACATCCACTACACTGAAGCTGAGTTGAAGGGAGGAGGCCTCCCTTCAATTCAGTGCTACCCAGTTGCCCAGGTGGTGTTCAGGGATTGATGGCTGAGTGGATCTTCACACGCCTGATCAGTTGATCAGGAAGTTCAGACTGACCGAGGCAAATTTGCCACCATCAGTGAAGACAAGCCGTAACTGAGTTAGGAGATTGTGGACACATTTTTCAAAGGCACAAGTGGGAGTCTGGGGCATTTGAAAAAATTCTTCCACTGCATATTGATCCTGTACCACCATCATTTTCTAAGGTTTTTGTATGAAAATTGACAATATGAGCCCTTTTTTCTTAATTGTCACCAGCTCCAAGGATCTCTACTTAAATATTATAGTAATCTTCATAGTTAAGGTAAAAGGAAATTCATGTTCTTCCCTTTCTCTGTAATATTCTGACCAATGCATCCTCTCTTCCTAATTGAACATGCTCTCATCTACAAATACCCTGCATTCATGCTAAATTTCCAGAGCAACTTAAGTATTCCAAATAATAACCCATCTCAGGACAGAGATCACTATCAAGGCATCACTTTTAAAGCACTCAAAAAATTGAGCTACAGGAATACATTTCACAAATAAATAGAAATCAAGTATTGTTCATTTATCTTCACTCACAAATCCTAGGCAGTAGACACTTGCATCAGAATAGCTTATCATGGTCACCTTCACATGAGACAAACAGAAAGATTCCTTCTTAAAACATGGAGCCATTTGTATCAGTGATGTCTAACCTATTCAAAAATGAGAGTCCTTTGGCACCTTAAAGACTAACAGATTTATTTGGGCATAAGCCTTTGTGGGCTCCAACCCACTTTGTCATATGTGTGCACCTACATGGACTCAGTGTTGAGCTTGGTATCTGAGTAGTGATACCAGATCTCCTGAATTGCATCCTAGTACTTTAGTTGCAAGCCATGCTTTCATCTCAAGGAAAGAACAGGATTAAAACTGAAATTTAAACCTGAAAATGATCCAGAAGTAAAATTAAGATTGACATAGTTTTAAAAGACTCAAAGGCATAGATGCTACAGCACAGCTCCTAATTCATCCTTTGAATTTATCTGTGGGATGCTCAATCCACCTTTCCTTCCTCGCAGTCTTCCCACAGTGACTGTGGAGCCAAAAACCTACTGATTTGTCAGCTGATCATTTTTTTTTTGCCTTTCATTCTTTTGTTAGAATTGTGTGAATACACACTGAGTATTAGAACATAATGTACCAACAAAGCAAGAGCACAGTCTACATTTCAAACACTCATATAGTCCCAGGCTAGGAATTACACATAAGGCTCCTGCAGCTGCCAATCCCCTGGTTCACATCTATGCTAAATCACCACCCCTCACGAGCAACACCTGTTGTCCTCCACCACAAGTGATTGATGATGATTTAGCACAGCATGGGGTTTTTTAGGTCAGTAGCAGCAAGGTAGGAAGAGTAAAATACTTAAAAGAAAAAAGCTGCAATGCACTAAAGGGAAAGCTGAAACAAGAAAATATGAGGGGAAAAAAATAAGATTAATATGCCTTTTCTCTCTCACTTGTCTGTTCTGATTTCCCCACCACCTCATTTATTTAAAAAAGAAAAAGAGGAAGCAATGGTGAACTGACAGTGCCGGAGAGTAAATTCATGTGTTAATCCACTTTGCAAACTTCTCCACTTTATCCAACAGTGCTAGGCTGCATTGACCGATGTGGTTCAGCATGGGATAAAGGTAGCTCATTCTCCTAAACACATCCAAGCTTTGCCTCTCTGCTGAACCTGTCAGGTGATGACATCTTTGCTTGTGGGTTTCTTAAAATGGAATTTGTCCACTAGGAGATAGATTGAACACCTCAGTTCATTTATTTTAGAAACTGAAGATGAGCCTCCACCACAGGGTTGGTATTGATTTTTCAATCTTTAGGAGGTGATCTAGAAAAGGAATACTTCTAAACTGCAAAGCATAGAATCATAGAATCATAGGGTTGGAAGGGACCTCATAGGTCATCTAGTCCAACCCCCTGCCAGAGGCAGGACCACTCCCACTAAACCATCCCAATCATGGTTTTGTCCAGCCGGGCCTTGTAATAGTGTAACTATTAAAGCCCCTCCTGAGACATTCATTGCATCAAATGAGAGCTCTGGTCTACAACTGTCATGCAGAAGATGTGGTCATTATCATCAGAAGCAGGTGAGTTAAGTGAGCTGCTGCAAAGCTTTGGCATCAAAGAGTAGATTGGAGTTGTTGAATATCTTTGATTTCCCCTTTCCTGTCCATTTGTGACTGTTCTTAATCCAAACTTCAGAGCTTAGCCCATTCACATTAGTTATTTGATATACTGTCTAAAGCAGTTGTTTCTCTGTACTCTCCACAATGTTCTAGGCTCCTGGGCACCCTCAGGGGTAAATACGGTCCCTGCTTCAAAGATAGGAGAAGCTCTGTTAACAAAGGAAACAGTTCTGTTCTGCTATATAAGCAAAGGGGTGAATGCCACAAGCTGTGGTAGGGGTCACCAGTGCACCATTGCAGAGGGCAGATAGGATTACTACTGGGCAGACTGAGAGCTGCTATGTGATTCTCCTGTCCTTGCCTATCTTTGTGTTATAGGATGCTACTCATTCCATAGCCACTCAACAGCATGGCTGGGGTATCGATTTCTCCACTGTACCTTCCCACTCACCAATCCGTACTCTTGCTCTGTCTTGTTGCTCAGGATTTGTACCTAGAAGAAGGAATCCATTGGACAAGGAGTGCATGAATTAATTTATTGCATCACTGTTAAATGCAACAAGTTAGAATGCCCACAGAGCAACATGTTTGAGGACAGAAACAGTTTGGTGATTTCTACACACACTACATATTATCTGTTCTTGTGCCAGTGACCCAAGATTTCTGAAACATCTCTCCCTGATGAGTAATTGCTAGAATCAGAGATCTTAAAGATAACTCAAAATACAAGAGCCAGCTATGCAGGGTGGAAGTAAGAAGGCTGGTTGAACTGATGGCGCTGCAAGTGTTTTGGCTTCCTGCACACACTGTAGACCACGCTGTTTCATTGAGACCTGTAGTGAACTAACACAGCCAAAGCTTGTAAGACACCTAGGACTACTGTTGCGAAGGCAAAATACTGTGTAGGTGATGTGACCTCACCATATTCCACCCAATGGTTTCTTCCAGTGGTTTTTATCTTTAGGGGAAGTTTATTATAGCAGAGCAATAGTTTTTGTATGGACCATTGAGTTTTGTCCCTCATATAGCCCTTCTCTGCCTCCAGCTCTGCAATAATGTCATAGGCCAAGAACTTTATAGATAAACTGTTGTAACTCCCACATCCTTACTCCTTTATCCTGTGGCATGATTTACCTCCCCTGAGCATGAATACAAGACATACATCTCCATTCATAGGCTCAATAGGCAAATATCAAAACAATGGCTAAAATGTTTGAATAGATACTTAGAATGTTGTTAAGGTCAATGTAGCACGTGATGTCATTAAGAGACATAGTAATTCTTGTACCAAATAGTGCAAATCAAATCAGTCATCTCAAGCAATGGTAAGAGAGTCAAAGACTTTACCAGAGGGGCAGCTGTGCTATTCTGTATACAGCAAAAACAACAGAA
This sequence comes from Podocnemis expansa, assembly GCA_007922195.1. Lineage (NCBI taxonomy): Eukaryota > Metazoa > Chordata > Testudines > Podocnemididae > Podocnemis > Podocnemis expansa. The sequence goes on along the minus strand of ML681964.1, from coordinate 24,001,923 downwards.
CTGCTGTGCCCAGGAGTAGATTACCACATAGTCCTATGGGGCCCGTACCCAGCGATCCCCACATTGTCAGGACCCTCTGCCCTGCTGGTGCTGTGGGGGGAAGGGGAAGCTGCCCGAGGGCAGGGCTGGGTTCCACACTCCTGCCCTGCACATGGGCCAACTGGGTTGGTGGGGCAGGCCAGCACCTGTTTGCTCTACTCTGAGGATAGGGCTGGCTGGTGTGCGGTGTAACCTCTGCTCTGGTGTAGCCTTTCACGGCCAGTTGCCCAGCAGGGGCTGCACTAGGGACCATACTGCACAGCAGCCAGCCTGCCCCTGATGGCAGACTGGCTAGAGCAAGGCTGGGGCAGGAGCACTCTCTGTTCCTAGGTCTTCCACAGTGATGGCTGGCCCAGAGCAGGGGCTGGGGTCTTAGACTGGTGGAGAGCCACTGGTGGGGGGCCCACGCAGGGGTGCCCACCGCTATTGGGCCAGGGCCTTATGCAGGGGGAGGCCCACCAGTGGGCTGGAGCCAACGCCTGAGGCCTCTTAATCTGTCCCGGCTTGTGACATCTTAAAGACAAACATATTTCTTTAGGCATAAGCTTTCATGGGCTACAACCCACTTCATTAGATGCAAGTTCATTCCACACCCTTGCAGATGGACAGTGATTGGTTGAATATGACTTTTTGTTTACTTGTCCCTAATTTTGTCCACTCCTCTCTATTTTGGGGTGTGAAAGAGGCTCACAGAAAGGCATTTATTTGTTCGCCTGGCCCATCCAGGACCTCACCTTGAGAAAATGGTATGCTGGCACATGACCACCCTTCTTGTTAATTCATGTTGTGGAATACAACGTCAATATAAATAGTTACCACTGTGTTTTAATTATAAATTATTTAACTAGTGCTTTATAGCAATTTTTAAGACACCAAGACTAATTGTCATGCTTTGGTTTTAATTTCCATATGGATGACAATTCCTTTGAATTGGCTCATGCTCTCTTGACTCGCTAGACAACAAGAGGATTGTCCCAGGTGATTTCTGGCCCAACTTACATTGTTCATGCACTCTGGCTCCTGAGGTGGGATTAGAAGGCTGCGAAGTGTGCCCTTTTCATTGATAAATCATTACCATGTCTGTTTGAAAGCCAAGGTTCACCTTTCCTGTTGATGTAACAGTTCTGAAAGGGATCTCGGCCTTTACTGTAACCCTTTTGTGGTACTGGAACATGGAAAAGGGGCCATATACTTTCCTAAGGGAGAAAATTAGAACAATAGCCCACTCCAGTTCCCTTTCCTGAGCAGATGAATGAAGCAAGAGCCACCTATGACAGATGCTAATCACACTGTTTCATGCATTGGCAGGAAGCTGATCAGACATATGTTATAAAATCTGATTTGAACAAGAACCATTTGAAAGATTTCAGATTTGGAAACGCCTCTGAACATTTTCATCTCAACTTTGATATTTCAATGAAAAAATGAGGAAGATAATTTACTGAAAAATTATGGGGGAAAATTTTCAGCGAATAATAGAAAAGAACTTTGATAAATTTCCTGCTACAGAAAAATAGATAGATATAACATTTTCAAGGTATCTATCTGTCTTAAAAATTGCAGTTCTAATTAGAGGATAGGATGATGGTAGTATCGCGAATTGCTGGGAGGGGGATGAGGTTTTTAGAGTTCCATTTTCCTTTTTACAGTCTGCTTGTTCTTCTGAGACAAGGTGCACTTTAACTTGCTTAATGTTCTAAAAGGTTGGGATAGGCATACATGTAAAATCAAGCTGAATATATTTGTATAATAAATTTGAGGCTTACAATGTGATGTGGTAGCTTGGACTACCACCATATACTCTTGCTGGAAGGAATTTAGCAACTTTAGGAATTAAGCAGCGGCCTAAAGCAATAGTATTGATTCGACTTCCTGTTGACCATTTTAAACTGAACAAATTCCCTGAATTTTGTCACCATTCCTAGATGCATCCTGGAAGTAGCAACAGGGATAAAGCTTTACTAGTCCCTAACATTTAAAATTGGTGGTGGCAGTGTCGTTAAAGTCCATTTCCATTCAATAGTCAAGCAATTTTTAGGACACAGCATACTCCAAAGCAGTGTCTGACAAGAGATAACCCAGGTGCACATTCTTCAGTGTAAATTTATTTATCTGTATCTATGAGGTTTAGTTATAAATTTGCAATTCTAAGTGTCTGGCTGATGGACAATTTTCAGACGTAAGTCCTATCAGTAACTTGAAAAACTGTAACCCTCAAAATAGCCTCTTTAAATGCTAATATGTCATATGATGACTATACCTTAGTAACTTTGCTGAGTGTTTTAGATGAAAATAGAGTGCCTACATTGCTGAACTTCCAGTGATGGAGTTTCAGGTGTTCAGGACCTCTGAAAAGCTATCATTTTTTGCTTCAATATGGATTTAGTTGCCTGATTTTCGAAATTTTTGGTTAAGTAATTATTTAGGTTATTCATCTAATAGAGCAAGAAGGTCTGATATGAAAATGCCATAAGATAGAAAAGTTGGATGCAGTTTGCTTGTAACCATGTGGTTCCTAAGAAGATCGACTCTGTATGTCTTGAAAGTTTGGCTCTCTCACCAACAGAAATTGGTCCAATGAAAGGTGTCACCTCACCTATCTAATAAGACAGAGAATTATTTGAATGACAGTCTGAAAGTGTGATATTGTTCCTATTTCTATCCTGGGGGAAATGAAAGGGATACGCTAGCGAAGAGGCTAGTCTGCAAAGTCTGGGAAAATGCAATTCCCATTTTAGGACAGCGAGAGAACGGAGGGAATTGGAGGCCAGGGACAACATCTGCCATGGAACCAGATCAAAAGTGACCATGTTCTCTATGATGTGTAATTCCTAAATAAAGTTACTAAGGGACATATTTGCTAAGGAATTTAGATGCAAAAGGATACTTACCCCTAATCTATGTTACCAGAGAAGTTTGACGTAATGCTGCTTACCTCAGCCTTCTGTGGTGTCAGTCTCTGCTGTCAGAGCATTAAGTTCAAATTAAATTTTGCTGTAATATGACCCAATAACAGCACCCCCATAAGCGGCATGGCACTGTGGTCAATCTACAATTTGAATTTAGGTCAGTGTAGCCAAAGAGCAGCTTTAAATCTTGATTTTTCTGGTTTTTCTAGTCTACTGCACAACAGCAAGATAGCTTCTTCCCTGACCCCAGCCCCAGAAAGTTTTTAATTCCTCTCTCTGCATGCAGCACTGTGACTGCCCGTTTTACCAGCGCCAGCAGAGATACAGCAAGGAAAGCTTTTCTTTCTTTCTTTTTAAATAGAAGAGGGAAGGGGGAGAGAGCAAAGGATGACTGCTTCCTCATAAGCTCCTATGTCTACTACCCACAGTGCAATGCATTTCAGGAAGTAATTGAGGAGTGGGGATGGGAGATGCTAACAGGGAATTTGCTGTGTGATCGCGTGCCTTCACCTCCTGAAATTTGACAGCCTAAAATCGAATTACAATTTCAGCCCAGTGTGGACAAGCTCTTAGTGGTATTTTCAAAAGGACCTAGTCCCATTGGAAATTAGACACCTACACACCTTTGAAAACTACTATTAAATGTCTATCTGCATCTATACCTACCTCTTCAAAGCGTCTTATGAAGTGGGATTTTCTCCCACGAAAGTTCATGTGATAAATAAATTTGTTAGTCTTTTAAAGTTCCACAGGACTCCTTGTTTGTTTTGCTGAACTAGACTAGATTTTCTTCCATGAAAGCTCATTCACTGAATAAATTTGTTAGTCTTTAAGTGCCACCGAACTCCTTGTTTGTTTTACTGAACTAGACTAACACGGCTACCCCTTTGGATCTAGACTAACACAGCTACTGAGATATCTTTAACTATCTGAGCCTAAATGACTTCATGTAGGCTTCTTTTCTGTAACTTATTGGCTTTCAGAGACCATTATTGGAAGGAATAAGGGTACATTAAAGGCTCTAAACTATTTGGTTTTGTTTCTTATAGTCGTTAAATAAATAATTCTTTTTCTGAGATACATTAATCTGAATCGGACTGTTAGGTCTGTGGACATGGGGCCAATTTTTCTAATGCTAGTTTATCCCCTTTGTGTCCCCTGAACATAGTGTACAACCCATTCTCTTCTGAAAATAACCAGTGCAAAAATCAATTGTATTCTGTGATAGTTATTATCATATATTACTAAAACAAATTAATTTGATTAAAATTATTACAGATCACAGCAGAAGGAGAAATGGTTGTGGCTTAGTATTCAAAAACTTGAATAGTACTTTAAAAGTGGGTCACAAATTGGATTTTGGAACATACAAGCGACATCAAAAATTGTCAACAATTCAGTCATCAAAGGTATTTAGTAACAAACATCACCTCCAATGCATTTTTCATCATCTCACTAGCTCACATTAAATGAATGTTTGTGCTAGAGGGCTCATCCATAAAATAGTTAAACAGGATCTCCATTTAAGTGATCATCTTTTGGTTTCAGAGCCAATTGCTACATTGCAATGAATGGGGCATTTCAGTGATCTCACAGCTGCTTTTCAGTCTAACTGCAGGCTCAGGAAACAACACTGCTATGGTTTACATGTAGTTCATTTTTGCAAGGTTGTCTTCATGATAAGAAACCTTTTTAAAAACTAAAGCTCATAATAATAATCTTATTTTGATAGTTACAATTTTTGTCACAGAATACATTTATCTATGATCATTGTGATGTAGAATCAAATGGGTATGATTATGTATATTAATAAAAACATGACTGAACTTGAAATTATGCTTGAATTTGATTTATTTCTCAACTCTGACAAAATCCATCTTAAAAAAAAAACAGAACTTTTTTAGGAACTGAAAGTTGGCAACATTGAGGAAGAGAGGAATTTATCCATAAAAAGCCATCTTTAGGCCCTGAGTTGGGAAAGCTGCATTAAGTCCACATCAATTCAGGCAATCACAGTAGAGCTTTTGCTTGAGCATTTCAATCTTCTTGATCATTCCATTGACAATTTACTAACTGCAGTTCTCAGACAGATGCATACCAGATCAAGACTTCAAAGAGAAGCTGCAGAGATTGAATTTATTTGCAGAGTTGGCTGTGTTGCTTTAGGGCTTAATAGGGACTTTGGATTTTTCTTTCATTACAACAGGTGATTTGACCTCAACTTCTTCTATATTCTGTTCCCCAGTGTTTGAATCTTAACAACTGCTTTGATTTGCTGTTACACTATGACCTCATCTATGACTTACACTTCCCTGCATTTATTACCTCCCATTCTGTAAGTTCTCCCATCTTCAAAGCATCTGACGAAGTAGCATTTTCTCCCATGAAAACTCATGCAATAAATACATTTGTTAGTTTTTAAGTGCCACAGGACTACTTAATTGTTTCAAGGAAGTAGAAAGACGCACATTGACTTCAGTGTGATTGGATCAGTCCCCAAATGTAAACCTTACTCTGTAGAACTTTTACAATGCCATTATCGTTGTGTGATTGCTTGTGAATCCCTTCAGTATTTTTCTCAATACTGTGAGGGCACTGCAAGAAAGGAAAAACCTTTGATAAAAATCTTCAAAACCTGCAAAAAAAAAAATTGTGAACTGGGAGGAAATGAAGCTTCTGAAGGAGAGGAAATATTATTTGGGCCTCAGATTGTCACAGTGGTTGGGCTATAAAAACTGAAGATCCTCTTTGAAAGTTATATTTTAGTATTAATTACTGTTAGAATGTTCCTCTCTGTCCTGTTCGTTTACTTTTTCCAATAGAGGAATGACCTACTGGTTATTTGGAAGGTCACTATATGTAACATACAGCTGTAAATACTTGGCAGGCATTCCAGGCCATTCCAGTTGTGGTGCGCCTTCAGAACTAGGCAGCATATAAACTGCAGCACGAAGATTTTAAAGGTTCTTAAAATCAATAGCTGAGTTTTTGTATGAGCATTATTATCTCACTTGTGGTGGATAATAAGGTCTTTAAGAGAGGAACATTGTGTGATGCTTCAGAAATTTAACTTCTATTTTTTTTCAACATTAAAAGCCCATCCATTTTTAAAACAGTTACATAATAATTCAAACACAAAGCAAGATTTATGCCCCAAAATAGAGAAAAACTTTCAAATAACTTCAGTACGGTGGTTAGCACTTCAATATGACTAAATGATATAGATCTCATGCATAAGTGAAACATTTTTATTTGTAACTTTAGTAATTGTCTTCTAAGACTTGCGTAGTCCCTGCAGGTTTAGATGCTGATCCAAAGCCCAGAAAAGTCTATGTGAGTGTTTCCACTGACTTCGGATCAGGTCCTTAATGCACTGTGACTCCAAGCTATGCAGGAAAAATCCTTATTTATAATTTATAAAAGTATTTCCAGTCCCTCGACATATTTTTCCAAGGGCACCTTTATTCAAGGTTCCATATAATGGAGTACACACTTGGTCTCTATTGGTTTATGATGGCACACTGTCCTGCTTATACGTAGAATCTAGACAGATATTCCCAAACTGTAGTTCATGTACCACTAGTTATACATAAGTTTGTTGAGAGGTGAATTAATAGAACATTATTTTTTTAGAAGTGCTGGTACAAGGACCAGTAAAGGAACAAGAGGGCAACAAATTCGCCACCAACAAACCCTGCTACCAACTCTGCCCACATATCTACTCTAATGACACCATCACAGGATCTAATCAACTCAGCTACTCCATCTGGGACCCATTCATCTGCTCATCCATAGATGTGATATATGCCATCTTGCACCAACAATGCCCCTCTGCTTTATACATTGGCCACACAGCACCATCACTGCACAAAAGAATAAATGGATGCAAATGAGACATGGTCACATTAAAAAACCAATAGGGGAACACTTCAACCTCCCTGTACAGTCTGTGAAAGACATAGTAACTGCAAATAGTATAGTGACTAGCATCACTGCATAATAGGCAGAAAATCCTGGGTTCAAGCCCCAGGGGGCTGGACTCTCTGATATCATGAGGTCCTTTCCAACCCTATGATAGAGTCTGACAGTTAGTTCTATAACAGAAACATTTCAAATCCAGACTCCAAAGAGAAACTGCAACTAGAATTTGTATGCAAATTTGCATTAGGTCTAATTAGAGCTTTGGCCTGGCTTGTTCATTACAAAAGGTGATTTTCCCCTCTTTTAACCTTCCCATCATCTTATCTGCTATTCCACACTGGTTGAATCAAAACAACTTGTGTGGTTTGTTGAAAAAATCTGAACTGAGCTTGTGACTTGCCTGTCTCTGGATTTATACAACCCCTTCCGTACTAAAGTTTCCAGTTGATGCTTTTGATGATGTGGGATTTTATCCACGAAAGATCATGCAATAAATGACCTCCTTGTTTCTTTTGTTGAACTAGATTAACACGGCTGCCCCTCTAGAGCTTGCATGTTCTAATAATTCATTTGATGTAGCGCTGGCTTCTCTTCCTGGGCCAGCTATATCTGTAATGTTCCTTAATGCAGCAGTTCTCAACCATTATGTCACAACATATTACTGTCTTACAACACAGCAGCAAGTGTGCCTTGGAGAGCCAGGTTGGGGGTGGGGGGGGTGGGGAGCTGCTATGTCTTGTAGGATTGTACATACTGCCAAATGTGTCACAGACCACAAAATTGTGAGAACTATTGCCTTAATTAAGCTGGCTAGTGCTGCAGCCACCTTAGCTGAGGTATTGCCCAGAAACACAGTACAAGTTGCAGTATAGATATGCCTAACATAGTTATAGCTGACATCCCAAGTGTAACACATAAATAATATCCTATTTAGCAAATTATAACCTTTTTAAGTGGTGCTTGACATGGTCTGTATCATAGGAATAACTGTAATTTTGACATATTAATGTTAAATATCATAAATGTTCCCCACCCCCAATTCAGTCAGCATCACACGTGGTGTGAAGAAAGCTGTTGTGACATCAGTCAACTTAGCATCAGTGTTATATAACAAGGTGGATGTCTTGGATCTGGGCATTGCCTTGTGCCGTCAACTCTACTGGCAGCTTCTTGGTACACAGCAGGATGAGCAAGACATGCTTGGATGTGTAGAGGTTGACATAAGAGAGTGTTATGTGGATTTTCTTATTGGTCAGTGAAACTCCCAGGTCCTTTCATGAAAAATAATACAAAAATAGAGCAAGAACTCTAGGATGAATTTATTTCTACAGTAATTCACAAGCATAGCTGATTCAGAGTGGTACAACACTATGCAAACCAATACAGATTCAGGATGTTGTAACATACTATATTTTGATCCTCTTTTTTTTTCTATTATACTTAAATTTCTTTTCTGCATGAAATGAGGCAAAATAATAAAAAAAAAAACCTTTCCATAATATAATCTCATGTAAATGATTCATGGATAGAGGAAGCCCAGCTGATTTTTGTACAAATTTAGTATACAGAAATGTATGTTACTACACATAGAATTACACACTAGTTTTGTGGTAGTGCTTCCTTAGTAGCCAACATAAGACCCATAGCTAATCTGACTGCAAAATAGCAGGTTTACATGTCAAGTGTTATTTTTGGCTTAGAACAATAGAATGCCTACTGGCCTGGTTTAGATTGACTTGCTATGATTTCATGCTGAATGAACAAGAGTAGAGCTGGGCGAATAATTGTAGTAGCAGCTCCAAAACCTGTTTTTTTTTGCTTTGAAAAAAATAAATCAATTAGGGCTAATCCAAATTTGATGAATTAAAAAAAAGAAATCTGTTTCAGATCTGTTCCAAAGCATGGTTTTGAACTTGGGTCTTCTGGTGAGTAATAAATTCTTGAAGGGGATAGTATGATGGGACAGCCTAGTTTGATGGATCTTGGGCTCTTAATGGTAAATATGACAATGAGATGATTGATAATGGGGCAGGTTCTGAGTTGTTACAGAGAATTCTTTCTTGGGTGTCTGACTGATGAGTCTTGCCCATCTACTCAGGATGAAACTGGTCACCACATTGCAGTCAGGAAGGAATTTTCCCCCATGGCATATTGGCAAAGGTTCTGGGAGTTTTTCACCATCCTCTGTAGCATGGGACATGATTCAATTGCTGGTGGAATCTCTGTACCTTAAAGTCTTTAAATCATGATTTGAGGACTTTAATGCCTTAGTCATAGGTTAAGGGTCTATTACAATAGAGGTAGGTGAGGTTCTGTGGCCTGCGTTGTGCAGGCGATCAGACTTACTAGATGATCATATTGGTCCCTTCTGACCTTAGGCTCTGTGTGTGGGTGGTTGATAGCACATGACCTACCTATAGGGTGCCTCCTGCTGATGACACTTGGGAATACTCAAATGGTCCCCCTACAGGTGATCTGTGCTCTGCCTCTTCACATGATGAACCCCAGTCCTGAGTCTGGTCTTGGGACTTTAGCCCTCTGACTAAGTCCTCAGATCTACCCGTGCTGGGATATAATTTGGCTTGCCTCCCTCCTAGCCACTAACCAAAAGAGTCAATGGCCTGTGAGCCTGTGCCACACTCGGCATTCTGGGATAGGGGACCTGGGTCCACCGTCATCTCCAGGCCCTAGCCCAGGGACCCTAAGTGCCTCCTCTGAAGCCTGCACCTCCCTCCAGTCCTCTTTACCTCAGTCAATTCCCTGGTCTGCTTTCCCCACAGCCACACGTGGCTCCTCACTGGACCGGAGTCCAGCCACTGTCCCCTCCTGGGCCCTCACCTCCGAACCACTGCTTCAGCCACTACCACAGTCCATGCCTCTTCAGGACCCCCTGGCTCCTGCTCAGCTCCCAGTGGTCCACTCAAAGCCCTCCAGAGTGCTGACTCCCTCAGCCAAACAGCTAAGAAGAGGACCTTCTCCTTTCCACCTCCCAGGCAGACTGACCTATGAGCCCTACTGCTCTCTTTTGATACAGGGCTGTCTTCCCCTAATTGGCTCTCAGCCCCGGTAGCCGATTGGCTGACTCACACAGGCCCTCTTAGCCGCTTGTGTACCACAGCAGGGCAACAACTGCACTGCAATGAGTACTGTAAGCACTATGTTAAAGGCCTGCAGAGGGATATGGGACAGAAGGGTGGGTAGGGAAAGATGTGAATGGAACTACCACCATCTCCTCTTCTTTGTCCTCTGGCAATTTTGTGAATGTCCAAACCTATTTATGTAAAATTTGCTAATGGTTTTGTGTTGACTGAACCTACATTTTTCATGTAATAAGCTGTTTGTTCAAAAAATGGCATCCAGTTCTGCACAGGTGTCTATCTGTTGTCATGAAGCCGGCAGCCTGTCTAAAATCCTTCTATGCAGAATAGGATGCATACAGCAAAACACTAAATTTACAGTTGTGTGCCTGGCTGATAGTACATTGAGAATGCTACAGGGAAGCTGCAATTTACCAATAAAGGGATACATGCTCATGCAAAGTTGATGTAAAAACCCAAGGAAAATGTAAGGTAGCATGTGTCCAATGAGGTAGAAGGCAGAAGAGAAGCTGTTGTTAATACTGTAATGAGCTATGAGAAGACTTAAGAAGAAGGAACTGGAAAATAGTCCATATTATGTCTTCATTTGGCTTCAAGGGTTTAAAGCTAAGTCTTCTCCTGAAATTCAGAGACTGGCATTGTTAGAAGCATGTGTTTCCTTCAACCAGGGGGGATCTATGCAAGCCAAACCAAAACAACCTGCATGCAATTCTCAGTTTTACTTTCAAATATTTTATAAACCAATTTTTTTGTTTAAGGTGCAGGAATCCTTGCTTTTGTCCAGAAAACAATATCCTACTCATCCAAGAGCCTTAGTAGAGGAAAAAGAGATGCAAGTTGGGCTCCTTAAAGATGCTTACCATATTCTCGTTCACTAAGGAAGAAGCAGATTTCAGCTGAGGACATTTCTATTTTCAAGTTTGTGTTAATATTTTGTACATCTAGCCAAGACAATTTGTACTTGGCGTATTTTCCCCCCGTTAGCTTTGGGAGGCATGCCATGTAATGCAACACTTCCATTTTTCAGAGGACACCAACAAAGAAAGTTATCTCTAAACATTACAGATAGCACCCAACCAATTGTACCAAAGAGCTGATTCCTACTCCCTCCTCTGCAATTGCAGAGGGTCAGAGATGCCATCAAACTAGTGTAACTCCATGTGGAGATAGATGAGAGTATGTGGAGTTAGCACGAGTAATCTGAAACCCTTCCATCGCATCACCTCAGGATTCCACTCCATGAGGTTTAAGGTTAATGGCAGACCAAGAAAGAAATAACAACAAGGCTGGTTGTATCCATTTAGCAGCTGTTCCCAATATCAGAAATGAACAGGCATTCACCTTTGCTTCTGCTCTGTGATTGGGTAGGAAGAAGATTCCTTGACCTTCCAGCTAAGTCAAATAAAAAGTAATGGAGATCAAAATGTAACCTCAGAGGAAAAAAAAACCATAGTATCAGTAACAAGGGTTAACTTGCTAAAAAAGCCAGCGAGCCACAACCACAAGAAAACCCTCTGAAATATTTTAGATTTTTTAATAGGTGAACAGATGTGAGTTTTTATTATAGGTGGACAAAAAGAATGTAGTAATGTGTCTAGACTTAGGTTTTTCTACAAACTAATTTTGAAATGTCATTGGAAAGTTGCTGTTCAGTTAAAGACTGGCTGAGTACAAACAAAGTAATTCTGAAGAGTACATCATCATACTAGGGGAGATGTGAGGTGGATTATCACAGGGATCAATGTTAGGACGAGCATTATTTAGTATTCATAAACATGAAATTGGCTTTATCCTTCAGAACATAGTGATGGATGTGCAGACAATATAGCAACCTAGAAGGGACAGCAGCTCCTCTGAAGATTGATCTGAACTACAGAGGTCCTGAAAATAGCTCAAAGAAGAGTGACAGAAAAAGAAAGAAGGGGTAAGCATGTCCCTGGATCCCATTGCTGAATTAAACAGAGGGCCTTATAAGCCTCACCGTCCCGGAGGCATCAAGAAGTGGTGGTATCCCTATTGTACAGAAAGAGACATTTAGACACAGAGCATCACAATTCCATAATGCCCAAAGATAGGCAACACAATCCATACTAGGGCAGCTGGATAAAAGTGGGCTGACTTTCAAAGGTGCTGAGCACATGCAGTTCCCAGTGTAACTTTAGATCACTCAAGCTTAATTTTTGGTTTGTCTTGGTGACATCATCAAACATTAGAGTGATCTATTGTGTAGCTGGGAATGAGCCCAGGCCTATTACCTTAACCACAAGGTGAGATGGCAGTACCAGTGAGGATGCATCCACTCCTCAAGGCAGTGCCACTGCAATGACAAAAAGGTTCAGTGTCTCTTACACATCCTTTGATTTCCAAGCCATTGTGTAGCCAATGGAAATGTCTTGTACAGAGTCTCCTACTAATTAAAAAAAAAAAAAAAGACAAAGAACATTATTTTTAGCAGCATATTTTATATTTAATGTTACTGGTCCATCTTAATGAAAAGCCAGGATTTATGATCCATGATAAGAAGTTTAAGGAGTCTAATGCACACATTAGACAAAAGACAATGACCTCTCAATGTTCCCTCTAATTTTTTGTAGACCGTGTGCACAAAAAATTTCTTTTGTGCAAATTTTCAGAACTAGTGTCCAAATGTGTGCACACTCCAGTGAATGTGGCCAAACTTGTGAGCACAACGAAGCAAGGGTGTATGATGCAAATAATATCTAAGCTCAAGTAGTGTAACCATCAATCATCTATGTTTAATAATGTGGCGACATCTGGTGAATCAGATTGTAATCAATTTCCCACTTATGAGGAGAAATGAAAAAATATTGCACTGCTGAATTTTTTTTTTGCAGACTTTATTTTGTTGTGTGCATGGATTTCACAACCTGGGTGCATGCACACAGCTTAGAGGGACTATGTGTCTCAAATATTTTAGGCTAAAATATTACAGATATAACAACATAAAGGAGAAAAGAGGTCTTTTATAGTACTTGAGAGCCACAGAACAGGGAACTACGGGTTGAAAGCAGAGAACAATAGGTTAGTCAATAGAAAACACTGCTTAACAATAGGGGCAATTAGACAATGGAATGATCTGACTAGGGAAATTATTGTAATACCATTTCTAGCCTGTTCTGAGTCTATGGAAGGTAAAATGTAAAGTTCTCTTTGATGCATTTGAAATTTCTCCTTTAATATTATATTCCCGTTGTGTGTATGTATGATATATGTCTTTAAATTACAGTGAGATAAAGTTTGACAGGTAAATCAATAGTCAAAATTGGATAATTTTTTAAAATTGTAGATCAGCCAAAAGTAGTGTCAGACTTAGTTTTATGACTAGCTACAACTAAAAAGCAGTCAGATTTTACTTTTAACTCACCCACCACCCACCAATCTCTTCCTCTTTTCTTCCTTTTTTGTCTCATAATTTGACTCACCTAAAGAGTCCAATAATATAACTGCCAGTGTATGTGAGTAGCATTATTCATGCAAATAGTCCAAGTAATTTCAGTGGGAATGCTCCAGAAAGTAGTTACATGTACAAATGTTTGAAGGCTCAGCCCTTGAGTAATTAAACCCAAAAAGCCAAGCCACCACTCTTTGAAAAATAGCAACTACACATGCACTTTGGACTTTTTTTTAAAATAATAGGTCATTTTTTTTTCATTGCCATCAAAGACATAGACTAACTATAAAAAATGATGTTGAATCAAGTCCACCCATACATGTCAATGAACGAATAGCACACTTGTTTCTAAACTTCTTTCAGGATGCTAATTGCAGTGTTTCATACACTTCTACTGATATTATAATGGATTAGTTCCAAAGGGGTAGCCTTGTTAGTTTAGTTCAGCAAATCAAACAAGGTGTCCTGGGGCACTTTTAAAGACTAACAGATTTATTTATCGCATGCCTTTGTGGGAGAGCATCCCACTTGGAAGAGAATCCCACTGACAAAATACCCAATACCAAGCAAATGCTTCCAAAGCAGCTTTTATCTGTTAGCAAAGAAGGAAAAAATAAAGCGTGCTTATTTCTCAAAAAGGGATGGGGCCATCCGACTGTCCAGAGGCAGGCACAGAACTCACAGGGCACTATTGCTTTGGGTCTATGTTTTTCAGTGAATAAACATGGCTAATCAAGGAAACCTAAGGAATGACAAGGTCAATATTAGGTACGACTACAGTGATCAGGTTTCTAAATTATGGGTTAGTGGTAGAAACAACAGTACAATCTAAAAGAATTTTGTAGGGATTTTAGCCAAATGATTCATTGGAAGTCATGTTCCAAAGGGGTAGCTCAGCTGTGTTAGTCTAGTTCAGCAAAACAAACAAGAAGTCTGGTGGCACTTTTAAAGACTAAGAAATGTATTTATTACATGATCTTTCAAGGGAGAAAATCCTACTTCATCAGATGCTCGAAGATAGGGAAGAATCTGACAAAGTAGGATTTTCTCCCACTAACAGAGACGTCCCTAGAGTGGTGCCTAGGGGTGTGGGGCCCAGGGGGAATCGCCCTTTGTGGGGGGACTCCCCAACACCCAGCACTGGGGGTCAGGGCCAGCCGGCCCAGGAGAGGGGCAGACCTCTGTGCCGCGCCCCCCCCATGCCAAGGACCAGGCGAGCAGGCAAAAGGGTAGTTAGCCACCACAGCGCTGCTGGTCTGCCTCCCCACCATGCTCTGGGCTCTCTGCCGGAGCAGCAGGAAGGAGGCAAGGGGGGCAGCAAGACTGGCTCTGTGCTGTCTCCCGCCCCCTCCCTGCTGCTCCGGCATGGAGCCCAGAGCAGCACACGTGGCGGGGGGGGGGAGTAGACCAGCAGCGCTGTGGCAGCGGACCGCCCTTTTGCCAGCTCGCCTGGTCCCTGGCATGGGGAGGTGGCAGGGTGGTAGCGCTGGGCCCCAGGCAGCCGCCCTGGTCACCCTACCTTAAGGATGGCCCTGCCCATGAAAGCTCTTACAATAAACTTCTTACTCCTGCGTCACTTTTAAAGACTCATTGGGAGTCATGCAGCAGCTTTTAGTCACCTGGAACTGATTGGGAGTCCTAATGCTAAAATCCCACCCATGACTTTCAACATTTAAAGACAAGTTCTTGAAAGAAGACACTAATATGTCCTAACTGCTCCTTGGCTCATATTGGGCAAAAACCAGTTTCCTTTTCTTTATGCCCAAAAATAGCAATACTTTGCACTGACATCTATCTTGGGGCGGGGGTAAGATAAGAGAGACAGGCAGTGCTCCCCTCCCCTTGGCCATTGCAGGGAGGATAGCAAAGTGCTCTGCCTCTGTCCCTAAGTGCTGGGTCCCTGCTGGAACCAGGGGAAGGGGAGCACTGTTCCCCCATCCCCAGCTGCAGAAGGGAGCCATTGCTTAGGAATCCGGGTGGAGTTCACAGTTTTCCTGCTGCAGCCAGGGTGGGAGATCAACTTATATTTAACTGCCCTGAGAGAGAGTGAGAACTGCTGGCAGAGACCGGTGTCTCTTGTGACTTGTAAAAATTAAATTTCTGGCCTTGAAGCCAAAAAGGTTGGGCAACACTGGTCTAAACACTTCATTCAAAGACATGCTAGTTAAGATAAAACATTAAATGAGTTTATTAACTACAAAATAGGCATTAAGGACTTATAAATGGCAAATGTCAAGAGATTAAAATAAGTTTCCAAATGTAATAAACATAATGTCGCAGTCTGAATTCAACATACTGATAAGCTGTTGAATTAGCAATGGCTCACCCTTTTTAGCTGGTACAAGCAGTTTCTTAAATGAAGGCTGAGCACCCTTCCCTACTTGGGACTCCGCTCCCCCTCTTTCAAAGTTCTTTAGTTTTCCAAATGACATTTCAAGTGTTCAGTTGAATGGGGGGTTGAGCACCATAGTGATGCCACACTCCTTCTTTTGTAGTCTGTTTTAGCATACTAAAACAGTCCATGCATGTGACATGGCAGCTTTTCCCCATTTGTCAATCAGTATGACTTTTCTTGATGAAGTTTCCAGGGGTAGTGGTTGAGAGAGTGGATCCTCCTTGATGAGCCACTAGCACATCTGGTCACTTCATTATTGTACCTGAATAGGTGCTTTAGGTGTGTACCACCCCACAACATCTTCTAGTAGCATTTGCAACAATATTTTATAATGTCACATATTATGATAGCATGTACAATGCAACAAGATAATGTTTAGCAGAGCAAGACTTTTAAAATACAGCATACTTTGTACATAACAGAGAATTATGACATTGATGAACATAGGCCTTTTTGGGATGTTGCTTTCAGACACACGGTGTCACACGGTCATTAATAGATCTTAACTTTCAATGATGGGATAGGGAAGTGCTATCCCCATTTTGCAGGTGGAAAACCACCACAAGTAAATAACAAGAAGAAGATTTTAATTGAGCTAAATGAGCTTTCTAAGAACACAGAAGGAGTCAATTGCTGAGGAGAGTTTGTACTCAACTCTGCAGTGCTCTGTACACTATTGTTCTTCCGTTAGTCCTAGGGCATCTCCCAAAGGGAATTTTGTCTTGTTCTCCATCAATAGCATAGTAGTTATCATATATGCATCAAAGAACATAAAAGCAAAGGAAGATGATGGGGAAGAGGTAATTTTTAGAGTCCTATCCATAAAGGTGTCAGAAGGCCTCCTTGGTAGGAGGAAGGAAGAGAAAGACCTTAATGAAAATAAAAGATTTTATAATGGTAACCAACAGTGTTTTTGTGTGTGTTTTCTGGCATCTGATGTATAAGAGAAGAATGAAGGACTCTAGCTCTTCTGCTCACCACAGTAAATCATTAAAGGTCAATAGGCACCTTCTTGTTGTTGTATTATTCTTTATTAATTTTTATTTCTATAATCATTGTACCTAGAAGCCCTAACCATGGATCAGGATAGGTTGAATTGTTATGTGGAACATCCGCAGTACAGTGGAATACATTTGAGATTAGAACTATTCCTTGATATCCACAGTGTTATGCGCAGGTGTCTTTATCATAAAAGATATCACATGAATGTAGAATAACATGCCTAGATTTCAATAAAATAATCAATATATTGCCCGATCAGCACTCTGAACAGATCCTTTTGCAGCCTTTACACAGGAGGTAAACTCTGTGTGATATAAAGAAAAGCTCATGACTGGTTGTGCTTCCCCAGCAGAACTGGTAAGTCTTTATAGGAAGTAAAGGGAGAACAAGGCCATACTCTTTCTTTCTTTCAAGTCACAGTATACTAAAGTACTTGCTTGTATGGTGATGCATTCGCTGAATCAATAACTGAAACCTCATGTTACACAAAGGATAGTAAGCAATTTTGTTTTATAATAGGTTGCAGAAAGTGACCACACTTTGCATTTCCTGCCCTTGTAGTGGTTTTTGGCTTTCAAAGTCTCCATCAATCTAAAGAAAGTAAGAGTCTAGTGAGATGCAGCCTGCAGAATAGAGAACAGCAATATGGAAAAACTAACAGTAAGATAGGAAGCAGACAGATCTATACCATGGTTCAAGTTTCAGTCATACCTCCGTCTCCATGTATGTTGTCACATTACCCCAAAGTGCTTAAGGCTGCTGTATATTAAGAGCTGGGCAGGACTATTAGCATCTAAAGCGTAAGGACTATATCTGAAGGTTTGCAATTGTAAAGAATTGCATGCAGCTCTTTATTAGCATACTGCCTTTAACTACCAAAATCATAAATTAAAATGAAATTAAAGGTCTCAGTTAAACCAACAAAAACAGGGAGCATAAGAGTTCAATCTGCCACAGCATTCTTAGCTCAAGACTAAGTACTGCTACACTTATGATATGCAGGATCACTTATGACTAGACAGTGCCTTGAGGCCCTGGAAGATACTGAGCTTCAAAAGCAAAATGCCCTCACTGGTTCCTTTTTGCTCTGCAGCAGGCATGAACAAACTGTGGCTCAGGAGCCACATTCGGCTCTTGAATGAAAAAGTGCGGCTCGCAGAAGAATGTCAGCAAATCAATTTAGGAAAGCAGCCCCAGCCTAGAAGTTTTAAATCTCCCAGCCTGAGCATGCCGGGGAGCCAGCATCAAGGCCTGGAGGTTCAGGAGGGGGTCAGTATGGTAGGGGGAAGCACGGTATGGTCATGGATGGCAGGGAGAAATGTGGCTTGGTTGGGATTACTTTCAATTTCTGGCGCAACTTCCTGCTCTGAAGCATTGTATTCCACAATGAAATTTGTGAAATCGAAACACTGTGCAATGCTTACAGATCAACACCTGAGGCAGCTTTTATGTACTGCATTGAAAAGTTACTGCCGAGATTTTAAAAAACTCGTCACTAGCCTGCATCGAGAGACAGCTAAGTTTTTAGTGTATTGGCCTAGTTTTTGTGGTAACCTTAAGTAATTATTAGAATCTGACATTAGTAGGATCCATATTTGCCCTCTTTTTATGATAAGATTAAAGTGTGCAATGAATTTTAAACAGTAATTTTGGAGTAGGTAAAAATATATGGTTATATGCCTCAGTGCGGCTCTCAAAGTTTTAATAAACAACCTGTGTGGCTCTTGAGTTCCATAAGTTTGCCCACCCTTTCTAGGGTGTAGCAGGGGGAAGTAGTAAAATTGGCTGCTGGTTTACACTGACTCACCTGTGTAACCAAATACACTGTAGGAGCAGAGAACAAAGCTAAGGCTCTGTCCACCTGGTCTGGATAAAAACTTGTGCAGTCCCTATTTATTCCTGCATGTTTGGGTCCAAGGTCTGGGAAACCAGACAACTGAAGGATTCCCTCTTTCTAAGCGAGTGTGTAGCTCAAATCTCAATCCATGCCTTAGTGTTCCAAGTTCCAAAGGGGCAGCTGTGTTAGACTAGTTCAGTAAAAGAAACAAGGAGTCCTGTGGCACTTAAAGACTAACAAATTTGTTTATTGCATGAGCTTTTGTAGGAGAAAAATCCCACTTCTTCAGATGCTTTGAAAATGCAGGAATTTATAGAATGGGAGGAAATAAATGCTGGGAAGTGTAAGTCATGGGATCAGGTCATACTGTAACAGCAAGTCAAAGCAGTTGTTAAGATACAAACACTGGGGAACTGCATATAGAGAAAGATGAGGTCAAATCACCTGGTCTAATGAGAGATAAATCTGCCTGAGCACTGCAATTAGTAAATCATCAATATATAAGGAAGAGAGGTATATATTAGACCAAAAGGACAATCTCTGCACAAAAGAATTGGGTATGCCACAATAATTTGTTTGACAACTACACATGCAGGG
This sequence comes from Podocnemis expansa, assembly GCA_007922195.1. Taxonomy (NCBI): domain Eukaryota; kingdom Metazoa; phylum Chordata; order Testudines; family Podocnemididae; genus Podocnemis; species Podocnemis expansa. Next base: position 23,982,713 of record ML681964.1, on the reverse strand, counting down.
GTCCCAAGTTTGTTAATTTGCACTGCACACCTATCTGCCAACATGAGGGAACACTGCTCTGCATCAGTGTCTGAATTCAGACATACAATGTATATAAAAAAAGCAAGGAGTCTTGTGGCACTTGTATGAGCTTTCATGGGAGAAAATCCCACTTTGTCAGATGCTTTGAAGAGAGGGAATTTACAGAGTGGGATGAAAATAAATGCAGGAAAGTGTAAGACATGGGATCAGGTCATACTGCAACAGCAAATCAGAGCATTTCTAAAGATTCAAACTCCAGGAAACAGCACATAGAGGGACGGTGAAGTCAAATTACCTGTTATAGTGTGAAAGGAATCCATAATCGCGATTCAGTCCTTCTTTCACATAATCTAATCTGCATATTAGCTCAATTTCAGCTGTTTCTCTTTGAAGTCTTGATGTCCCATTGATTTTCTTGAGCACCATCATTAACAAATCATCGATGGAGTGATTAGGAAGATGGAAGTGCTCAGCAACTGTTTTTGTGTATGTGTGTGTTGTGATTTCTGATGTCAGTTTTGTGCCCATTTATTCTTCTGCATAGGGACTGTCCTGTTTGTCCAATGTATAAGGTGTGGGAGCACTTCTGTACATAAATGTATATAAAGTGTAAGGGTAAATGTCTAGCCTGTTCTTTTCTTGCTCTTCATATGAAATACATACCTTAAGATCAAACACCATGCTATAGCCTGTATAAAGGACTAGGAGAAAATAAAAGAAAATCCTTGTTATTATAACCCAACTATAAATGTTACTGAGCAGTAACCCCAAGAAGTTGTTTCCATTTGGATAGCAATACATGCTAGGTCTGTTGTTGTTTTCTAAGCATAGGGCATGTGACCTTTCCAGTGAATAGAGTTCACTAAATTGCTTCCTGTTTTGGAGCTGTGGAATCACAGGGTGTGCATCCTCAATCAAGCTGTGTGGGTTGAATGTGGACAAAGTGGATGCTTCAGAAGCTGTTCGTACTAAAGAAAACCTGGTTTTTAGCTGAGGCAGGGTTGAAAGATCAAAGATCATGAAATACGGACAAAATAATAGTGCAAATAATAACTCTCCTTCTTTAAGAGTCACAGACCCAAGAGGAATGAAAGAGATCTCAATTCATCCCCTGTATTGTAGTTAGAAGTTTTAGAGTACAAAATGTTTCTCCTTTAACTAACTATACTTACATGGGGGATGGGAGAGGGAAATCATTCTAATCTGTTAAGGCCTTTTCCATGCTATAGAGCCTTGTCAACTTAAATTATGCCAGCATATAGCCTCTTCTGTAATTAAATCGCTATCGCATGTCTTCACTGTCTCTCTCTGGCAGTGGTGCACATATATGCTCCCACCTCTTGCTTCGATGCAGGGAGCAGTGCACTGTGGGTAGCTATCTCACTGTGCAACTGCACAAATGGTGCTTTGGCAAGGGTTTGCAATGCCTTATGGTACAGACCCAACGGACCATGATGAAGGTTTCTGAATCCCATCTCTCTGTGGGCATTCCACTTTTCAGCTGCCCTCTCAGCCAGACTGACATTGATGAACACAAAAATAAAGGGAATGTGTTTCTGTGCGAGAGAGATAGCGAGTGCTTCCTCATGCTCTCTCTAACTTCAGACAGCAGCTGGAAGAAACCAATCCTGAGACAGAAGCTGGTGCACATGCAGCACCCCACCTCAGTTTAGCAGAGACCTTTACAGTGACAGAAATGAGGGGGGAACTCCTCAACATCAGCGCCCACTTTCCTCCATGGCTCAGTTCACCACTTTAGTAATCTTCTTGCCTCCTCCCCAGCAGCAACTCACATTGCCTGCACGGCTGCCATAGGAGAGCAGGACTGATTCTCTCCGCCCACCTCCCTTCCCCGAGTTCTCTGATAACCTTGTTTTCCCACAGACCTAGGAAAATGATCCATCCCCTTCTCTGAAGTCCACGAAGAATTGCCTTTGCTACCAAGAGCCAGCAAGCTTAGCTGGAGAGTAACTATGTGAGCTATCTAGGCTGAGCAATTTCAAAATTTCCTGGGCTTTTGAAAGGAGAGGGTTCAGCTTGTGTAGCTGGAATTCAGGGCAGTGCAGCACAGTTCAAAACAGTGAGCAGAGTGCTCGGGGTGGGGCATTGTGGGATAACTCCCAGAGCCCAGTTATGGCACACAACATCTCTGCTGATGCTTGTTGCACTAACTCTGCCTTGAAAAGCACTACTTCCTTCATCAAGATGGTTTCATTAGTCAGCAGGGGGCGAACTGTAGCTTGTACAGCACCATTTTGTGGCCAAAAATCTGACTTGTTGACAAAACTCTGTAGTGTAGACCAGCCCCGAATCCACAGAATTGAAAGCAAAAGTTCTGTTGCATGTGCAATGAAATAAAATGCAAATGCATGAGTAGTGAAGTTTAAAGATACAGGAAATACATATTTAGTAATTATGAAACAGAAATTTCATGTATTAAATACATTCTCCTGGGGATTTGTGCCTCACTGTTTTGACGGATGGTATGTGAACCATTAAATGATAACCATCAAAACATATGGGGAGTTCATAAAAACAGAAAGTTGAATTGTAGGTCACAGACTGCACGTCAGTGAACGAAATGTTTTCTTTTATAGCATGTCCTTTTGTTGTCAGCGGATAGGCTCTGTTTGACCACATCCCGTTTCCATATAGGAATCTCAGTGCTGAAAGGTACCTAACTCTACAAATATTGGCAACATCACAGTGTTAAAGACAAACAGATGCATACACAGAGTTGTGTTTAGCAAGTTCAGAATCTCTCCTTTAAATATACTGAAAGGTATATTTAAGGTAGGAGTTTGCAACCCGCTAAGTGGGGACGCTTAAGCAGGTATTCAATATCTGCGTGCTAAGCCATTGCCTATAGCAATGAAGATAACCAGCACAAGTATCACATCACATGAATATAAGTACTCAATTGTCACTTACAACTTCATTTTCTGTTTGTTGTTGATAGACTAGCAAGGTCCAAAAAGTTCTCAGTCATGAAGGACAACTATTTAACAGAAGAAAAGAATTCACGTCACTGTTCAGGTAAGAAAGCATCTTATGCCCCTTTTTGAAAGTTTTTTAAATATGTTATATTAAAACCTTCACAAATTATTACATTCTCTATGTCTTCTCTGCTAAGACTGACAAAGGAACTGAAGTGCTTTTTATCATTTGGATATGGATGGCTAATTTGTGGCCAACATTAAAAAACTGAACTCCTTTTGACCCAATGCCCTGTTTGGGGCCATGGGGGGAGTCCCTTCCACCTCCCCCTATCATGGGCTGTGGCTTAACACCACAACTGACCCCATTCTGTTTCTTGAACACAACTGTTGGTTTTAGAATAAGAAATAATTGATGCTGCTTCTTCAGAAGAGTCATAGAATTTACTTTACAGTAGGGGGATCTGTGCTCATTAACTCACTTTTGTGGGAATACTGTACCTCAGTGATAAAATTAGTGGTCAATGTTTTCAAAGATGGCTGGGCACCTGAAGTAAGGTAGATTTAGTTTCAGAAATTAAATCAAATCAAATCAAATCATAGGGCTGGAAGGGACCTTGTGAGATCATCAAGTCCAACCCCCTGGGAATTGATGGGCATAGTCAGTGATTTAAAGGGCACTGCCAGTCCCATCTGTTAGCATGTACATATACACTACAGATAGTAGCACACACTGTCTAGAGCAGTGGTTTTCAAAGTTTGCTTTGCAACCCAGTATTAGGCCTCAGACCTGCAGGTACTGGGTTGCAGCGTCCAGTAGCCTCTTAAATCTCCTGACACATGGTGGCCAGCATCCTTTCAAATATCCCACCATTGCTGCCCTTGAATGGTAGCAGTGATGGGAAATTTAAAAGGATGCCGGCTGCCCTGGTGCCCCTGCTATGGGCTCAGCGCTGCTAGGGGCCGCCAAAGCCTCACACTGACTGAAGGCTTCTTCGGGGCTGGACAACTGTCCTGCTCCCCAAAAATGCTGCTCCAGGGTGGAAGCGGCTGCTCCGCTTCCCATTGGAGTTGCCCTGATGCTGGTCCAGGGTGGCTGCCCCAAATCCTATCAATGCTGGCCTGAGCCCAGTGGGTGCAGCCCAGTCAAAGCTGCTCGGGGGCAGAGGGGCTTCTCCCCTGAGCCCCAAGCCAGGACTTCTTCCCCAGCCTCAAGCCCTGAGCCAGGGCTTCTCTCATGAGCCCCTAAGCTGGAGCTGAGCTGGACCTTCTCCCCCAGCCCTTTGAGTCCCCTGCCAGGGCTTTTTCACCAGCACTGTCCTGTGATGGGCTTCTCCCACAAGCCGGGACTGAGCTAGGGCTTCTCACCCAGCCCTGAGACCCAAGTCAGTGCTTCTCTCTGAGCTCTGTGCTGGGGAGGGGAGATGGCAGTGTGAGGAAATTTAAAAGGATGCTGACTACCCTGGTGCGTTGGGTAGCTGTGGCATCCAGCATCCTCTCAAATTTTCTGCTGCTGCTACCCCTGTTCCCATGCACACTGCAGACAGAGGCCGCTCTGTGCAGCTTCTTTCTCAGGTATGCCTGGGGACCTATTCTGAGACATGGCTGGGGTGGCTTGGGACAGTTTCTTTCCCCAGGCATGCCCAATACAGAGGCGATTCTAGATGACTTCTTTCTGTGGCATACCTGGGGATCCCTGTCTCCTTTCCACAGTGACTGGGGTGGGCGTCCCCAGCGTCCCTATGGAAAGAAGCACTCTGGACTTCTTTTGGCCTTGTGCCTGGGGACTCTACACCCCACCCCCAGATGTGGCTGCTACTGAATTTTTAGGGGGTGGCTCCTTTTTTACAGTTGAGAGGGCTGCGATATGGCTGAGGGATTGGGGGCAGAGTCCTGAGAAAAAAAAAGGGTTTGAAAACCACTGGTCTAGAGCAATGTTTCCCAACCTTTCAGTAACAAGGCACACTTCAATGAAAAAAAAAACAAACCAAACCAAGTCCATGGGATGCCCAGTTTTTTTCAGCTTAAATTGATTGCTCATAAACATCACATTTACTTGTATTTTCAGTGGTTAAGTCTTACTAGAGAGGTTTGCAACACTGTGAATACCACAAGCTAAAGAAGGATCAAATGCATTAATGTTTCAAATCCACCAGGAAAATTATACATCATCTCAATTTTTCCCTTCGGCCACCTGTGTTTAGAATGATCACATTTTAGAATTGAAAGACCAATACTTCACTTTTAACATGATGATTAATTTTCATAAGTTTTATGAGTTATAAGTTTAGTTGGATAGAGTATTATTTAAGATGAAACAATTTTTGTTTTATATTGATTTTGATTACCTTTGTATAAAATTTCATGGCACACTTGGACAGTTCTCACTGCACATCATGGTTGAAAACAACTGATCAAGAGGACCATTCACACTTCTAGTAAGAGACTCAGGAAGGATAAACTAGTGTTCACCGTTCTGCCGTGAGGAATCCTATTCTGGCTGGCAGGATTCTTGAAGTAAAGGAAGGGCTTTACAGTATGCCTGTTCCTCATCATTAGGCCAGCTTGTGTAGGCCTAACACAACTTTCATTAAAACCAATGGGAGTTTTTCCACTCATTTAATAATAGGTGTGTCAGATTGATAGGCCTTAATGTACAAGAGACATACATCATGCACTGTAGATTTTAGAGCATGTTATCTATAGAGCTCACTGAATTTCCCCACTCAGTGTAAAGGTAGCAAAATCTGACCCTGAATGAGAAAGTTCTTTTGATAGGTTCTAAGATCTTTGTGCAGTTATATTTTGACTGCACACTATGCATGATTGTTCTCAACATGAGTGAGAGCAGCCCTATGAGGCATGGACTACATTTGAAGTGTCATTATACTCTGAAAAATGATTTTATAATATTAGCATCATGTTTAGAGCCCTGTGCAGATAAAAACCTGTGGATTTACATCTGATCTGCATCTGTTCAGTGACAGTATCTATCCAGGCCACGATCTGCAAGCCATGTTTTATCTATAGCCGTAACCACATCTGAAACAGAGCTTGGGCTCACAGTCATCAATTTACCCTTTGGCTCATTCCCCACAGGGGCCACCCACTTTTTCCTTTTCTTGTTTGCAGTTTGCACACTGTGCTGTCAATCAGATTTTCTTGGCCACCAATGAAATGTCTAAAAGCATGGCATGTGACCGTCAAACAAGAAAAGGAAGAAGTGGGCAGGGAAGTCATGGGAAATGAGCCAATCAAAGGCCCGCATGCTGACTGACTGATGGTGAGCAATGACTCTCCAAGCTCCAGCCTGCTGTGACTGGGACTCTGATTGGCTGGCAGACCACAATCAGAGCTGAACTAGGATTGGCTGCAGCACTTCCTTGTTCCCCTCTGTGCGCGACACAGATCATAGCAGCAGCTGCAATGACAGATCGCACCATGGGCAGATAAAAATGCAATCTGAATCCATGGGTCAATCCGCAGCAATGGGTCTGTGGTTACTCACACGCACATCCACAGCTGCAAATACCCACAGCTCTGCACTGGATACCCACACATGTGCAAGACTCTAATCATGTTGTCTCTCAGGTCTGGTCAACAGTGAAAAGTTACATCACCATAGCTATGTGAAAAATACATATCCTTGAGACACATAGTTAAGATGACCTAACCCACGGTATAGACAGCCCTGGGTCAGCAGAAGAATTTTTCCACCAGCCTAGCTACTGCCCCTCAAGAAGGCAGATTACCTACAGCAACCCCAGAATTCCTCCATTTGCTGTAGCAAGTGTCTAAACTGAAGTGCTAGAGGGGCACAGGTGTAGTATTTTAAGGTCTTGTCTACACTAGCACTTATGCTGACAAAGCCTTTTTCTTTTGGGAGGTGAAAAAACCACACCCTGAGACACACAAGATTTGCTGACATAAATGCTTATGTGGACAGTACTATGTCACACAAAGATGACTTTGGTGAAATTAAACACAAAAAAAAGGAAGTTTAAAAGAAGTGGAAGCTTGGACAGATGAATAGGGAGGAGAATAAAAATACTGCTTGAGCATGCAAGAGTGAAATCAGGAAAATAAAAATACTGCTTGAGCATGCAAGAGTGAAATCAGGAAGGCCAAACCACAAGTGGATTTGCAACTAGTAGAGAAGTAAAGGGTAACAAGAAAGGTTTCTACAGGTATGCAAGCATAAAGAAGGTCAGGGACAGTGTGCCCCCCCCCTTACAGAATGGGGGAGTCAATTTAGTGACGGATGATGTGGAAAAAAGATGAAGTATTCAGAGTTGTTTTGCGTCTGTCTTCACAGACAAGGTCAGCTTCCAGATTACTACATCCTCATTGGGAGCACTTCCACTAACTTAAAGGGCATAGAGGTGTGGGGGAGGAGAAGCCAAGAGACTCATCTCTTAGCTTCCCGCCAGGAGCCCACAAGCTCTCAGGGTCCCTGTGGGCTGCCCTCCTCCCATCCTACCTCCAAGTCAAGAGCTGAGATAGCCATGCAGGAACTTCTTCATTCCCCAGTCACAGCCCAGAGTTTGCTGCAGACCCCCACTCCCATCCCTGCATCCTATCCAGTCCCAGCTCTAACATGGGAGCAGGCTGCAGCAGCCCACTTCCATAGATGCAGCTGGGCACCAGCTGCCCATGCCATGGTACACAGCTGGTCCCAGCTGGGAGTTAGGCAGCAGCCATCCTGGCTTGCCTGGTCCTGGCTAGTGAATGAGCTGGTTGCACTTCTTATCCATTTCCCTGCTCTAGGGAAATGGTGAACCTGACAAGTGTGGCAAACCGAAGGCACACAGTCAGGGTGAGTCCTGCACTTCCTCCCCTGGCAGCTAGCTGGGGCACAGCCCTTCCTCTTCAGGACTCCCACTATGACAGCTCCCTGATCCAACTGGTCCTGGGGCCACGGCTCTCCATCCCACAGAGCCTACAATCCTTAGGCCTGTCTGGGCAGGCTTGCCGTTACTATCTGTACCTTTCTGGTGCTGCCAGCAACAGCTATAGGGTGGGATTAACTTAATCTTTAGTCTGCTCCCACTCTGCTCTGATGTCTCATCAAACTCCATAACCAAATCTCCTCTCCCAGCTCCACACCTAAACTCTTCCCTGCTTGGCTGCAAAAGGGCCTTTTTATCTAGTGTGGCCAATTACCCTAATTGGCCTCAGGTGCCCTAATTAGCCTAGAGGAGCCCTGTCCCAGTTACCCAGGAAACGGATTTGCTGATCAGGTGGCTAATGTATCTGCCTTCCACCACCCCCTTGCAGCTGTCAGGCTTGACTCTGTCACACAAGTATGACAGCCCCTCCACTACTCTAAGGGGACACAGTGTTTATGCTGATATTTTGTTGTCCCGGTCTGCAGACTAAAGTCCTATGCCTCTCATCGTGGTGCCTTTATTTTGTAAAAGAAGAAACAACAACAACAAAACCCCTAAAACATGCCCCCCCGATAATTTCATCAGCAAGGACGTGGCTGTGTTGCGTACACCACCATGGGTTTGCTGACAAAAACTGACGTTTGTCTACAAAACTCTCTATTGTATACCAGGCTTAGAGAAGAATGGACAGACAGACGGGTTGCAAAGGGAACGGAGGAAATTCTTAAGAAGATAGGAAGTGAAACAGCCTAAGTGATATTGTGCCCTGATTTGATTTCAAGCATTTAAAAGTTGAACCTTCTATAAGACTTGAGACTGGAAGGCTGTGCATCAGCCACGGTGGTTATGATATCAGGTATCAAGATCTGATGTATTCTAAGAGAAAATATCTTGATCTAGAATTTTGTAAATACTGTGAACTTTGTCAGTTATTAACATTCATATTCAAGGTGCATCATTCCTAGCAGACATTTGCTTTTCATTAAGAAAGAACATGTGCTGCCAGAAGAGCCTTGCACTTAGAAATAGGTTACAAAACCTTTGGAGAGAAAAGGAAGAGTAAAGAGTATTTTATGGAATACTAGGAAAGTTCCAAAGATAGTGCAGTGTGAATTACTTTGTTGCTTACAACAGTCGTGCATTTAATGCAAAGGTCAATCTTACATATTAATGCCAAATATTATCCACAGCTTTGTATGTAATAGATGAAAAGTAAAACCTGAGCTGCAAGTTACAGGATTCTTTAATGAGGGATAAAATAGACTGTACAATAATAAAGGGATCAAGTTAGAACTTGCTGCTTAAGAAAAACTGATTTAACAGAATGCAAATGGGGTGGAATTTTGAGAATACCAGAAATGAGTGATCTTTCAATTAAACTGCTAACTGAGTTTAGGACAGATAATTTGAGGTCAGTTCAAATAAGATCACCTGACGTGAATGAAGAAAATACACTGGTGATGTAAATCCACTTATATTCATAATAGAGTGAGATGTGTTGGTTCACAACTCTGCTCAAACCTATCACTGCTGAACATTTGACAGCACTGTTTGAAATCGCTAAATAGGCAGAAGACTGAACTATGCTTCCCCCTTTACAAGTAGTCTCAGAATGGAGTCACAATGGTGGGTAGCGTGAAAAAGGTTGTGTTTCCTGTATGGCATCTTTCACAAGCACTAAATTAATACACATAAAAATTAAACCAAATAGAGCACTCTGAATCACTTAAATTTGTGTTAGACCCTGAGTACAAAATACAATATGTTCATTTTACTGAGTCAAACCAATGCTCCTACTGAGATCAAAAGTACATGGCGTTCAAAATGAAGATACAGATGAGTGTAAATGTATTTTTCCCTTCTATGTATTAAAAGTGTTGAAGGAAAAGTTTGAGAAAGACTGGAGATCAGATTTGGAAACTGCAAATTCAATAACAAATGTTATATTAGATTGAGGGATGTACTGTAAGTAACACAATGTCCAAAGCACTGATTGGTTAAAATAAGACCCCAGAAGAAATCTCAAGTAAACTAATTTGCGACTCAAAACAGCATACAGAGAATCAATAACTCCATTCCGTTGGGGTGCCACAGAATGTGTTAGTAAGTGCTACCTAATAGAGAATATCTATATCCATTATCACAGACACACTGTGACAGTAACAGCCACTGCTGCTTCTACAGCATCTGTGCTCATACACACACATATTGAGCCAGCTGTGTGACAAGAACAGCAACTGCTAGCACAGTCAACAGCCCCTTCCATAACCGCGTAACCATACATCACTGAGGCCAGTTGGAGATGCTCCTCCTCTCTACTGATGCCTTAGCCTCAGCTTCGCAACTACTTGTCTCCCATCTGCCCGACTGACATAGCACTCCTCTATACAGACTGCCTTTCTGGTCACTGAGGTCCACCTTATTTGGCCCTGCTCTGACTGTGACTACAGCTACAGGAGGAAGAACAGTAACAAAATTGCCTGACGTGAACCCCTGCAGGCAAGTGGGCAGGGAAAGCCTCAAATGTTGGAGCTCTGGCTCTAATTCTCCTACTCCCTGATCAGCACAGTTGGCCAGAGGCACATCAGGCAATAAACTGTTCCACAGAAAGGGGTGAAGTTTTTCTTTCCCCAGTGTACAGGAAAGTAGGGAGAAAATTAGGACTCTGAGTCAAAGCTTAGGTTTAAGTTTGTTCTGGGGGCCATCCAGCTAGCTCTGTGCTGCCCCTCGCTCACACAGAACAGATTGTAAAGTTATCATCTAGCAATGACAGACTTAAAAAAAAAATTGGCCTGAGCAGAATCCAAACCAACAGAATCACCAGCCCAATCACCTAACTAGCTGCAACCACAATCCCTCCGTAAGGTCTGACTAGGTTCATCTGGGGTAGCATGAAGCCTGATGACATACAAGTTGGCCCAGACTGTGGCTCTCTGGAAACGACTGAAGAAAACTTTTCAAACTGAAAGCAGAAGCAAGAGAGAATCATATAATAAACAAACTCATTAACACATTTCTTAAAGGTTGGTCAGAGAAAAAAAATCTGCAGCTGATTCTGAAACAAAGGACTACTGAACATAGATGAAATAAGCATCTGATTATTGTTGAAAAGAAATGTGTTCCCAGCTCATCAGGTGCTAATGCCTAAATGAGAAAACATGGTTTCCAAATGTAGTACCTGCAATTTAAATGTGTGAAGTAAAAAAGTAAAAAAGAAACAACACTTTGGATCAACCTACAAAGTCCACAGCAAATATTTCTTTCTTTGCTGGAGAAATAATACCTAATAATTAATACCATTGACACTTATGTAGACACATTTTTCAAACTTTGGAACTTTTAATCTTTAAATAATCACAGTCATTAGCAAAAAGAAACATTTTGTATGTTATTCACTAACTGAGAATTTATCAGGTAATGGATTTCACAATGCCAGCAATAAACACCCTGATTTATCAAGAAGAAGATATCTAAATACAGCATGTTAAGCCAGATACAAGATAATGTCTGAATACAACGTCTAAACTACAACGAGCAGGTTAAAATAAATTTATAAATGACCACAAGAATCCATAATTGGCTTTAATGGAAGCCACTCTGCTAAAGAAATCAATTGTCTGCTTTTCTCCATACGAAGCCGGACTGGACTCATTAATGTTCACACCAGCAGATTCACAGGTGAGAAATAAATTGAAAGCCTTTCTACACAAACAAACGCAGTCCTGTACCAAAATTGCTGAGTTCCACTTTTTTAGGGAGATGTTCTCAGCCTGAAGAGTGAAGATGATAACACATGGAACTCATTTGTAGCGATTAAGTAGCTCAAAGAAACTTTTTGTTTTGCCACAGTGAAATTCAATTCCATGAACATCTGAAAAAATTGGCGAAATACATTTTTAAAAAAGACCTTAGATTTATTTTTGGAAATACAAGGACGTAGTGCTCAAGACTGACAGCCTGAAAGTGATGAAAATGTGATAGTTAATCTCTAAGTTCTGTTTCCAGATGTTAGAGAGTTGAATGGTTCCACATAACATAATAGAGAAGCACCTATTAAAATAAGGAGAATTGTAGTTTAATAGTAGCTTCTTACCCTTCCAAAATCTGGATGCATCTTTGCCTCAATTTTCCCCTCTGCTGTCCAGACTCCATCTTGTGGGAGGGTAATCCGATGTGGTTTGAATGTTTGGACTTTTAACCAAATAAAAAATCTTCCCTGTCACAGAGTCTTTTCCATTGTCCTCTCCTGAGCCACTTCCCTAGCTTTCTCATTAAAGTGCCCCCCTGACCCAAATCCCATCTCATTCATGGTCTCAGCTGTCTAATAAAGAAGCTGGCGTTATGTAGTCCTGCTTTTCCCATGATTCCTTTCTGTACTAGATCCAATGTCAGTCTGAGGTCAGGAATAGGCTATGGTAGGCATGCCTGCTCTTACAGAGCCAGTGCATGTTCTTCAGAGATCAAAGGAATATCTTCCTTTGGTAAACAACATGAAATTAGTCTGATAAGAAATATGTTTTGCCAAACATATTACCTCCAATGGATCCAAAAACTTCAGGACTTCTGCCACATTTGATTAATGTAAGATTGATGTATACAATAAGCTCTTCACCATCCATTATCTTATTTCTCATGAATCACCCAACCTGGTCTGCATCACAGAAACAGGGCTCTGATTGCAGAACTTTCATTTTTTCATCCCACCAAGATACTCCACTGGCTGCATATCCAGACCTAAAGGGGGCAAAACTGGAGGCAGAATAGCTCTTCTTTCCTTGCTAGAGCACAAATTCAGAGAATGCTCACTAAAATCAAAGTCATCACAGAGTCCTTTCAATCTGGGAGACCAAAGGAAAGACTAATCTGGATAGAATTTTGCTAATTTCAGAACTGTTGGACACCAAGACCTTCCCAGAGGAGTTAACAGAGGGACATTATCTCACATGACGATGAAGTTCATGAGACTCATTCCTGTGGGTGACCTTAACATTTGAATGTATGCCAACTACTCACCTCACACAAAGAAGCAAGCAAAAAATGATAAACAAATACAGTCTGTAAGTACTCAGAAGATCATCACATACGTCAGTGATAACACAGAATTATGCTCATCCACATAAGCAGCTAAGCAGGTGTTCAACTTTAAGCAAGTTAGCAGTCTCATTGTCTTCAGTGGAAATATTCTCATGCTTAAAATTTTAGCATGTGTTTAGTTTAGGTTCTTTGTTGGTTGGATCATGGCCATAAATAACAACATTTATATAACTACAAATTTCACAAAGTTTAGGAAGGAAAAGATTAGCATTTTGGTTGCCTTCTCTCCCTAATTTTTCAGATCAAAAAGTTCAGACAAGGTAACCTACATTAAGGCAGCCTTGAAACTAAGAGGAGTACAGAGTTCTCCAGTCATGGCAGGCAAAAGATAACGATAGTGTCGTATCAGGACTATTTCCAAACTTCAAGAATGTATAGAAAAATAATGTCTGTGTATTTTGTGACTCCCAAATTTAATCTTCCTCTTGATGAGACTTGCAAGGTCAGCTCTTGCCCTCAAACTGTTGTCATTCTTTGCAATGTAATTGAGTAACTCTGCCCTTCTATACCCCAAGGGATCACACAGGTTGTAGATGCAATTGTTAGGATAAAAGCTATGAGCAACTGAATAGTTAAGTGAAACACAAACAGAAGGGAGCCTGCCATCAATTAGTTTCGCCAGAGCTCAATGATCCAATAATAAACTTACCTGTTGAAGTGTTTTGGCTCCTTCAGCAAATAAAAAACATATTATTTTTTAAGAATTATGCAGGAGTATTAGGAGTACTTATCTGATTTTCACTGTGATACTGAAAAAGCAAATTCCAGTAGATCACAAATGATCTCTACACATAAATCAGAAAGTCTTTCATAACATATACAATATATAGCACTATACAAGTTGCTACAGTCTTATGTACTAGCACACTAAGTTTTATTGACAGGACAAAGTTTGTAGTTACTTAGGTGTGGAAGCAGTTGGAGTTCAAGGAAAGGAATCAAAAACCAAAAGATAACAGATAGTTTACTGAAGATCAGCATGAACTGCAAATATTAATACATAAAATTGGAATGGCTGTGAACCTTCTTAGAAGGATTCTTTTGAAAGATCAGAGGCACTGAAAATGTTAAGGGACAAATCTCTAGAACAAAAGGAAAAATAAGAAGCAAGGTGCGGAGAACCTTATCGCAATAAAACACGCAAAATATTTATTAGCAATAGGCATATTTTCCAGTCTGTTGTAAATTAATTACTGTGTGAGCAAACACTTGTGAGAGGTATTGACTCTATGGATGCCACTGGTTCTCAACCTTTTGCAGGTTGCAACACACTTGGCAGTGTGTTGTGACCCTACAGGACACAGCAGCCCACCCTCTCCAGGCCTCTGCGACACACTGATCCCTGCATGGCTACACAGTAATGTATCCTGACTATGGCACAATTCCAGTGGTGATCTAGTCAGAGGCTGAACTGTAGATGAAGCCATTCAACAACAAAAGTAAATAAGCTGTCTCTGTAGGCACTGAGGACACCCATTTCACTTAACTCTTCAGCTGCTCATAGCTTGCCTCCAACAATTGCTGTACATCTACAAAAATAGTTTGCATCTCATGGGGTACTACAAAAGAAGTATTTCTCAATTGCATTGAGATGATTGGCAGTTGAGTGCCAAAATCTCTTAGGCAGCTTTAAAAAAATCTTAATCCTATTCTATTTATGTCTTTTTTTTTTTTGCCAGCCCTAAAGGGCATGTCACAGTGGAGAAAGAAATGTCCTATATTCCCTAGCCAAACAGTTACAAACTGCTTCATCTGTCACTTGCTTTGTCTATTGGCATTGCCACAACAGAAAGAAGTCTTCCTGCCATGAGATGATTAAGGAATTGGGTCCAATTGAGTATGCTAGCAGACTGATTTTCTTTCTCACACACGCCTTCATATTGAGTGGAACGTGGTTGCCAAACCAAATTCAGAAGAAACTGTGGATCTGAATGTTAGAAGAGGAGAGAAAAAAATAAAAAACCAAAAAAAACACAAAACCTCTCCACACCCCAAGAAAACCAAATAAACCCACAACACAATTAAATCTGACTGCAGTTCTAGTCACTTTTCAAATTATGAACATTTAATTCAGGGGTTTTTTTTTTGTAGTTTATTTTCTTTCCATTAAAAACAATACATGCAGTTTCTTCTTCCTTACTAGTGAAGTTAATGTCGCTACTGTAAGGATGAACTGAAGAGGAGAACAACAGGACATAAAAGTGAGTCGAACAGTCACTTCGGCAACATTACTGACTCTGAAGTTCTACTTCATTGAGCTCCTTCTCCTAAAAGGAAGTTGCACTTAAATCCATAATAAAAGGTACATATATACCACTTTATCTTCACAACCCTTTATAAAGGCTACATTTCTGCCAGGTGTCATTGCCAGCAGAAGGGGCCAGGTTCAACTAGCTAGCAATTCCTTCTGAAAATGTGACAAACACCACCCACATGCTGTGTCACCCAGAAACTCTGGAAAACTAAATTCCTTGCTGAGTACCCTTGAAGGCAGCACTTCCCAACTGAAGCAATGAGTGTGAAATAAAGAAACTGGGAGAGAACACAGAATACATGTTGGAAAGCCACGATTAATTATCAGAAGACAGACTTTCACATACACCCCCCCCCCAATGTCTTGACAATAGTTTTAAATTTAGTCTTTCACTTGCACTGTGATGACTCAATAAATCTGTGTTCCTGCAATAGCCTTGTTGCTCACTCCTGCACTATACACTACTCCCTGTTCATTGTCCTGCTTTGGCAGTATCCAGAATTTAGGCAGGTCCATATCCAGCATGAAGAAAAGCGCTGCCTGCTCAGCACTTGGGGCTCTATCATCTAGCCCTGCTGCATTCATCGGTGTTTATCAGCTATGGATTCTACCTATTGCAGCTTCAGCAAAAGCCACCACAGCAGGGCCTCTGCAGCACTGTCCATCTTCACAGCATCTTCTAAGAAGAATCTATATATAAAGGACACTGCTACCAGAAATATACATCCACCCTTTACACTCTTTTTAGTTTTGTCCAGGCTCTACCCTGCAACCATGACAATTCTTGCCCCAGACAGAGCTGGTTCAGTTTTCTTGCCTTCTTTTGTTATCAAACAAATAATCAGGTTTTATTATCTCAAACTTAAACTTTAACTGAATTTCCACCAAATGCTTCAAACTGTTGCTTAACAGTTATGTAAATGAGGTCTTGCCCACTCAGTTGTTCCCTCTCACTCACCGACAGATAGTTCTCTCCCTTATTGAGAGGCCACTTGTATGATTTTGAAGCAGTTTTTTCCCCTCATTTCAGATGGGGGAATGGCATTTTTAAGAACACGCTGCGCCAAACCCCCTGGTGTGACTTCACATGCACTTTGGTGCGTGGTCACATCAACAGGGACAGGGTCATACAAGCAGGGGCAGGTCCACACTGTTCTCAGAAGTACTGGACTGTCCAATATTTTGGGAATGCATATGTGGCCATCCTGCTCAGATCCACCAGATGTTCTGAAGTAGCTCTGAGGTGTCCTTCTTCTTGCTTACCAACAGGTGTCAACAATGGGTGCTCTATTCTTTAAGGCCTTAGGTATGGGGTGTACACAAATAAACAGGTAATACTCAACAAAGATACGTGACAGAGGTTACTATAATAATAAAAATTTGCTATTTAGGTAAGCAGTAGATCCTACTGGAATTTAGCTGTCTTTTTTTTTTCCCCCAGCCCGAAGAGGTAGAGGTTGAATAAACTACAAATACTGATTTGTTATCTAGGACTTTTCATCAAGAGATTTCAAAGCACTTTACAGGGGTCATTGCCCTCATTCTACAGCTATGGATAGTGAGATGAACTGACTTATTTACAGTCCCCAGTAAACAAGCTGCAGGCCCAGGAATAGAACGCCCAGCCTCTGAGTGCTCAAGCCACCAGTCCACCTTGCTGTTATAAAAAGCTTTAATAGGAGCATTGATGCTTATTAGAAAGTTGTGTGCTGATCTAAACGCAAATACTAGCTGGTATTAAGTAGCAGCCAGGGTAATCTGTCTTTATTCTTGTCAGGATTATTACACATGCACTCACAGACTGCTCTTTACTTTATAGTTTGTGTAATTTTCTATATATTGCAAAAGGCTTAAAAGTGAGGCCCCAGCTACTCACTGGAAATACTACAGGTGTTTTCAAATGCGTAGGAATATTATATATCTGGGGCCAGTCCCTCAGCTGATATAAATCAGTGTTGCTCCATTGACTTCAATTGAGCTATGCCTCCTTACCTCACATGAGAATACGGCCCTAGTGTCTTGGCCACATGCCCATTTAAATAATTACCGTCTGCTTCCCTAAAATTCCCTCTGCAGTATCTGCTGTATATAATATTCATCTTCATTTCCCACTCTCGCCTGTAATACAATGTGGCTAAATGATATGAAACATTTGCTAGATTTCACTCCAGAGGAGGCTTATTGTATAGTTTTTGTAACAATTCAAGCTTGTTAGGGATGTTTGGGATCCTTTAAAATGAAAGGTATTATTAATGAGGATGTTATTAAATCAGACTGGACTGACCAAGACATTTGACTAATTAGGTGATAGTAATGTTAAAAATGTAGTAGAAAAACAATAGTATTTTTCTCTGGCTTTAGAGAACCCTTTAAATACAGCTTCCCCCCCCCCTCCAAATTGAGCTGCGTGTGAATGTGTATAGTAGCACTCTGAAAATATTTAGTTTTCTTTTTATACTAATGTCAAAACATTCATGCGTAATTCCAGAAATTATGCATCACTTACAATGTCAAACATTTATTTCACATTTTACTTCAGCTGAAGTTTCATATCCCTTCAGAGTGGCTTGTTTGGGCTGAATTTATAAGATGGATTTGATATTTATCTTTATTTTTAAAACTTTTTTCCTTTATTAATGAACCTGGTTCAGAAATTGTTCTCAAAAGAAGATTAATAGTAAAGAGACCATTTAGACAGCAAAAAGCTCATTCCAATTTGATTTTCAGGTCACTTTTTAGTAAGAGCTTCCATACATTATGTTAACTTTTTTTGTTTTTGCAACATGTTAAGCATCATTTTTCACTAAAATTAAGTTTATGGGAAAAACTTAATGGACAAAAGGACAGACCACTATTACACAAATTTTTTAATCCTTCAGCTAGAGTAGCACAGCAAGTTTATACAGCTCCTTCCTATTCTTCTAGATCTCCACCATTAGACTCTACCGCATGGCAGCATTTGGAACACAGGCACTACACAGCACAGGGAAAGGCAGGTAGCTACACACCACAAGAAAGGGCTGGCTTCATCCCCATTTGTCATGGTGGCGTGGAGTTGCACACTTCAGTGAAAAGATCCAGCAATGGGGAGGCAGCAGTGAAACGTTCTGGTGGGAGGGAGCTGTCAGAGCTTTTCACTGTGGTGAGGAGTGACTGAGGTGCAGTGGTGGTGAGCTGGTAACTCTTTTTCCTGCCACCTCCTACCTGCCAGACTCTCTGCTGATTCCCCTATGCTAGAGCCTAACCTCCCGGGGGCATGTGGGACACTACAGTGCTGAGAATAGCAGTGAGGCTGTGGGAGGCATGGCTTGGGCACGTAGAGAGTTGTGTAGGATACACAGCCCCGTGATTCCGTTACGTAGGGCTCTCTACTCGCCTAAGTCATGTCGCACCATCCGCACTACTGTTTTTACCCGTAGTGGCTGAACTTGCAATGTCTGTACTTTGTATCCTTCCCTGAACGTAACTGTAGCCTTAGTTAGACCC
This sequence comes from Podocnemis expansa, assembly GCA_007922195.1. Taxonomy (NCBI): domain Eukaryota; kingdom Metazoa; phylum Chordata; order Testudines; family Podocnemididae; genus Podocnemis; species Podocnemis expansa. The sequence goes on along the minus strand of ML681964.1, from coordinate 23,964,033 downwards.
TAGTCCTGCAAAGAACTCAAGCATCATTATTCCTAGACATAGTGCCTGTATGATGTTAATAGAAATAAAAATAGTTCTGGTCAGTTAAAGTAAGTGAATGTAACTCTAATTACACCCTGGGAGCAGAACTTTTGATTCTGAAGGCACCATTTTTTAAGTAATTGCTTTTCTGACCATAATTGCACTTTAATGTAGTGGGTGCTACCTGCATCTGCTATAAACAATTTTTCATACACCCCACTGATAAATGTTACTAGAGAATATGATCTATTTTTAATGGGTAGGGTTTGGCTTTCTTGCTAGAAGGAAGTTATCATAGTAACACACTCTATTAGGCACAATAAAATGATGCACTTCATAAGTAATAGATTTTGCATATTGAAGTGCTAATCCTTGAGTCAGACAAAAGCCCTTGCGATTTGAATGGGAATTGCGCCTAAGTAAGCCCTGAAACCCAGATGCTCATACAACTTTGGGCACCTAACTCTCATTGAAATCAGGGGGAGTTAAGTGCCTACCTGTCTCTGGACCGGACCTCACCCCCCAGACTACTACTCCTGTTTGGTAATATAAGATACTTTTAAACTTGTATGCTACTCTAATAGCTCTTTAGCTAAACTACAGAGCAATGTGAGTTGTTTTATGCATTAGCCTATATTGTGGAAACATTAGTAATTGAATAAATGTGAATTTGGCTTTCTGGCACTCAGAAGAAGAAGAAAAATTCACTTTGAACTCTAAATTATTTATGACACTCAAAGAGAAAGTTGGTAAATAACAGGAAAGCATGAGAAATCAAATGCAGATTGTGGTATTTGGTTTTTGTCTTGCCATCTTTAACCACTGCATTCCCACAACAGGCCCAATGAATCAACTTTGTCTTTTGGACACTTCTCCTGCAGGAATTAGAAATCGGTAGAAATAAATGAAGCTGTCGGCAAGTGACAGCTACAAAGGGAAACCCACAGAAAAAAAGTGCTCCTGTGAGCAGGCAATAAAGCAGATGCTGGAAAACAACAGGGGGTATCACCATTTCTTCTCCAGAATTGATGATTGTTTGATAAATAGCCAGTCATGCTCCTGGAAAATCCTGTCCATCAGTGCATATCAGTACAAATTAATGATGACATGTCCTGATTAAACTTGCTGTGCTGTGAAATCCATTGCATGATCTGCATGGCTGTAAATGAACAAATGCTCACAGGGAAAAAAAACCCCAATACCCGCCCCCCAACATCTCAGGTTATGGCCAAAGTTCTAGCCACCTGTGGTGAAGTAGTTGTTTAACTGGAAAAATCAATCTCATACTGCAGTTTTCATAGACAATAAACTTTTTTTGTTGTTTTTTTGTTTTACAGTATGAGGAAATCCTTAAACTTTGCATCATGAAGAACAAATATTCTAACAGCGGCATCTCTGTAGAATTACAAGTGGTCAAATTCAAAGGACCTGACTCAAGGTTTCTGCCCATCCATTTCTTGAGCAAAATATGAAAGAAGCCAATAAGCCTGGATATGGTCTAATACTGGTGAGTCTCAAGTAAAGAGCCATTAAAGTAAAATGGAGATCAATTTTGGCCCAATCAAAATGTTGCAAAAGAACTAAGTAAAAACAGTAAAGATCTGAGAACTCAGTGTGATAAGATTAATTTAAAATGGACATGGAAAACTAATAACTATAGTCAGGAATAGTCAGAAACAGATACTCAGGTCAAGGGTCTTAAGCCCAGGGATGTTCATTTTTATTAAGGTAAGGTACAGGCCTTTCTAAAATCTTCAGTTCAGAGGAACAGTTTTCTTGGTTTTTAAGACTTTAATTTGTTTTGACTCTTTCTCCATCTATAAAATGGGGGCAATGTAACTTACTTTCTTTGAAAGCACTTTGAGCTGAATAGAAGGCTTCTTCCAGCAAGGGAATATTAGATGGTAAGGGCCTGCTTCTGTTACTTGTACTCCTGTTGACTTCAATAAGACCACTAAGTTTGAGTACAGGAGGCAGAATCTAGTCCTAGGTGTCTAATTCTGCCATGACACAGTTGCAACCCTCACTGATATCAATTGTGGATCCATGCAAGACATTGCAGAGTTGATCTTTTCTGTATACTTTACTGTTACTTTACTTACAAACAAAAGAACCATTCAAGATCAGGTTTCAATCTCATTTACCCCAGTGCAGAACTGAAATAACTGTACCGTATACTGCAGTGAGACCAGAGTGTAGTCTCTCTATATGCTATACTAGAGCTGTGTCTATATAGGTTTAGGGTCACATTGTAACTTTACAGTCTTCCCTCACTAAGAGAAGGTGAGTTGCTACTCTGAACCAGACCAAGGAACAAAAAACTGAACTAAGAAAGCCACAATTCCTCCCCTGTTCTCCCTTGTCTGGGTGAGAAATAAAGTATGTTGCTACTTTCTGTGGAGCACCTTCTTCCCCTCTGTGCACCTACCCAGAGTCTCCGAACAGCAAGCATGGGAAGAGAGGTGGAATGAAGGGTTATCTCACACCTAGCCATTACCTTGCCCAATGGTAAGCAGTGAGAAGTAGTCTGCTAGCAGCCCTTACTCTCCTCCCCAGAGTCACAATCTGAGCAGATGTGAAAAGACGTGCAAGAGAGGCCTTAGACTGAGCTAGAGGCATTGAAGATCTCAGGCGCTATGACATGGGGCACTGAAATGCCCAGCAAATCACAAGACCATTGCTATCCACAAAAGCCTGAGCTAGGCAGCTAGGCTCCATTAGTGGGATTCACTCAAAGGCTGACAGGCCAAGCGGGCAGGCTGTGGCTTGCTGGTTCTTTTATCGCACAAAGACCATGGAGGAAAGAAAGACAGAGGCACCCAGGTCTTCCTTCTTCACTGGATTGCACCCCATGGCCCAAACTGGGATGCATGGAGTGCCTCAGTCATGTTTTCCAAGTGGTCCTGACCAGCCTGGGCTGATTCCTACCTCCCTACTCTCTTACTGGTTTGAGGCATGGTTGCAGCATCCCCTTTCTTCTGGGGATTTGATAGTTCTTTTCAGTAGCACTGTCCATCTGGTCAGCCTTCCTCCAAATGTACAATTATTTTCCCTCAGTAGGAAGGTGGGGAGAATCTTCCCTCCCAGCTGAGTCTTACTATGGTACAACTCCTCTTTTAGCTCACTGACTACAAAGGCTGCAAGCTGGCCTCCTCCATTCAGATAACTTTTCTTTCATTTTAAAAGGGATAGCCGTGTTTGTCTAGTCCAGTAAAAAAATAACAAGGAGTTGTGTGGCACTTTAAGACTAACAGATTTAAAGTGCCACACAACTCCTTGTTGTTTTTCTTTCATTGTCTTGCATTGCCTGACTGCCAGGGCACATCTACATAGGGACAGAAGACCTGCTGCAATGGTGCCAGCTGGCCTGTGTCAGTTGGCTGGGGCTTGAAGAGCTAGGGCTGTGGGCCAAAAATAGGAGCTTGGGCTGAGACCCTCCAGCCATGCAGGATCTTACCTGGAAATATACACAGCAGTTTTTCAGCTGCCCAAAGCCAGCCGTGGGGTTTTTATTCCCATGTAGACATACCTGCAGAGTCCCCTTTTGATCAGAGTCTCCATTTGGCACATGCTGCACAGCTACTGAGGGGCAGATTCTGCTTGTCCCAGGGTTGTTCCTTCCCTTCCTGAGGCCTGGTCCACAGTAGGAAATTAGCCCTCTATAACCATGTCATTCAGGTGTGTGAAAAATCCATACCTCTGAACATCATGGATCAACCAACCTAATGCCCAGGGTAGGAAATGCTAGGTAAATGGGAGAATTCTGGCAATCTAGCTACTGCATCTCATGAAGGTGAATTATTACCTGTGCTGATGGGAGAACCCTTCTATTGGCCAACGTAGTGACTATACTCAAGCAGAACAGCAGCACAGCTGTGATGCTTTAAGTGTAGTTAAGCCCCTAGTCTTTGGGTGGGATCTGGAAACACTGTCACAGCTCCTATACAATGAGTGGGGAGAGAGAAACGGTTTAGAATACAATCTGCTGAAGCCAGGAGGATAGGCAGGGAGCCACTTAAGATCACCAACGGAAGGTGCTAAGGAGAGGGGTGTGTGCTAAATCTCACTCTTCTGACAAAGTTAGATACCTCAGTCCAGGCTGCAGAGAGGTGCTTATCTCCTCTAATGATCCATGAAGGTACCCCACTCCTGGAGTCAGGCAGCTTAGATGCCTAAGTCATTCCTTATGATGAATTAGATGCCTGCCTCTCTCCACACTGAAGAACCAGCAGAGGAGCAGCCCATCTTCTAGCTTTTAGTGGTTAGAGCACTCACCTAGGATGTGGGAAAGCCAAATTCAGTGTCCCCACCTGCTGCCTGTGAAAGGATTTGAACAGGGCATCACATAAGATAGGGGGTACTCCAATGTGACTGTTTCACTCTGTATATATATTCAAAGAGCCAGTGTATCAGAAAGAAAGAGAATGAGAATGACTGTCTTCTCCAGTGGTCAGGGAACCAAGATGGGAGGCCAAAACCTTAGTCCCCGTGTTCCAATCATTCATTAGATATTTAGACACAGTGAAACAGCTTCAAGGGGAGAAAATGAGGGAGCCCAATATCGGTATATTCTCCTATAGCTCACTTATTAAAGCACTCTTAAGAAGTAGAAGACCCCTGCTGAAATCTTTTCTCACCTTCAAGCAGCTGGGAGCACTGACCCTTGGTTTTCCCACATCCCTGGTGAGTGCTCTAATCACTGAGCCAAAACCCCACTTTCCTCCTACAATTCAGATTTTGAACGGGATCCAATTCTGTAGGCAGCCCCTGAGCATGCCTACTGGATTGGGCTCTGCATGCAGTAAGGGGGATGATGGAAGCTGATGTTTCCCCGGGTCACGGATTGTTTTGGAGCTTAGGCAGCAAATAGGCATCTGAAAAGCTAGCTAGAGTGAGGCACCAGTGCCCTTTTCAGAGACAGAAACCTATGCCCCAAGGGAACTTTGACCTTGAAAATTTAGTTGCTGAGCGAGTTTAGGCACCTATAGGTTTGGCGGGAGTTTTGTGAAGCCTAAAATTGTGACTTGTGGTAGGCATCCAAGTATTCCTCACTCCTCCTTAATCCTCTCAGTGGAGGGATAAGGGCCATAACAACATATGGTGAAATTCTCACTTTTGGTCCAGCCACAGTGTGCCAGAGTGGCATAAGCTGCCATAAAACCCTGGTCCAACTTGGGAAGGATTCCCCAAACACAGGGACTGTGGACAAAGTAGAGCCATCAGGCTGTTTTCTGAGGACCCCTTCACAGCCCTGGAATGGAGCATACCATGAGTTGGACCACAACAAGCAGAACTGTGCAGGTCCCAGGTAGCGTAGCAGCCATGAAGGGCAGCCTGAGGAGATGGCAATGACTTAGACAGCTTAAGTTATTCATGGGCCACTCCAACATCTAGGACCCAGAAGACACAGAGGCTTAAAGGCACCTTGATAGCCCTTCTCCCCTACTACAAGTTCTTTGTTGCACCTCTAAACAGCACAGCTCAGAATCTCATTTAGTCCTTGGACTCTCTCAGATACAGAAGTGCAAGACGGTGGATAATACCAGCTCCAATGTCTTTCTTTTCCCTTCCACGTGGGCTTCAACCTAATTTTTTATTATTTCTGAAATAAAAGTTTTAATCAAAACCACCCGCCATTCAATGCACTGCACTTCAGCTTTGTTGCAAATAACATATTTATTTCCCTTGACTCCAAGTAATCTTACTCTGTTTTATTCTGTTAACATCATGTCCTGGCAAACACCAATGGGAAATAACAGGTGTTAGAGGGAGAAACAACAGAGGCAGCTTATTTGCAGTTACAACAAACTTTGCTTTTAGTTATTTGCTCCCCTTTTTAATAATTTTTTTATTCTTGCAGAAAGCCTCCCTCAGAAGTCATGGCTTGTGCCTTATACACACAATTCCTCAGTGGTGTGACCCAGAGCCATATACTTCACACACAGTGGGGGACAGGTGGAGAGGGGAACAACAACCACTGCAACACCTTAAAGGAGGCAGCTCATGTTCTCTTTTTGGACTGGCCAACACCGCCTGCTGCTGTGGAGGGAGGGAGGCCAGGCAACAAACTCCTCTTTGCTACCTCTTTTGGGGCACCAATAATCCAAAGTAGTCATCAAGCTCTCACCCTCCAGGGACTTATCAGGATGAGAGCAAACTCCTTGCACCTGACACCTATGGGGCACCTGTCAGCCAAAATCAGAACCATTAAAAATAATCACCTGTTCCAGAGGGGAGCCTTGTTAGTCTGTATATAGCAAAACCAATGAGAGTTCTGTGGCACCTTAGAGACTAAAACATTTCTTCAGGAAGATGCTTTCATGGGCTGCAATCCATATTGTTAGGTGCAAAAAATTTATTAGTCTTTAAGTGCCACAGGACTTTTGTTGTTTTTGGTGAGTCAGTTAAGCCCAGGAATGGACTTTTTTGATGGGTTTCTTTACCCTGTGGCAGGTATAATGTGCACTGGAGCATGTCTGCCCCACCACCCTTTGCAAGTATCCAGCATGCACTCCCCTTGCCTGAGGTCAGAGACTTATCAGAGGCATACAAGGAGTGAATGGAGTAGTTCACCTTTCCCTGTGCTCCAAATTTGGGGAAGCTAGTGATGCTGCTAGTGCTGGGGTCATGCCTGGGATTTGAAAAAGGGCACAGTGTTGACCCAACTCTTTTGGTCCTAGCTCCAGTTAGTGACAGAAAGAGCCTTACCGTGGACTTCAGTGGAAGCAGAGCTAGGCCAATGTTGAGCACTTCCAAAAATCCCATCTGTGGAGCCCTGGAGACCAAAAAAGACCTCAGCATGCATAGCTCCTTCCAGTGTCCAGGAGGATGAAAAAGCCTTTGGCAGAACTCCATCCAAAGGTTGTATTGAAAGGAAAAAACTCAGCATATTTGAAAACTGCCATCTTAGCCAACACACCAAGGAGGAACAGCAGGCCTCCAGAGCAAAAGCACGTTCTACTACAGCATTCATTAAAGCCCAAGTTCTTTAGTTAGACTCACAGCCACTGCTAATTGGGCACAGAAGCAGACCTGTAACATGCGTGCAGAAGTAGGTTACAAATATACTTGTCAAACAAACACTGAAGATACAAGAAAGGGATCCAAGGGAAACACTGGCCACTCTTACACTCTGACAACTAAATACATATTATTAAACAAGATGCTAAAGCACCTTGCACTTCATTGCAGCCTTAGTAAGAGGTGACATTGTAAGAAGTAAACACAATCTAAGCATTTAGTTGGTTTTGCCTGTAATATTTCTTTGGCCAAGCAGTAAGGACAATGGCTTATTCCTCTTGTGTGGGAAGCAGCAGCTGCTCTTGCCTCAGAGATGAAGTGGGATTTTCTCCCATGAAGGCTCATGTGATACATAAATTTGTTGGTCTTTCAAAGTGCCACAGGACTCCTTGTTTGTTTTCCTCAGAGAATGTCTCTGGGGGAAATAAAACCCACCACCCAAGCACACTACATAGCATAGCTGTGGTTTACTATAATATTCTGTCCAACATTATTCATCCACAACCGAATAACTTTGAATTATTGGGAATGGTACCATAAGATATCAGATGCTTGAAGACCTTCACTGGTTATGCAAAGATAACAAAACAGCAGGCGGCAGGCATATGTAAGTACTAGTATAACCAAGAGGCTGTATTATCCATGAAATATTGACCACAGATGCCACTCAGCATTTTTTGTGGTGCCTGTCCTCATCACTCAGATGTGACCCTGGCACTCCTCTGTCGTGACTGATTGAGGCCAAGTCTGAGCAAGTGGCGTTGTGATCTTGGATTGGATTGCCACATGATGGAGGAGTACCTGGCCAAATCTTCAGCCCTAGGCAGCTGCCTAGTTTGCTGGTAGCCAGAGCAGCCTCTGAGTAAATGTTTTGTGAGTAAAATTATGAGTATTGCACACTTCTGACATACTATATGCTCAGAGGTGGCCTTAGGCAATTGGGGCCTTAGGCAAAGGCCCATTGCGGGGCCACTTATAGGTCCCCACAGCCACTCTCTGCAGCCCCAGCTCCACACTGCCAGCCTACCCCAATGGTCCCAGCTCCCCACGCTGCAGCCCCAGCTCCCTCTGACTGGCCCCTCTGTGAACCTCTCCCATGGCCCCGGCTCTCCACTGCTGGCCCCTAGCCCACCTTCTACACCCCCCTCCTGCAGCCATGACACCTCATCCCCCCCCTGGCTCTGGCTATCTGGAGCTAGCCTCCTCTACCCACCAGGGGCCCCCAAAACCCCCAGGGGCCCTCGTGGCCCGGTTCCCCCAACAGCCCCAGCACCAGCCCCTCCCTCCCACCCAGGGCTCTTTCTCCCTGTGGCTGGCTCCCTCCAGAGCCCCAGCAACCTATCAGGAGCCCCAAAAATGGTCCTGCTGCCCTGCTGGGGGCCTCAACCGCCCCACTGCCAATGGCAAGGGGCCGCACAGGAGCACAGACCTGGGCTTCTGGGCTGGCCCACCCTGCCCCTGGAGTCGGAGCAGCTGGCCCAGAGGTGGGGTGGAGCCCTGCCTCCAGGACAGTGCGCTCTGCCCCATGCCCTCCCCCCAGCACCAGGGCTCCTGCAGCCCCATTGACCCTGGGCCTCACTTCCCCACAGACCCCCATCCCCACTGCTGGCCCTGGCCTTGGCCCCAGGCTCCTGCCATGTGTTTTGCAGGTGGAAAGGCAGACACCGCTTTTGGGGTAGGCAAAGGGGCCCCTTGCTGCTTGGGGGCCCAAGGTGGCCACCTGCTTTGCCTATCCCAAAAGTTGTCTCTGTGCATGCTATATTAGGGTTCACACACATGCCTGGCTCTCTGATGTTTCTGTACAGCACTGTGGTATAAAAGCACTGACTATGGACCACTGTCCTTACTCCTTGTCCAAAGCAATATCACAGGCAAAACCAACTAAAAGCTTGTGTTGTGTTTACTTTTTACAATGTGACCTATTACTAGGGCTGCAGTGAAGTGCAAGGGGCTTGAGAATCTTGTTTTATAATATGGATTTAGTTTTCAGAGTGTGAGAGTGCCCAATGTGGTACATAAGCACTGATGATGGGCCTGCCTTGTCACCACTGTTTTACTCCTACAAGACAAGTAATACTGTAACTGCGGTTATTTTAGGCAGACAGTTATAGATGGGACTGTTTTTGCTGCACCAACAGAATTCTGTCTAGGGATCCTTAAAGCAAATATGTAGAACTTGACTCCAAACCATTATCCTGTAGAACACATCACAGCTAAAATACCATGGGTGAAGTCCTATCTTCAGTAGAATCAATAAGGATTTTGCCACTGATGTCTGTTGAGCCAGGTTTTCACCTCATATTCCTGTCTCAAGACTGCATTATTGTTTTAACCAAAGTTTGCTATCTTAGCCTTATTGTACAGCGCTTTGACTTAGGGGCCCCTTCTGTACCAGGCCTTTACCTCAAATGGGGTTCACATTGGTGCAGTAAAAGCAGCATGATGCACAGTATATATTGGTTGCTTCAGTTCCACATACTGTTCACCCTATCCTTGCAGCTTACATTTGCCTGGAATAGTAGCTATTACTGTATTGTGAGTCTTGGTGTGTTGGGACAATGCTTAGCAGATTTTGGGTACTAGCAGCATTAAAAAAGAGAGACTAATTGCATTAACACACACCATGGCATGCATGCCTGGTTCTACACTGCCCATCGCATTAGAGAAGCTTTTGCTAGAGAGACCCTGCAGAAGGTCTCGTGCATTTGAGGGGAACCGAAATTAGGCAAGTTCCAAAGGGGTAGCTGTATTAGTCTAGTTCAACAAAACAAACAAGGCAGCAGTCCTGTGGCACTTTTAGGCTATATCTACACTAGCCACAGGAAGTTCAAACTTGTTCATTCGAACTAAGAAGTTCAAGGTTAGTTCGAACTAACCTCAGGTTGGTTTGAACTAACCACATGTTCTAGTTTGAACTAGAATGCATGGTTGGTTTGAACTAACTGGCTTAGTTTGACCTTCTTAAGTTCAAACTAAGCATTAGTTTGTGACCACATCGTGCCTAGTTCTAACTAAAATTTGAACTAAGCACTTAAGTCCAGACTAACCACCAGTACTATAAAGTTCGAACTAAGCGTTCCTTAGTTTGAACTAAGAAATTTCTTAGTTGAACTAGGGAAAGCTTAGTGTGGCCATGGGCTAAGTTAGGCCAGACTAACTTGCCAGTGTAGACACAGCTTTAAAGACTAACACATATTGCATGAGCTTTCATGGGAGAAAATCCCATTTTGTCATTTGCTTGAAGATGGGGCATTTACAGAATTAGGCAGACGACTTTCAATCCTCACTCCCACTGCTGTGTGTCATGCCCACTCCAGAATGTACCAGACACAAGGCAAAATGAAAGACTAAAGATGCATGCACTCAACTGATAAGTAGAAGTCACATCTGTTACAAATTAACACCGAGTTCAGCTGGGAATGGTGCTACCTCAGTTTCCTTGGCATTTTTAGAGATAAAAAAAAACAACAAGGAGTCGTGTGGCACTTTGAAACTAACAGATTTATTTTTCGCATGAGCTTTCGTGGGAGAAAATCCTACTTCCTCAGATGCTTCGAAGATGGGTGAACTTCC
>ML681964.1:23676629-23953019 GCA_007922195.1 Podocnemis expansa | reverse complement strand
ATTTATTTTCATTCCTTTCTGGAAGTTCACCCATCTTCGAAGCATCTGAGGAAGTGGGATTTTCTCCCACGAAAGCTCATGCGAAAAATAAATCTGTTAGTTTCAAAGTGCCACACAACTCCTTGTTGTTTTTTTTGCTGGACTAGACTAACACGGCTATCCCTTTGGAAATTTTGGAGATCCTGCCACACATTGCCAGACACTATTACGGGGTTCTTGGGGCCACATTTTAACTGCACTATTCAGTTTTTAAAATGTGCATTTCTTGTAGTAGTCACAAGTGTTATTGTCTCCCCAAATGCACATAATATACAGTAATAATCATAAAAAGTAAGCATTTACCAACCATTACCACAGCATATTTGAGATACCAAAGTATTTCCCCTGTATTCCGCCTCTGACTTACCCCTTGTATCTGGTTCTTACATTAGTGCAAAATTTTCATCTGTCTGGGTTCTTATACTTTCAGTGTATGAATGACCAAAGCTGAACAAAATCTAATGTTTCTTTTGTTGTTTCCTGTGTCCAATTGCTACTTTTCAGTGTGTGTCTATACGCCCGGCTACTCTTTTATGCCATGACTGTTATAAAATAAATAAATAAAGCTGCTATTGCTTTGACTAGTTATCATAACATTAGATAATTCTCTAGTCAAACCAACAGGGAACACCTGGCATTTGCCATAAGCTATATTTTTTATCCAAGATTCAGAATGCAGTGTAAGGGAGAATTATAAATTATTTCACATGGATGAATAGATCAACTCTGTGACAGTGACAGCAGTTGTGTCTAATATCAGTAGGAACAGTGCCTTGTTTTTCATTTAGGGATGTAATATTTTCTCAGAGATCCATTTACTTTACTCCAGCCCAGCCATCTCTTGTTCCAGACCAAGGCTACTGAATGGCTTTGGCAGGTTTCCTAAAGTGATGACAATTCTTGGTAACCACTCTAACATCACAAAGTCCTAACAATGCAGCCACCGGAAGGAAAATGAAAACAAAAAATTAAGCAACCGTGCAAATATTAGGTGACCGTGATGCGAATGGACACATATTAGCTAACATGAAGCAGTACCTCATTAATTGATGAAGGACTTACAGAGTTCACTGAGCACAGGTCTGATTTCAGGGGAGTGGTAACTGCTCAGATTCACTTGCAACCTCAGCGGCATTCAGACTTACAGCTGAAGGGAAGCAATTAGCTTATCTATGCTGCTCATTGCCTGCCTCATTGGAATTAAAACATACAAATGAGCAGTTAATGCTGATAGCATTAACAAGTCATTTAAATTCTCTGAATTGAAGGGAGATGGACTGACAGCTCTGGAGATTGGACTCTTCTGCCAAACAGGTAGAAGCTGGGTGGGTAGCAGCTGGGATACCCTAAGGGGTATGGAGGCAGAAAGGGGTGAAGCTCCTCTTTGTTTCTGACACTTCTGGTAACATTTTGACTCCCTGTATGGTGGTGCTGCTGCAACCCAAAGGACAGTCTGTTGGCAGCCAGCAGAGGTGCTGTTCCCTTTGTAGGGCTACCTGCATGTTGCCTACAGTAGGAGGGGATGCTGAAGACTCATATCTGGCTCTGGGGGTTCTGGGAGGAGAGGGGACACCAAGCAGCTGGCTTGCTGGGCGCTGCTTGCAGGTAGGCAGCAGGACGGCCTGAGGAACAACATTGCCACTTCCAGGCCTTTTCAGTTGCACAGACTGCTCAGGCCCCACCCAGGACCCCAAACTCTTCCACCATCTTCTAGTCAGACTTGAAGCTGTGCAGGGCAGGGCAGGGATGGGCTGGTGGGCTCAGTCCCAAGTGTCTGAACAAAGTATCCAACTTAGCACCAAAAGCACTAACATGGAATGGGGTAATGGCATAGAAAAGCCTCCTCACCCAGCAATACAACTGCCTGGCACTGTTCCCTCTAAGCTGTGCACACAGCAAAATTCAACAGTGCAAGTATTAGCGTGCACAAATTTTTTGCACACATAGCTTTCAAAAAATTAGAGGGAACATTACTGCCTGGGTCTTGGTTAGATCTCTTAAGGCCTGTTGCTCCCATCCTCCTTCACCCACCTGACTCCAGCTCCCTAATCCCTAAACCAGTGATTCTCAACCTTTTGCATGTCACAACATACTTGGTGGCATATTGCGACCCTACAAGACAAATCCAGCCATCTCTCTGACTGTCCATGACTCACTTAGCACTGTGTGGAGACAGCAATGTGTCCCAACGCAATGACTGAGAATCACTGTCCTAAACAACAGCTGAGGCAGAGAAATTTCTGGTAGCTGTTCAGTGGTCAATTTGAAGTGAAATTGGTGTTCTCAATCCAATGATGTCTACCCTAATCTTTCCCTCTGTGCCTGATAGGATTTTGTAAAATTTCAGGAAACACTGGTTAATTTTTTTTAGACTTCACCACATGCTGCTTGAGACCCCCAAGCAGGTAGCAGTGTGCCTCAACCGCAAAGTGAGAGGAGTTCCTACTCCATGGTCATCCACCTTGATTTCTACTGCCAATCAATGCTAACCCGTGACATAGTTTCACATTACACTATTTATTGTTGGATTGAGAATACCACATTTATTTCAAATTGACCACTTAGCTGTCAGATAGTACCAACTTTCAGTCTCTACTAACTTAAGGGAGATTCAGACTGGTGACCTAGAGATGAAATCTAAATCTAAATTTAGACTCTAAATCTTACGCTCACTGGAGCCATCCAATCCCAGTGAATAATGCTCCATATTTATTTGAAATTGGCACTTAATATTGAATTTTGCTGCTCTATCAATATACTTGCTATTTCTCTATAAATAACAAAACCAAAACAAATAATAAAAGAAGAGCATTACTTACGCTTTGTCTGAGGCATTTCTGAAAAGCACCCTGTGGTGCTTCTTAGGTAATCTCTTTGAATTATGAATCAGAGGGAGAACTCAACCTCTGAAATGCCACCATGACAAGAGATTCTAGATACCTAAAGAGAAGCAGCTATTTTCCCCTATTTATAGCTTCAGGCTGTACGGCAGTTTGATAAAAGGGAAATGAATGGCCATGTAGAAGTTTCTGTGCCTCAGCTGTTGTTCTCATTGAAAGGGTGTTTGAGCACCATTTCTTCTTCTTGCTTGCAGTTAATACCAAACAACACACATGTCCAATACAGAACTTCTTGTGCACCGCTTTGATGTAAATGTGTATGAACCATAAGCTATTTTCTATTTTTTATAATGTTCTGAAACTGGGCTCAAATTTTCCAAGTTTGCTGCCTAAAAGGAAACTGACTTTAAAGGTGTAAAGCAAAAACAAGTCCAGTGTTTGAACATGACAATATGAGAAATGCACATTCCCTATTATAAAATAGATGACCAACAATTCTTTCTGAATAGTTGTACTGCCAAAGTGGGTAGGAGGTGGAAATGGCATGAACACTGCCCTTTTGCCCTCCATTTGGACAGTGTCTTTACATGTTCCAGTGAAAACAGATTTTGATTCAACTGAGGGTATGTCTACACTTGGGCACAACCTAAAGTCAACATTGATACACTGAATTAATAAAACCAGAGCAGAGTCTCCACACCACACTCCATGCTCTGGCTTCTTGTGTTCCCATTGCTAGCTGTTACGTTAACTTCAGAAGCATTCCATTGTAGGTAGATGTCCCACAGTGCAACGAAGACCCCACTCCCCATCCTGTCTCCATGGCTCCTGCTGCCTGGTTCTATCATCCCCTGTCCTGTCTGTGCTGCTGGCTGATCCCCTCACCTCCTGCCCTGGCTCCACACCATTGGCTAGTTCCCCCACCCTGGCTCCACACCACTTGCCGGTTCACCTAACCCCAGATGAGTCTGCGCCATTGCCTGGTTCCCCCAAGCTGTTTGCTGATCATGTGGCCAATATGTAGCATACCAGGAAACACAGAATTGCAAGAACAGGGAATTCTGGGATAGATGCTGGAGCCCATTAAAATTGCATTACATTGCTCTCTGTACACACTGATGTTAAAGCACCTCAATAAAATTGCATTAAATGCTATGCCTCCTCTGGGGGTAGATTTATAATGTTGACTTACAGTAGCAGTAAATTGGACTTTCCAGTTGGATGAGCACGTATGCAGGCTGAAGAAGGTTGACGTAAGTGGCTATGCCGACCTAAGTGCTCAGTGTAGACTAGCCCGTGAAAAGCATCAGCACTGCTTTAGCTAAGCGGCCTACCCATGTTTTCCTTGTAGTTCCCACTTGAGAGGTTTATCACTTGACAGTCATATCACAGGGCAAGCACTCTCTTCAATAATGATTCAAGCCCCCAGCTCTGACCTATGCCTTGCTTCTTCCTAGTCAAGGGAATTGCAGGGTTTATACTCTTGAAAGCAAATGTGATTGCGGGCTATAAGAAAGCCTGCAGGGAAAGCAAGCAGGCAGCACCACAATAAGAGGCCATTTCTTCTCAGAAATAAAACCATCATTAATGATCTGGATGATGGGATTGATTGGACACTCAGTAAGTTTGTGGATGACACCAAGCTGGGGGGAACGGTAGACATGTTGGAGGGCAGGGAGAAGATTCAGGAAGACCTTGACAAATTGGAGCAGTTAGCCAATAGAAATCTCATGAGGTTCAACAAGGACAAGTGCAAAGTCCTGCACTTGGGACGGAAAAACCCCATGCACTGCTGCAGGCTGGGGAGCGATCAGCTAAGTAGCAGCAGTGTAAAAAAGGACATGGGGGTCCTGGTGGATGGGAAGCTGAATATGAGTCAGCAGTGTGCTCTCGCTGTCAAAAAGGCCAATGGCATACTGGGCTGCATCAGAAGTGGTGTTGCCAGCAGATCGAGAGATGTGATCATTCCCTTCTTTTCGGGACTGGTGAGGCCGCACATGGAATACTGTGTCCAATTTTGGGCTCCCCACTACGAAAAGGACATGGACAAATTTAGAAAGAGTCCAGCGGAGGGCAACAAAAATGATCGAGGGGCTGGAGCACAAGACCTATGAAGAAAGACCGAAGGGACTAGGTTTATTTAGCCTGCAGAAGAGAAGACTGGGGGGGGGATTTGATAACAACCTTCAACTACTTGAAGGGATGCTCCAAGGAGGATGGAGCTGGGCTGTTCTCGATAGTAACAGAGGACAGAACAAGGAAAAATGGTTTCAAGTTGCAGTTGGGGAGGTCGAGGCCAGATATTAGGAAAAACTTTCTTACTAGGAGGATGGTAAAGCATTGGAATGAACTACCTAGGGAGGTGGTGGAGTCTTTGTCTCTGAAGATGTTTAAGGCCCAGCTGGACAAAACTCTGGCTGGGATAATTTAGTGGGAGTGGTCCTGCTTTTTTGGCAAGGGGTTGAACTAGATGACCTCATGAGGTCCCTTCAAACCCTATGATTCTATGATCTGGGAAAAATGAGAGTCTACCCAGTAAGCTATGGCCAAATGGGCATAGTGTGGATAACACCAGCATTAGTTCCCGGGTGGAGAAAGAGCTATGTTGCTTAGTTCTCCCCATCAGCATGTGTGTGGCTGTGCCTATTTTCCCATTAGTGCATCAGTTTTTTAGTCTGCTGTTGATTTAGTGTTTTTAGCTTTCCAGCCAAAATCATCCTCTTTCAGCATAACAAAAGGTTCAGAAGTAACCAAATCCCAGATTCTCCATCTTCCCTGACCAACGTCCCAACCCTTATGAAAGCCCTTCCCTTTGCTTAGAGGGGTTCCAGGAGTTCCTTTTGTTGTTGCAAGGGCTCAGTGGTTCTGCATTCCATCTGACCTAAACCACTTATGCACATCCAGCCTAACTAGCAGGCGCTTCCAAGGGCAAGAGTCTCCACACCATCCTTAACTGGCATAGGGGCTGGACCTGTACTTTTAACAAAGAAGTTGATCATTCTCAACATGAAAAACAAACAATTTCGCTTTCTCAGTACTCTTTCTGCACATGCCCAGCTGGGCCTCCCCATGTACTTCCCATGCCTCTTTAATACAGCCCTTCCAAGGTTACTTTTAGAACGCCTTAGCACAGTCCTCCCATGCTCCTGTCCTGGTATTCTCACGCTCTGCAGGTAACTATTGTTGATCCTGTACAGACCCAAGTCACCAGCAAGCTCAGCTCCTCTCCTCCCTCTCCCTCAGCTACTGTCTTTTCTTTAGTCACTTTGCAAGAGAGCTCTTCTCGAATAACTGCTCCTTTCCCAGCAAGCGTTGCTAGCTTCCAATCACATGCTTGCTCTGCAAACTATAAGTCCCAGAATTCCTTTGGCTTGGAACAAAACAAATCATGTATCAGAACCAGCACTGAACTCTTTTAAAGCACCATCTCACTCAGTGAAATGGACCAAAAAATGTTACTCATCTATGAACTGGGCCATCAAGCTTCAATCTCTGGATCAAAAATATTTCTTCCTGCTCAAGTTGCTTTAACATGGGTCTACCTTTTTTTTTTTTATTTTTATTTTTTATTTTTTTATTTGACTAGCATCAAAACCAGATTTTTCTGATTTTAAACATTTTTTACACAATGTATCTTTCCACCTCCTTAACTGATGGAGTGGGCCTATTTGTATTCCAGCTTTGAAAAATGGACACTCACTGATTTCTATCTTTCTGAAATATACTATGGCACAAATCTGGTAAGGGCAGTACATTTGGTGTCTACTCCAGTTTCGGAAGCTAAGAGTCAGGAAAAATTTTAATCTTTTCTAGCATATTAGAACCCTAGATATAATACTAAAGTGCCTATCAAACACAGGGATACAGAGTAACCATAAAATGTAAGTACTATCTATGTAGCTTTAATGAATGACTTTGTAAAATGTAGACAGGTTAAACACTGGATTAATTCTAAAGGTGTGGGTAGCCTGTTTTTAATCTGAGTGTTTAGAATGATTGCCTTTTCACTTTCTTTTGACATGGACACAGGTGGACTCAAACTCTGAATTAGATTTCTCCCTAGAGTACTAGAATGAAATATTTCCTATATACATAGCGAAGCAGTGCTTCTACCAGCCGAACCTAGGGAAGAAAAGAGATGAATAAAGGAATCAGTGAGTGAATGAAATGCCTCAAGGAAAAGGAAAAGTTTTTGACTGAACATCGCTTTGAGCAGCTGCAACATTCTGGCAAGTCAATGCCAAATTTGCAAATCCAGTGAGAGTATCCAGACAATCTCACTGCATGTATTTCATACCAAGTTAGTTCATAAAAATCATCATAGATTGACTTCAATGGGCACAACAGAGTAGGAATCAATGTGAGTTTTGCTATTGATTTCAATGGAAGCAAGATTATACCAGGGGATCTGTGTTCACTATTTTGAGATAGTCCCTTGTATTCTTTGTTGCACTGTAGCATACACCAGTGTATTACTTCCTTGGTGGCAACAAGGAATATGCTGAAGGTTTAAAAAGATTGTTGTCCATTACTTTTTCATCAAACACATTATCTTCCCTTCATGTAATCTTCCTGTTGCAAACTTTTTGCCTTGCCTTCAGACCATCATATTCTTTCAGCACCAGAGAATCCCAAGAGTGCTAAATTACCAAAAATAATTAATAGAAAAGTAACCTGACTGATCATGCAAGTATCTATACACTGTGAAGTGACTGATCTGTTATGTTTAGTCAATGAAAATGTCAGTCATGAGTTAGCCTCTTGAGCACAGAGATCATGTGAGAAACAACTATTTTGACAGAGGTATGCATAGGTGTTATATATGAGAACATCTCATTTCATCCTCTATATATGGAAAACCATATAGTTGACATTTACTTATTTGCAGGCTCCTTGGTACTTTAATAATGGCATACATTGTTAAAGAATAGCCTATGCAGCATTTTATTTGATTTTCAGAGATACAGTGTTCATGAGATTCTCATAGAGGGCACATTATATAATGATACCATTAAACACGTTTTGACATAAAAGGTCGAATAGCAACAGTAGAAAATTCCATGTCAAGTCATGTGAAAATATTTATTACCTGTAACCATAGTTTCAGAAAGCCAATGCACACATTATGATCTTTCTTTTTTACCTTGTAATTATGGAAATCTGAAGTAGTTACTGCATCAGAATCTTTTGAGAGCATGATAGAGTGCATGTGATATACAAGTGACTTCTGAATCCTTGTTAACATTACTGGACCTGCAATGGTGAATTATACCTTAATTTTAAGGACTAATGGTCATCTCATTTTTTTCTGTCTGATGCTGAACTTAATTTATATTTTGCCTCCTAATGTTTTCAGAACATTGAGAGCATATTTCTTATATGTAATCCTCACCTGCACTATACCACCTTTATGTCCAGGATCTATTATATACAAAAGAGATGTTGAATTCTCACACAGACAAAATAAATGGTAGCAGCTTTGCTTAAATTCATGCACAGCACTGTGTGCAACAGAATGATTAAATGCATTTGCTTTTTTAAGGATGAATGAATCACAGAAAAATGCACTGGGTAAATCATTGGCACTTTACTGTATCGATAAAGGTGGTAGGAAACTAATAAATCATGCTTTTCAAAAAGTTTCCTCCTGCCCTTTCCCTGCCCCACCCTGGAGAACATAAAATGTGCAGTAATGAGGTGGAACTCATTTTAAACAACAAACAATGTCAAAACTGCACAAAAAAGTGTTTTATGCAACACTGAAAAAGGTTGCCATTCCAGGACCTGCCTTAACCATTCAAGGCTGATAATGCCATGCGAAGAACAGCCAGTAAAACCTGTGCTGTGATCTCCAAGCTGTTAAAAACATCTCTCAGAGGGCTGAGAAAGTGAAGACCTAAACAATTACCTCCCAATTATTATAATGGGAATTATTTTGATCTCGGGTAGAAATGAATAGAAAGGGAATTGATGAGAACATGCCCTTTCCTTAAGAAGACTAATCTAAAGCATGAGAAAATTAAGGGTGTTGTAAATTTAAAACGATAATAAAAAAATTAGAAATGGTTTTAATTGTGAAGCAGCAAGTTTATGCATTGGTCTATTAATGTATGAAAGAAATGAAAGGTGAGCAGGTACACTGTAATTAATAGACTGGTTTCTTATTCCAGCATTAGTCTGGACACTGCCAAGGTAATCAAAGAACTGTAAATTTTCAGAAGTCTGCTCCAGTGTGCGTGATTAATTATGCATTAACCCATTTCTCTGAAGTCTCCTTCACTAAATCTTTGGTGGGAAATGCAGTTTATTAGGTATGTGGTTTGGTTATTTGTGTGCAAACACACTGCACTATTGGCCAATATGCAACATGATTTAAAGTTTGGCATATTACAAAGATTTACTGCTGGGTAAAATGTTTTAATACGTCAACAAACAACACTTCAGCTCACATAAATCTTTTACCTTTAGCCTCAGTCTAGTCCCTGCTCAGGCAGAACTTGCATTGACTTCCCATCCTCCAAAATTTACATGTGAGTAGTACCAGAGAGCCAACAGAACTTTCTGGATGTCTACCGTTCCTCACAGGTATCAGTGTTTGAAAGACGAGAGGTATTTTAGCAAGGAAAAGATATTTTAATAGTATTCTGCAGGGGTAAAATGCTGAAGAAAAATATTAGCAAGCATAGCAAGGAATGTTAAATTCAAAAGGACAAGTTAACAGGGTTCAGTGAACTTCCAAGCTTTTATGCAACACAGGTCGCATCAAGAGGGGCAGCTACAGAATCTCTGGATTCTGATCACTGCATTTGAACTGACTACAGATAAAATCTTACTAAATAAATCAAATTACCCAGAGTGTTGCCTTCTGATATTCCATGGCAGAATTATCCCATCAATGAGTAAAGGGTAATGCATGCAACAAAAATACGCCATATTGCTGTATAGAAATATCTGCCTTCTTCATGCAAAACACCTAAAAAAAAAGTGACAAATTTTTCTAGTAGCAATAATTTTACATTAGCTCAGTCACTGAAACTGTTATACCAAATTCCAGGATTCTGGGTGCTGAGGATATTCTACAACTTTTGAAAGATTTCCGGCATAAATATTTCAAAGACTAGCAATGATCATTTGGTTTCTAAGAACTAAATAGGCTTATTCCTTGCTGTGGTTTCTTGTTCTTTTGATGATGGAGGAGAACAGGCCAGTTTTTGGAGGAGGTCCCATCAGTACTGGGGCTTGGTTCTTGTGGGTAATTTTTATCTGGGTGAGGGAAAATAAAAGAAAACAGTTATTCCTTTAGATAACATATGTAAATACTTTTACAGATACCTAAAGTGACTGAACCATTTCAAATCTTACAGTGTAGCTTCTGAACCTTCAGACAGGCAAAGATTGAAAGGAAGATGGAAATACATTTTATTGCACCTGATATTTGTTTATATTATAAACAAATCCATTTATAGTCACAGTTACCAAACAAACTTTAATTATATAGGAAATGTATATTACTAATCATATAGAGTAAGAACACAGAAATACATGCTCTTACTTTGGGGGCATGAGATTTATAACCTTCCCTTTTATCACTGCTTGTTACTTGAATATTTTACATATCCACAGAGTGAAAAGGAATTCAAAAGCAAGAAAGAACACATTGTATGTTGGGGATACCAAGCTGGTTTCCCATTACTAAGCTATACACACTATCATAGCATGCTCTTATTTATTCTCCTAAGCAGACTGTTCTTCTCTTTTAACATAAGCCATGATACTTAATTTCAAAATAACCATTAGGAATGAAAGTCAAAAGTTAACATAGAAAAAAGGTCAAAAATGATGAAGCAGCATTCTGATTTGTTAATTAATTGGTAATAGAATAGAATCAAATATTGAAAAGCCTGTTTAAAACACTTTGAAAGACTGCTTTAAAGTCACTCATTTTGATTTCTTTGATATAAAACTACGAATCACCTTAAATGAGACAACCTTAAAGTATATTATGTCTGCAATTTTCTCTAATTCAAGTCTAAATTAGAGAAGACATTTTATGAATGTATGCTATGCTCAAAGCTAATTGAAAGCAATTATCAAAGTGGCATTTTGTCTGAGACTTTAAGATACATTGTAAGATAATAAATGATTCTCATTATGCAATAAAAAGGTCACATCTTGCCTTTGGGCTAGTGACACTAAGAGTTTTTCAAAAGCAATCTGAGACATTTTCTTTAGTGAACTACAACTAATACAAGAGCCATCACTTATTAAATATCAGTTGTCACCTGCTTGGTACCCACATCAGAAATGAGTATTTCTTTCAAAAGAAACACCATCTCATTAAAACCCACAAAAAAAAAATCTCTCTCTTAAAGTGCATACCTGACATTTCCAAGTTAAAATGAATACCCTTCACTTGTCATTCACTAATAGCAATGAAACAAAATGTACATCACGTGGAAAGGTTCATTAAAATATAGAACAATCCTTTTCTTGTGCGGGTGGAAATTTACCTTACAATCTAAGGAGACAGAAACATAAAAATCTCAACAGGATGAGTGGGTTTAGTTGACTACGTAGGAATCGTAGTTCATTTTTCATATGTTCATTGCGCTGTGACCTAATATGTAACTTTAGTATGGTGTCATTGTTTGTTAGCATGGGATTTAGTGTCTGATGCTCTAAGCAATTGTGCTTAGATTAATTTCACAGAGAAATTACTCTTGCTCTAGTGTTTTGGAAACAGCATACTTTCTCACTAGCAACTAAGCTTTAGGTGCCACTCTGGAGACCAGCTCAGCATACCTCCACTGATGTCTGCTGATGACCTGGTACTGTGAATTTATCTCCTGGGTTGCTGTAACTCATACATCTTATGGAAGTGATGTATCTGGGCTTGGGATCAGTGGTGATGGATGCTTTTAGGAAAATACATTGCATCTGAGATCCAGATCCTCTTGACTTTCATGGAATGTTGCAAATGCCTTATTTTCTATGTTTTCCAGAAGACCATAGGTTCATGGGTATTAAAAGCACTGAGTGGAAAAACCACTTAGTTGAGTTGGGAGAATTTATTACAGTCATTGGGTCAATTTGAATGTTTGTGTGTGTGATTATAAAAGTAACATATAGAAGCATACAAAGACCTAAGGACATTCTTACAGAAAGAAAGAAGTGCTAGGTAGTATAAACTGGCATTACTTTATTGACTTCAAATGAACATAATGGTCTACAACTAGAGTGAATAAATGTAGAAATGCAAGCCAGAAATTAAAAGAGTAATGAGGCTCTGGATCAGCCTTCCAGTAAGAGTAGTGAAGCAAACCACCTATCTAGTTTTAAGATGAAACTTGATAAATTCAGGAACAGGATGATAAGGCAGGGTCACCTGTGATGACCCAGGAGATCCCATCCAATACTGTGCACAAAGGATACATGATTTAAAAAGAATACTTGTAACTGTGTATAGGTGTGTGCCTGCACATGTTCATGAAACACATTGGGAGTTTACTTATTAAATTCAGTTTCTGTTGCTCTCTCTGCAATCCCCCCATGTCTTCCACTATTACAGAACCATAATTAAAACCCTTAAAAGGCCACTAGCTCTATTTCCAGACCCACACAAGCTCTCACAGACACACACATAATGCCTAGAAGTTTGTAAAGGGGAGCCACAAGGAATATGCCAGTTCCTGATTTAAAAGCAGCAAGATTTTGCATTCCATAAAATCTTTTTCCAATGATAACTTAGCAAAGCAGACTGATAGAAAATATTAGAGAATACTTTGAGATCCAGCATTATAAGAACTTACTTTGCTCCACTGACTATAGAAAATGTAAACATGGATTGATTGTGAAGAAAATTTTTAAAAAATTGCTAAGAGATGCAAAGTTAAGTTACAGTTATAGGAAAAACATTTAAAATGCTTCTGCTTGGAAAACTTGATATTTTAAGACAAATATGAAACAAAAAGAAAACAAAGCTCCATTCCAAAGGAAACTATAAGCAACCATCTACTAGTAGTTTATGATGCATTTGATGCAAGGTTAGTAAATAACAGTAAAGGCAGAATTCTGGCTCCAAAGAAATCATTGGCAAAATTCCCACTCACTTCACTGGAACCAGGATCTCACCCCATGAGTTTGTAGTCTTAATGCAGAAGTTTTACTGGGCTGTGACATCAATAAATGACTCCAGGGAAAATGTAGCATTAGAAATTTTAAAATAATTTTTGCAGCCCTGAAAACTAAAGTGCATCTAATGACATACTTGCTAAAAGAAAAGCCATACCCAATTTAAAGTAGAGCATAACTCTTAAAATTAGAAATGGTAATTGCTCTTTATTTGAAGATAGTAATGTTTGCTAATAAATGCGAAGTCTGAGTCTATGACATTAAAGATGTTTATAAATGCATCAAATGGACATTTATTTTTTTCAGGAGCAGGTCAGAGCTTCAAAATGTGCCTTGAAGCCAGTTCTACAATGCATCCAATAAATAACACACACTAGGGAGTAATAAGTTTAATGTATTAACTGTGTTTCTTATACCAAACAGTTTTCCTTTTGTATTATTGGACTCCACAAAGTATGCCCCTACCATCATAGGATCCTTAAATAAGAGATCACCATTGACTTTCCGCTGAAAACAGAATGTGATGTTCCAAATCCAGGAACTAAACAAGATGATAACAATAGGAAACTATAAATGTTACTTCCAGTTTATATAAAAATGTTCAAATTAGTAGTAAGCTCTCCTCCTCAGAGGAAAAAGTTAAATTCAAATATGAACATTGTGAGGCATATATATGGGTATCAGGTGGCTGTTCGGTATCACCACTAGGATCTGGCTGTAGGGATGGCTGGGAGGTTCACAGGATTATTCTATTGATTAAAGGTTTGTGTGGTGGGGGCAACACTACATCACACCCAGCCCAAACAGTGACTGAGGCCAGATACAGATGTGTTAGAAAGAACAGTCCTTAAGGCTGCTCTAATACAGTGTAGAGACTACTTGCCATAGGGTAAGAGGAGCACAAAGCTGAGATTTAAATTGTCTTCTGTCGTCTTCTTCTGGCTCTACATTTGGGCCAAATCTCCTTGATTTCACTCAATGGTTTTAAATAAAGCATTATGTGACAGTTCTTTTAAATAATTTCTTAACTATATTATTGTGCAAAGAGCAATCACATCTAATCAGTCTGTCATTAATTAAACTCTAATAATATACTCTGGTATCTCTTTTAAGTAGTTGGATCTGTTTCTCCTTCACACAGGTAGATTGGAAAACATGACAGTGTCACCACAATTTTTAAACATACTGAGAAAATGACAGAGCTGCAACATTAAAAAAATGATTAATAGCATTTTTTTTTCATATTTTGTACCAATAGGTAACACTGAGCTTTTAAATTAATAGAGCTGTCAAGCTCAGGGCTCTTACAGATCCAGCGTAGAACTAAAATGGAAATTATGTATTCCGCAGACACCTAAAGATGACACTTTGGAATATTTTACATTTTAATTAGTAGGTGCAATTGTTTCCCCTCCCCCAAGCTACTGCAAATTAATTGGCAATTAGTCACAACTAATTTTTTTCTTAACAACTTGAACTGGAAGGATAGGTGCATTATATGTTGGCGTACTTGTCTGAGGTGCAGAAAGCACACATGCAGTAAATTGCATTGTCAATTACAAAAACGACTGTTGTGAAATTAAGAAAAATTATGCATAGGTAAACAGAACTAATTAATGAGAAGTGTAGCAGTGAACACAAAATGTGATGCCAACTGCAGTACAAGATGTCTGAACCTCAAAAAAACCCAAAAATTGAAACCAAACTTTTGGGCTAGAAATAGAAATTGATGTAAATTGTCATTATAACAAAAGAAGCTTTTTATAGGTTGACCTCAGTTTGTATGTGGAGCACAATGATTCAATTACACCCTTAAAGAGGTAGAGAAAGGCCAAAAACAAAATTCATTTATTCAAACCTCTTTTTTAGCATTGATTAAAAACATATGTATAATTTTTTTGTCCCATGTATTATGAGTTCTTATCATGAGTAAAAAAATAATGGCTTACTTTCTTTCAATACATAATTCTCATTAAGATCAATGGATATAAAACCTGTAACCTGCTTTGTGACAAATACCAATGACATGTTTAATTTCTGGTGATCCACTAAAATGGCCCTGCCTATGGACTATCATTTTGACTCCTTCATGGAGGAAATATTCTTGCATCTGCCATAAATGTCTCTTCCTTTCACTTTTTATCTAGTGATGTTAGCAGCTTGAGACTCTTTCAGACTTGATATCTATCAGGTCAAGAACAGATGAAAGAAATGAAAGGGTGTGGGGTTTTTTTTTTGTTTGTTTTTGGGTTTTTTTTAAATTAAGACAGAACATTCTTAGAGATCTCTTCAAAAATATGCTAACAAGTTTTTTAGGTAAATTGTAATATTTTTGTTAAACAAATCTTGATGTTTTATGACAAATTTATTGAATTAACTTGGGACCTTGAAAATTCATGTTATTAACAACCTATTTGGAGATCAAGTGAGACCATAAATATATCTCACTATATTTTATCAGGGTGAGCTGTGATAGACTTTCCTCTTCAGCTAAGTAGACATGTTTTATGTACCCACTAGCGTTAGAATTTTTCTTTCACAAAAGTGTTCTATATTAAAAGATGATGAACACAATACAATTCAGGCTCTGATCCTGCAGTGTGTTCTGCTTGGCCAGCCTACAGTGAATCTCTGGGTAAGCATAGCCTGGCTCTGTGCAAACATAATGCAGGTTTGAGGACTAAGACTGTAAAATATTCAGGGCAGGAACTGTCTTTTTTATAGGTATACAGTGCCTAGTATATGGGGTTCCCATACTTATTAGGAACTTGAGGTGCTATCACAATACAAATAATAATTTGTGGCTTTCAAGTATTCTTACTATTACAACTATTGAATGAAATCCTGACATTACGTAAATCAGTGGCAAAATTCTCATAGATTTCAATAGGGCCAGATTTCACTGATAGTCTCTAAAAACCAGAGACCCAAATTTTAAAAGATACTGAGGGGCCTAACCCCAAAAGCTCTCAAATATCATTAAAAAACTGGGCATAAGTGACTCAGATGGCTAAATCAGATTTCATAAGTGACTTTGGACTTAGAGCCTGAATTTAAAAGATATTTAAGTGACTAAAGATGAAGTTACGTGCATGATGTGACATTCAAAAGCACCTTGAAGCCTTACTGCCATTGAAATCAGAGGACAGTCATAGCTGTATTGGAGTAGGAGGGAAATAAGTGTGTTTAAGGTGTGAAGACATACAGGACTCACAGACTGTGTGTGCGCGTGTGTGTGTTTATTTTTGGTTAACTCTCAGGCACAATCTCAAGGTAGACTTTACTGAAGCCTGTATTATAGGCAAAAACCTCATGATTTCTATAGCAGTCTCCTAATATTTTTCCATAGAAAGGGAAACAAGGACAACCCAGGGAATTACAGACCCATCAGATTAACTTCAGTCTCCAGAAAGATAATGGAGCAAATAAATAAACAATCAATTTGCAAACACTTAGAAGACAATAAGGTGATAAGTAACAGTCAGCATTGATTTGTCAAGAACAAATTGTGTCAAACCAGCCCAATAGCTTTCTTTGACAACTTAACAAGCCTGATGAGCAGGGGCAGTCTTAGTGTTTTGGGGGCCATGGGCAAAAGTCAAGGATGCCCTTCCATCATGTAGGGGGCTCCATCCTTCACTTTTGTTGCCAGCGTCTGACACCTCCCTTCTGCAGTCTCTCACACGATCCAATCTGGCCACCACCTCGCCACCTCCCTTCTGTCCTTGACAGGGTCCCCTGCCCTGTGTGCTTTCCCAAACTCCTCCCTCCTGCCCCAGCCCCCTCCCACAAGGTTGAGTGCAGTGCTACAGCCAGCCAGGTGCTAAAATCTGCTCTGCCCCAGTCCCAGGGTGGGGGCCCTCCATCAGCACAGGGCCTGGGGCACTTGCCCACCCTGTCCCATTGCTACAACTGCCGATGCTTGTGGGCGGAGGGGAACAGCAGATGTCGTACATCATGTCTTTAGCAAGGCTTTCGATGCTGTCTGGCATGATTGTCTCATAAACAAACTAGGGAAATACAGCTTAGATGAGCTATGATAAGGTGGGTGCATAACTGGTTAGGAAACTGCTCCCAGAGAGAAGTTATCAGTGATTCACACTCAAGTCGGAAGGACATATAGAGTGGGGTCTCACAAAGATCAATTCTCGGTCCTATTCTGTTCAATAACTTAATCAATGATTTTGATAATGACAAAGTTTGTAGAAGATACCAAGCTGGGAAGGGTTACAAGTGCTTTGGAGAATAAGATTAAAATTCAAAATGATGTAGACACACTGGAAAAATGATTTGAACTAAATAAGATGAAATTCAATAAAGATAAATGCAAAGTATTCCAATTAGGAAAGAACAATCAATTGCACACATACAAAATGGGAAATGAATCCCTAAGGAAAGTGTAGTGCTGACAGGAATTTGGGGGTTAGAGTAGATCAGAAGCTAAATATCAATGTAAGCTACAATGTAAAACAGTGTTTCTTAGCCTTTAGTGGACTGGGAACACATAATGTATTAATTGCTTTACATGAAATACCTGATGAAAACATTCTTGAAAAAACTGGTAACAGTGGCAGAAGACTTAAAATGTCTCAATCACAGCAAAGCTTCCAGGTGTGCAGCAGTGTCCACTACCCTGCGCCTGGAAGATTTGCTGCAGCTGAGGTATTAAACTGCTCCCTCCCTCTCCCCATTTAGTTCCCCTCAATGGGGGGGGGGGAGGCGTGGGTCACAGAACACCTGCACTATGTCTGAGGAGCACTAGTGTTCCACAGAACACTGGTTGAGAAACATTGGTGTAAAAGTGTTGTAAAAAAAAAAAAAAGGCCATGTATTAGCATAAGTGTTGTAAGCAAGACATGGGAAGAAATTATTCTGGTTTAGGCCTTGCTGATTAACCCTTAAGTAGAGTTCTGGGCACCAGGAAAGATGTGGGCAAATTGGAGAAAGTCCAGAGAAGTGCAACAAAAATTATTAAGTTCCAAAGGTCTTAAAAACATGAAATTTGAGGAAAAATTGAAAAAAAAAAAGGGGGGGGGTTTGTTTAGTTTGGAGAAGAGAAGACGGAGAGGGGACATGATAATAGTTTTCAAGCACATAAAAGGCTGTTACAAGGAGGAGGGAGAAAAATTGTTCTCCTTAACCTATGAGGATAAGACAAGAAGCAACAGGTTTAAATTACAAGCAGGGCTGTTTAGGTTGGAAATTAGGGAACATCTTTCTAACTGTCAGGGAAGTTAAGCACTAGAATAAACTAAGGGATTGTGGAATCTCCATCACTAGAGATTTAAGAGTAGGCTAGAAAAACACAGTCCTGTCAGGGACAGTTTATCAGTGGTTCTCAACCTTTTTGAGTGAGCACCCTATTAATCAGCAATAAGTAAAACATGTGCCCACCCCTTCACTGGCCATGAACATATTAAACCCCCATAAATGCATACAACAAAAACAACACCACTATATTACATAATACATTATTCTTATCTGAGTAAGAAATTAAGCTTTCCCTGGTAAAGCCACTACCATCCCATTTGGCCTCACATCTTTCCATCCTTCATGGACTGAGGGTAATGGAGGAGGGCTCTGGTGAGTTGCGTGGGGATGCTCCAGGCCCCCACTGATGTGGCGCTGTTCCTCACCGGCTGGACACATGGCAAGTGCAGAACTGGGAGCAGGGAGCTGTTCCTCACCAGTTGAGCACCTGGCCAGTGGAGAAGTGGGGGCAGAGGGCTGCTCTTCACCAGCCGGGCACCTTAACCAGTGCAGAATCGGGGTTGGAGAACTGCTCTTCTGCTCTAGCCCAAATGGAGATCAGGGCTGCTGCTCTTTTGGGGGTCCCGCTCCTCCACTCTGGTAAGTGTGGTGGTTGAGGCTGCTGCGCCCAGTGCAAAGGTTGGGGAATAAATTACCAAGGGCTGGTTTTACTCATGAGCCAGCAAGGCACTGGCTTGGGGTACCAATGCTTTGGGGGCACCAGGAGTGGGGTGGGCCGGCCCAGAAGCCAGACCCTGCACTCCCGCCACTCCCCTGAGCCACCCACTCCACCCCCAGGGTGAAGCAGGCCAGCCGATTGGGTGGACTCCATTCTCTCGCCATGCCCCTTGGGGTCAGGTGAGCCTGTCCAGTGTGGAGGCCAGGTTCTGGACATCCGCTCTCCCATGCAAAATCAAAAGCCAGCTGGGGCGCCACAGCCCCTTGAGCTGACTCTGAAATTACCTCACTGTTACTGAAGCCTCATGGACCCCCTGGAATCTTTGGTGCTCCCCCAAGGGGGTCCCATCCCCCAGGGTGGGAACTGCTGGCCTAGATAATGCTTACTCCCACCATAAGTGCAGGGGACTGGACTGGACAATCTCTTGAGGTCCCTTCCAATACTACAATTCTATGACTCTGTGATTCTAAGTTTGCAATCCTGGGGTTCAAACAGTCTGCTCACACAGTAACATTTCTTGTGCTTGAATAGATATATAGTTTATGAGCACAAGCACTCCAATTCCTTTAAAAAAATTATTTCTGAAGCAAAGGCTTGGAAATCTATCTGAAAATCGAACAGAAGTCTAAAAATTCTTCCTTTATCATCATCTTTGGATAAATATCTGATCACTTAGAACAAAGACAAGGAGAAAGTCTAACAATATTTGTAAATTTTGCCTTTGGTCTACAAGTTGTTATTGTGCATAGAGATACAGAGAATAGACCAGGCTAAATTTATGATAATACAGGAAGCAACAGCTCCCCATTGTTTCAGCAGAAGAAAAAAGGAACATATTTAATGTAATATAAATGTAAAAAATTAAGTCAAATAAAATAGAAACATGCTTTTGTGACTGAATTCCTTATGATTCAGTGAATAGTTGTTTTATGAAACTAAACGTCTGTGTATTATTTTCCCCACAAAGGGAAATAAACTTTTCATAGTGTGTTTGTTATAGAGGACAAAGTAACTTATTTTAGGAATGAAAGAGTATATAGGTGGGAAGGGGCTGCACGGAAGAACAGATGCATTTTCTGTCCACTTTTAAATGGTAGTTTTACTAGGCAACAAAATAATAATGAGCTTTTCTATCACCAGAATTAGTGTACCGGATCTGGTAAACTCCTTATCCAGGATGGCCCACCTAGGTGGACTACAGTGTGTAGTTTTTGTGGCTGTAACCATTGACTGGGAGAGACTGTAAAAAATGGTCTAGCTAACATCCTTCTACGCATTCTACCAGTCCAATGACTGGGAAATCCTAGGTCTTTAAATCACAGGCCCTTTAATCACATATTTATCAT
Source organism: Podocnemis expansa (assembly GCA_007922195.1). Classification (NCBI taxonomy): domain Eukaryota; kingdom Metazoa; phylum Chordata; order Testudines; family Podocnemididae; genus Podocnemis; species Podocnemis expansa. The sequence goes on along the minus strand of ML681964.1, from coordinate 23,932,734 downwards.
TCAGAGAGGTTATACAGCACCTCTTAACTCCAGAAGATTTTGTGACAGATCTCATGAGATTCCCCACCCTTTTGTTGTATATCCATCTATTCATAATTCATGTGGCCTTCCCCCCGCTAGCATATCTGAGACTCTCTCAAGCATTTAAACTAACAAATGCAATAACAACTTCATTCCTTTTCTTCTGTCTCAGCCTGTAGAAGAAATACATGATTAAATGACAGGTTTTTGTTTCTTTATGTTCATGTGAGAGAGTGGGTGTACTGTGTATCTGTGTGGGTGTACAGAAATTATGGAGGATAAGCTAAGTCAGTGTTGATAACTACAGTTGTCTGTAATTGAAAAGGAGCAGTTTCTAACATTTAAGAAGAGCTGAAATGAAACTTTGATCATTGGAGATAATTGTCATCTTTTATTAAAGAAAAAAATCCCTCCCCCCCATTTCTTTTTCAGCCAGTTATATAGGTTGTGTTAGTAACAGCATACTTACTGTACAAGGGGTCTGCATCCATGGTTCACCATCAATCTGCATAGGCAGCGACTTGCTGGTTCTAGAGTGAAATATTGAATTATATGAACAACAGTGACTGGATAAAATTAATCAAACTTGTATTTTGAACAGAGATAAATGAGGACAGAACAGATGTCTGCAATCAAGACATTTATTGCCTGCAAGTGTGTATGCAAAATTCAGTGCTAGTCCACCACAGATCAGACACATGACCCCAAGGTTTCTATATAAAACCAATATGCTTACTTCAAGGTTTGACATTCTTCTGAAATGTTATGTGCAAATACACACACTGTAGGCCAGGAACAACAAAAGTATACCCAACAAGCACAATATGCCATTATTCCTTCATGGAAGAGCAGAGTGCAGATAGCAGAACTTGAATTCTGCATGAACTTTAGGTATAAACCTATGTGGCAAAGCAGCCCCTCTAACAGGCCAGATAACTATAGACTCCTCTAGCAAAGAGAGCCCGTTGGTACATCTGCCCCTTCACAAAACAAACCCAAGTCCTCCTCTTCTCCCCAAAGAAGAGAGAGTTCTTTTGGGTTGGTATGAGGAAACCTCTCCTGCTAACCTACTGACTAACTTCTCTGTCCCTGTTTTCCCCACTGCTTCCAGCACAGGTGGGGCTTTTAATAGGGCTGGGCTAACCTTTGTCTTGCCTCAGCTGTGCCTACATATGCTGTGATCCCTTGTCTCCTGCTTGCAGGGGAAAAGGGCCTTTGTAACCCTACAGCTCACATACCTGCCTACAAGCACTCTTTTATAGCCTTCTGGACTGACTTTGTCACACCTACTTTATTAAATAAGAACAAAATGAAGCTCTGTGGACCAAGAACCACCTTTTTGTTACAGGTCTGCACAGTGTCTGATACAATGGGACAGCAGCACCTTGGTGCTATCATAATACAATTATTAAAGAGGAGTTCATAACAATTTTCAAACTGCTACTTAGGAACCAAATAAGAAAATTGTTTCAGCTGCACTAATGTTTTTTATTAGTACTGCTTGCATCTACTCTGGGAACCTTGCTCATACTCATGTAGCAGTGAAGTCAGTTCCAAAGAGTACTGTAGTCAGAAGCTTTATCCTTGAGGATTAAATAAATTAGAATGATTAGTGGTCTAACATGATTTGCAGAATAACTGTTTTATAGACCCAGAACTACTGGAAATGTTGCAGCTTAGATAACTGCATAAGTTTAAAGGAATGCAAAGGCAGGAATCAAAATAATAAACTTTGGGCACATCCAAGTTTGCACCCATTCAAGTCAAGAGACATTTTATCACTTCAGGTCACTTCAGTGAGCGTGGTACACTCATCAGTGGGGAGGTTTGTACCAACTGCTGTTATTTATGGTCAGGGCCCACAATGTGACAGGTAGAAGAAAGGGAGTGTGTGTAAATGGTCTCGCCCAACAGCTGACTTAGTGTCTGTCACATTTGGAGTCCTGCCTTATAGGAAAGCAAAGGAATGCTTGTTTGGTGCACACCTGGGCATGTAACAGCTCAAAAAAAAGGGAGGGGAGATAGCAACTCCATTCCCCAAGATTAAGTGCTTTCCACCCAAAATGATGAGCACCCTACACCTCCTTGAATTAAACAACCATAGGTCAGATTTTGAATGTCATCTAAGGTGCTCTGGAAAATCCCACTTCATTTTCTTAAGGTTTCTTAATGTGAGATGAGGTGCAATAAGGCAAGCTTTACTGGTGAAAAACTGTACAGTTTTTGCCTTTGTAAAATGTCACATTTTTATACTTTTTGGCATACAGAGATTTTTCTGGTTCTACTCAGCACTTGGTCTTACTACTGAAAACCATGTTCATTGCTAGTTCAGTAAATCATAGAATCATATAAATGTAGGGTGGAAAGAGTCTCAAGAGGTAATCTGGCCCAGCAACTTGTAGTGAGGTAGGACTATTTAAACCTAGACCATACCTGAGAGGTGTTTCTCTAACCTGTTCTTGAAAAATCTTTAAAGATGGGAACCCCACAACCTCCCTCAGAAGCCAATTCCAGAGCTTAAGTACCCTTATAAGTAGTTTTTTTAGTTGAGGTTTTTCTGATCTCTAAATTAAACCTCTTGTGTAGAAGATTAAGTCGCTGACTTCTTTCCCTATCTTTAGGAGACATGGAGAACAACTGATCACCATCTGCTTTATAACAGTCTTTAACATATTTGAAGAATATTATTAGGTCTCTCCTCAGTCTTCTTAAGATAAAACATGCCCAGTTTTTCAAACTTTTCCTTCTAGATCAGGTTTTCAAAACTTGCGTCATTTTTGTTTTTGTTCTCTGGACTCTTGCCAATTTTTCCACATCTTTCTTTAAGTGGGGGGCCTAGAGCTGGACACAGTACTCTAGCTGAGGTCTCACCAGTGATGAGTAGAGTGGCACAATTACATTCTGTGTCACAAGATATATCTACACAGCACACTCACACCCACAGGTGACTCATGTTAGCTGACTCGGGCTCGTATGGCTCAGACTGTGTGTTGTAAAATTGTGATGTAGATGTTCTGATTCGGTCTGAGCTTTGGGATCCTGCGACTGGACAGCATCCCAGAGTTCAGGCTCCAGTCCAAGCCAAATATCTACATCTGACTTTTGCAGCCTGGCAACCTGAGCACTGTGAACCCAAGTCAGCTGACCCTGGACAGCCACTGGTTTTTAACAGCTGTGTAGATATAACCTTACCTAGAATACTCCTGGTAATACATCCAGAATATCAGCCCTTTTTTGCAGCTGCAGCATATTATTGGCTCATATTCAATTTGTGACCTTCTATAATCCCCATATTCTTTTCTGAGGTATTACTTCCTAGCCAGTTATTCCCCTTTTGTAGCTGGGTGTTTTGATTTTTTTTTCTTCCTCACTGTAGTAGTAGGTGAGGTAATATCTTTTATTGAACCAGCTTCAGTTGCACATCTTGATTGAATTTCATGTTGTTTCATTCAGATGAATTCTCCAATCTGTCAAGGTTGTTTTGAACTTCAATCTTGTCCTTCAGGGTGCTACCAACCCCTCCCAGGGTAGAGTCATCTGAAATCTTATAAGTGGACTCTCTACTCCATTATCCAAGTCATTAATGAAAATACTGAATAGAACTGGACTCAGGACAGAGCTCTGCAGGATTCCACTAAATACAACCTCCAGTTTGACAGCAAACCATTAGTAACTACACTTTGAGTTTTGCATTTCTACCAGTTTTTCATCCATCTTATACTAATATCACCTAAACCACATTTCCATATTTTGGCTATGAGAATGTCATGTGGGACTGTGTAAAATGCCTTACTAAAATCAAGATACATCACTTCTACAGCTTCCCTCTATCCAACCCATCAGTGCCCCTCTGCCTTATACATTGGACAAACAGTCTCTGTGCAAAAGAATAAATGGACAGAAATCTGACATTAGAAATAACAACATTCAAAACCCAGCAGGGGAACACTTCAATCTCCCTGCTCACTCAATTGACAATATGTTAATTGCTGCATCTAAGCAAATTGATTACAGATCAAAGCTTCAGAGAGAAACAGCAAAGTTGGAGTTCATATGCAGATTTGACACCATTGCTTTAGAGTAAAATAGGCATTTCAGTAGATTTCCTTATTACAACAGGTGACTTTGTCTTCTTTTTACTTCTCCTCCCCATAATATACTGTTCCACACTGTTTGAACCTAAACAACTGCTTTGATTTGCTGTAACAGTCTGATCTAATCCTATGACATACTTGCCTGCATTTATTTCCCCTCCATTCTGTAAGTTCTCCTTCTTCAACCATCTTTAAAAGTGCCACAAGATTCCTTGTTTGCTTTATCGAACCTTAATATTCTATGAATAGGCTAGAAATGCTTTCAAAGCAGCTTGGTTGCTTTATGGTGGCTATAACTTATGATCCTCTTATCCCCTAGGTGCTTAAAAATTGATAGTTTAATAATTTGCCATATTATCTTTCTTGGTATGGAAATCAGACTGTGGTCTGTAGTTCTTCTGATAATCTTTGTATCCCCTTTTAAAGAAAGGTACTATGTTTGCCTTTCCCCAGTCCTTTAAGACATCATCTGTCCTCTATAAAAACTGTAACAGATAAGTCATTAATGATTGCAGTATTGCTTCAGTTAGTTCATTAAGTACCCTAAGATGAATTTCATCAGGCCTTGACAACTTGACTGCACCTAACTGATCTAAATATTCATTAACTCTTTCTTTTCCTTATTTTGGCTTGTGATCCATGCCCTTGTTGTTAATATTAATTGTGTTGAACATCTAGTCACAATTTACTTTTTTCATGAAGACTAAAGCAAGATAGGCATTAACCACTGAAGTCTTCATGATGTCACTAGCTTGCTTTTCCCACTAAGGAGAGGGCCTGCATCTTCTTTAATCTTTCTCTTGCCCCTAACATATTTATAGAACCTCTTCTTGTTTTTTATGTCCTTGGTAGCTGCAATTTATTTTGTGCCTTGATTTTGTCCATGCACACTTGCGTTATTCTTTTGTGTTCATCCTTGGGAATTTGAAAATGTTATCCAAATGACATACCACAATCAAATTAACCAACTCTTCTGTTTCATGGCTAAGTCATTTCAATACATTTATTCGTAGTGACTTATCAATGCCCAGTATATAACAATAAAACATAGATTTTGCTCCTGAGAATGTTAAAGGACTTTACAAATACTAATGATAATTTATAACTACCATAGGAAGAATATATATTAGGATACCCATGTTGTGAACAGATTAAAATGTGTAAAAGAAATATTAAAAGACTCGCCCGCAGTAGCACAGAATATATGAATAATGAGACCCTGGAGTACAAACTCCCAGTCCTCTTCTCTCACCACTAAATACAATCTCTTCTCACAATGAGGTAAGAGATGACTGTAAGACGTGAAAACTGAAGTTAAGAATTTTCCTATTTGCTTTCTCCTATGTTTTAATGAAAAAAATTGAATACACGAATTCAATAAAACACCTACTTTCAGCAAATTTCCATGTGCATTTAATGTTTTAAATTTTTATAACTAGAAGGTACAATAAAGAGTTTACCTAATGACAACAGACGAGCACTGTGCAAGCCGCCGACCAGCACTTTTCAGTCCTGTGTATATCTGACCCATCTCCATGGCTCCTTCCAGACCAACCACTTCCACCAGATGATCACTCAGATCTGAAACAATTCAGCACACTCCTCTTTTAGGAAGGCATCAACACTTCAGCTAGAAAGTCATTTGGAAGTGTTATTAGAACTAGGTATCCCTAACAAAAATGCCTGCAATAGCTAGCATAAGGAAAGGTAAGCAGTAGTAGGAATATTATTCAGCAATATTTTCTAAACTAACTTATAGTTGTCAACTTTCAGGCTTGCTGTACTTGAACTCACTGTTATCTAACTCCAAAATATCATGATAAAAATTTCTCTAAAGTCCAATAAGTACCCATAAATTTTTAAGAAATAAATAATCTACATTACAGATTAAGTTATTATAAAAGGAACTTGCAACAACTTCTACACTTAGGCTGCTTAACACTTTCCATCATAATAAAAGACTACTGCAGACTTTTTTTGAGACGCTCTATAGCTATACTGTTTGCAACAGCCCTCAAATTTATCAAAGGAAAGCTCTTGAGCTAGAGAAGTATCTCTTTTTTTTTTCTGCCAAAAATCTGCCATTCAGGTGGTCTAGGCAACTTTAACTTGACCCCCTCATGTTTATGCATTTTGATGAAGACTTAATTACATGACCACACAATATTTTTTCCAAAGGACTTATGCCTCATTTATTGCACAGGTTGAAGGCTCAAGTGAATGTAATTAAAGTAGCACAGGCAACCATTAATCTGGCATTTCCGAACTTTTGATCACTTATATACAATCTAAATATTTTTCTTTCCATGTAATTCAGCACCAAAGTTTTGTGTAATAAAAATAAACATTGTAAAATAACATTTAAAAACAGTATTATACCAAAAGTAAAGTTAAAGGTTAAATAAATAATAGGTGCCTTGATTTCAAGGAAAAAGTATGATATAAATTCAGAGTTTTCAGTTTAGGAGACAGAAAAGAGCTCCAACCATTAATACATCACACTAGTTTGAAAGGTAACACAAGTTAGTTAGATCCTATCTGGAATCCACTAGGCTTGTTTTGTGTTCAGCATGTTACAAGTTCTAGTGAAATGTATGTTGCCAAGAACAGATGGACAAGGAACAGAAACATTTTCTTTCAGCTGTAGATTATGCTTAAATGTCCCTTGCTTTATAAAGTGCCGGCTAATATCCTTGTTTCTGAGAGAGATGCTAGTCAATGGATTAGGGAGAGAAGGACTAAAACCTTTGGGGCAAGCATCATGACACTGACAGGGTAAACGAATGAATACTAATATCTGTTGTTCAATCTTTGGTGTAGGTGGACTTTCACACATTTTTTTTAAACATGAGGCAGACTGCAACTTTCAAAGTTAATTCTCTATTTACTTCATTGGGACATTAGATCAAAGTAGTTATCTATGTATTGAAGGAGAAATTTATTAAAGAGCTAGAATATAGTCAGGGTGTGGTCTGAACTATTCTGTTAACACCCAGGGAATTTGCTTCTGTCCAGCACCTTTATTCTCATTTTCCTCCTTTCTTTATTTCCTTGCTATTTTCTTTTCTTTAGTGCTAAAATCAGAACAGAGTCAGTGTCATACAATGAAAACTAAGCAAAAATTAATATAATTCCTGACTATTGGGGGGGGGGCATTGAAAGGGAAAACAGGCAAGAATCTCAGTTCTTTACAGTGCTTAAATCTGCATTTCAATATTTTCCATTCTGTAAGAAAAGTGTAAACATAACTTTGCATCTCTGGCTTTTTATCAATTGGTTTGTTAAAAGGACAACATGCTTTTAAGACATTGTCCCTGAAGTTACTCATACGTATTTTCAGCTTGAACTCTAAGCTTAAACATACCCTATTTTTCTGAATTTCCACAGAGGTTTAAAAAAAGAGAAGTATTACTCATTTGCCAAACGCTTAGATTATAAAAGTGCACAGAATTTTATAGACTATTAAATTGCAAAAACATTTCTGGCCAAAGCAAACATCCAATTCCCATCCACTCAGAAAAAAAATTAAATGGAAGAATAATTAAGAACAGATTTTTATTACTGACAGCTCATGCAACATATGTAAAGATTCAGTATAGTGATATTTGAAGTGACTTAAACTTGATGCGTCACTTTTCAGTTGCTATAAACTTAGTACCAGCTGACAGCAAGTAACTAAAGACCAATTCCTGCCCTTTAATTCACACTGAAAATCTCCAAACAGCATGGTAAATTAAACATTTGAAGAGATGAGGACAATTCAAAAACACATATAAGAAGTTAGATTCCTCCAGTACTTTTCTATGCTCCAGACAGTAAGGCCTCTTCAAAACTGTCATATTTGTAATAGCGCATTGCCGAATGGAGTGAGCTTAGGGCAAACACAAGTATTTTTAAACAGCAAGCTTAAGTAAATCATATTTTACCTTAAGAGCAATCAACGCTACAGCTGATTTAGTGAACGAAACATATAATTGATTTTGGAAGCCTTAATTTAGCCTTCTGACCCTATGTCATACCTCTGACCAGTAGGGAGCTGTATGGCTACATGGATTTCAACACATCTTTCAACTAAATTGACTTTGATAACAGTTTAGCTTGAGAAGGAACTGAAAAGGGAGTGAAAGTTTTGGATCCAGGTCTAAAGGACAGTATATGGATATGTGATATGCTCCTTGGCTATGTCTACACTAGAAGAAATTAGTTCAAATTAGTCCACTTTGTTAATTCAAACTAACTGCCCTTAGTTCAAACTTAGTAAGTTACAAGTAAGGACAGTTAGTTTGAATTAACAATTTATTAAGTTCAAACTTAGGGTTAATCCTTGTCTATATTGTCCTTAGTTCGACCTAACAATCAAACTAAGGGCTTAGTTCGAACTAACCAGCTGGTCTTACTAGTTCGAACTAAGCTTTCATTGGTTTGAATTAAGGAATTCCTTAGTTTGAACTAATGAAAGCCTAGTGTAGACAGGTAATAAGTTAGTTCAAATTAAACCTCCTCAACTGGAACTAACTTGCAAGCGTAAACATGCCCCTTGAGGACAAAGGTTCCAGATGTCAATGAATGGATTACACTAATTGAGAAACTATAGTTACTTTTGGTTTGACATACAAATATTGATATTGTCATTATACCATCATCCATAAGAAGAATACCTATGCAAATTGCTTATACCAAATTAGGTGTCTGAAGCACTTCATGAAATTTATAGGGCCTCAAACAGAAGCAAATAGTGTAGCACATATTTACTTGTCAACAATGCATAACCACCTAAATTGAGCTTTGACAAATGAAGGTGGTAGCTATAATGACAAGGGTGGCATTGGGCATAATGGCTATGTCTACACTACAGGTTTAAGTCGACTTAAAGCCCCTTAAGTTGACTTAAACAAAGCCCTGTCCAGAGGCGTTGCTGGTGCTGGGCACCTGGGGCACGTGCCCTGGATCTCCGGCCCAATCGGGCTGGAGATCCGGGGCCCAGCTGCCGGTGGCCGCGGCAGCCTTGTCCCCGGCCGGGGATCTGGGGCCTGGCCGCCCCTGGCTGTGGCGGGGAGTCTGGGGCCCGGCTGCCTGCAGCGGCGGTGGCCCCATCCCCAGCTGGGGATCTGGAGCGTAGCCGCGGCAGGGAGTCTGGGCCTAGCCGCCTGCGGTGGCCCCATCCCCTGCTGGGGATCTGGGGCCCGGCTGCCTGCGGCTGGGAATCTGGGGCCCGGCCGCACACACCAGCAGCAGCCCCGTCCCCGGCCAGAGATGCGGGACCCTGCTGGCCGCTTCCAGTCCCATCCCCAGCCAGGGATGTGGGGCCTAGCTGCCCGTGGTGGAGCAGCGGCTTCTGGCCCTGTCCCTGGTGAGGGGGTGGGGCCTGTGGGCTGGGGGCGTGGCCTGGGCCTGCGCCCTGGGTCCCTCCCCGGGCCAGCGACGCCCCTGGCCCTGTCCACACTGAGAAGCTATTAAGTTGACTTAAGCATTTACTTAAGTCAACTTAACACTTACTTGTAAAGTCAACTCAGAAGTTAAGCTGACTTTATTAAGTTGACTTAAGCCAGTGTAGCCCAGGAGTTGGCTTAAGTCAACTTAACTGGCCTCTAAGCTATCTGAAACATAGGGATAGGGGCTGGAGAGAACGCACACCACAGCTGGGAGTGCTTCCAGCTGTGTGCAACATATCAAAACACCCCATGTCTTAGCCAAAGCCCCTGCAGTCCTGCATACTAGCACTACAACCCATGTCGCCTTCCTCTGACCTGATCTGGTGTCTCTCTCCTTCTCAGCTCGAGCCCACATCTCTCCCCTCCCCCTGACCTGATCCAGCATCCTTCCCCTTCTCAGTCTGTCCATCCATCTCTCTACTTCTCAGCCCAACCCTGCATCTCTCTCCTTCCCCTGACCTGATCTGGCATCTCCTGCCCTTCTCAGGCCAACCCCACATCTTTCCCTTTCTCAGCCTGACCTGATCTGGCATCTTTCCCCATCTCCTGCCCAACCCAACGTGTCTCTCCCCTTCTCAGCCACACCCTGCATGTCTCTCCCCTTCTCATCCTGATCCCGTCTCTCCCCCTTTCTCAGCTCGACCCCATGTATCTCTCCCCTTCTCATCCCAACCCCCTGTGTCTCTCCTCTCCTCAGCCTGACCCCTTGCCCATCTCCAGCCTGACCCCTGTTTCTCTCCCCTTCTCAGCCTGATGCTGCGTGTCTCTCCCAGGGATTTCCCTAACACCCTCTCTGAATTTCCCAACCCCTACCTTAGTTGTCAGCTAGTAACAGTGTTATACCAATTTAGTAAGCACCCCAGCACCCCCCTACATCTCCCTAATTTCAAGTCCTGGGGAGAATACTCTCTCCCCTTTTCAGCCCAACCCCCTCATATTGTTGTAAAACAAACAAGGAGTCCTGTGGTACTGTTTAAGGCTAACAAATTTATTTATTGGGTGAGCTTTCATGGGAGAAAATCCCACTTTTTAAGATAGTTTGAAAGATAGAGGAACTTACAGAATGGGAGGAAAATAAATGCAGGGGAGTGTAAGACATAGGATCAGATCACACTGCAATAGCAAATCAAAGCAGTTGTTAAGATTCAAAGACAAGGAAACAGCACATAGAAAGAAAGAAAGAAAGAAAGAAAGAAAAATAAGGAAAGATGCTTTTTTTAGATTAGATTGTGTGAAAGCAGGATTAAATCATGACTACAGATTTTTTCTTATTATAACAAGTGATCTGACTTCACCTTCCTCTATGTGCTGTTTCCCAGTGTTTGAATCTTAACAACTGCTGCGCCCTACCCCTGCACTGGCAATTGCCCTGCAGCACCTGGTCCAGAGCCGGAAGAGCCTGGGCAATGCAGGGAGAGTGTGGAGTGCTGTGCTGGCACATTGCTGGGCATGTCAGGCTCCCTGACCTCCCTGGACTCCCTCTTGCCTCACACAGTATGAAGGGCGGTGTGGTCACTCACTTCCTGTAATAAAGGAGCGGCCGGGAGAGAGGTACACCTCTGCTGTGGCGCACTGTGGGCCAGCCACCCACAATGCACCACTCCTAGGGTGACCTAGCAGCTGCCATTGTGGACATGGCCAGTCTCCTGGCATGTTGAGTGTGGATGCCCTAAGCCAGCTCAATAAGGTCTACTTTAAGCCAGCTTAATAAAGCCCTGTAATGTAGACTGAACCAATTTTCCTTTAGAGAGATATTTTGAGGTCCTGAAATGCTGAATGCCCAGCTTCTGCAGATCATGAATGTTACTTCAAAGAAATAAAAGTTTGCTCTTTAACAATTAAACAATTCAACCTCTGCCCCTCATCATTTTGAGACTCGTTTAGAACATGGGTATTTGCTACATTGTGTGTTTGAATTTTAATGTTCATTTAATTTAGAATGTAATCTTTTTGAGACAGCAGCTACATTAACTTCTAAGAGCTGTGTAATACTGTATTCATGTTGATAGCGCTCAAATAAATAAGAAAAAATATTATAAGCAATTTTCAAGGTATATTGAATTGCTGTAGCATTATATATATTTTGTTACTGTAATAATGACACTTTGAAACGCCAGCTATATTACCACAACATTTTTTTCACTCTAGATAGATGCATCCTTCATTTACTACAGCAGGTTTTGACAAATGCTAAGAGATTGAAGGTCAGGTTTTCAAAAGAGCTCAGGACCCAAAAGCTCCAAGTGAATACAATGACAATCGCTGGACACTGAGAACTTTTGAAATTCTAGCCACTGCATTTAGGTGCTTAAATGGGAGCTGAGCTCTTACAGCAAATCTGACCTGAAGAGTACTTCAGCATCAATGTGTGAGAAGAGTGTTTTTTAACTGCTGCCTTTAGGTTCTTGAGTCAGTTTGTTCTACTTTAAGCATTGTGGAAGAACTGAAGGCTTCCACTTGTTTTCTATATCAATGAGCCGTTAGTCTGTGTGGGAATGTTTTCATAGCACCATGCCTCTCCTGCCCTCTTCCATAAACCAAACTACTTCACGTGTCTCCTCATATTAACAGCATCAGTAAACAAAGCCAGCTCTCACAAGGGAGTGCTGATGTCAGCAGATTCTGAATAGAGCGCAGAGGGGGCTTCTGACCCCTTACACTCATTCCTGATGGGGGCTGAAGTCACTAGGGAGATTGCAGCCCACTTCTTCCTATTGGGGTGGGGGTGGGAAAAGGGAAAGAAGCCCAGATACAAACCTGCTCTAATGATAGACAAAATGAAGTATGTGAATATGAGCCCTTTATATTACTTCTCACTCAGCCCCAGAATATACATTTCTGGAAATCTTAATACTATTCTATAAGAAGATAATATTGTTCCTTAACTAAACATTTCAATATTCAAAGGGAATATGTAAGAGAATAATACATTTGGAATTCATCTATGCATTTAAAGTAAGGAAAGCTGAATTGGGATAGGGGAGTGGGGAAGTACCTAGTGTGATTAGAAACAGTGATTTACACAGAGAACTTTTCCTCTGTAATGGAACAGTTTTTTATATCCAATTTATCTTTCTAAGTATTGCAGTCCTGGCAAGAGATTGAAAGACTGTATTATATTTGGGGTTACTGCACTTAGTCAGGCATATTTGCATAAAAACACTGTTGGTCAGTGGTAAATCTGTCTCTGACAGCAGTTTGTCTTTGGAAAGAGGGGAAGATGGGGCTGACTACATTTAATTAAACCCTACTGATCAACATACTGGATATTTTTTGGTTCCAAAGTTAAAATACAGAATAAGGATCTGAAAACTGGTGACTTCCCAGAGACCCCTGAAAACCTCCAGAGTTCAACTCTCCACACCACATGAATGCTTTAATATCTGCTCAGAGCAGCGCATGTATCAAAAGTACAATTTTCCATTATGAAGGAATGGGGGAACACTTTCATATAGAGAGACAGGAACTGCTGCTGTATAAAGTGCAGAAGTTATGTTTCATTCACAGTGTATGCATGATTTAAGACGATCAGTTATTAAGTTACTTGGTGTACATAAAATAAATCACCAAAATAATTTTCAGTTGTGCTTTGATTTAAAAAAAAAAAAAAAAAGAAAAGAAAAAAAGACACCAACAGCAGCTAGTAGATAGGTAAGCCACAGCATTTTTAATAATTTATACTACACTTGGACCTACAGGCCCAACTTACATGAAGGCCCAGTTATTCTAGTGCCTGTACAGGCACATACAGAGAGCCCTTGCCTTCAAAAGTTCATAATCTAAACACACATGACAGACAAAGAGTTAGAAAAAGGAAATGTTATTATTCTGACTTTACAGACAGAGAACCAACACACAAGTAGATCAAGCCCGCGATCCTGCAAAACATTTATACACATACTTAACTTTATACACCAAGAGTTGTCCCAGCCCAGGCTACAAAGTTATTCAGGGTGCATAAAGTTAAGCAAATACATAAATCTTCACAAGAGCAGGGCCTAACTGACTTGACCAAAGTCCTCCATGAAGTCTGTTTCACAGCCAGAAATTTAATCCAGTTCTCCAAGATTCTAAATTCAGCGCTTTAACAAGACCATCCTTCCCCTCAGTATTGACTTCATGAGACTATTCATAAGAGTTAATTTATACAATATACATAACTGCAGAACTTGACACAGTTCTGATTATCCTGTGAGCTGTGGAGTTAATGTGACTATCTTTATTACACACAAACTTTCAGATGCACATTCTACAATATCCAGTCCCAGTGATGAACATTTTATTTGAGGAACATATCCTAAACCAAGGGCGTAGCCAGGCGGGGTTTTCTGGCTGGGCTCCCATCTCTGTCGGGTGGGCCGGGCAGTTTCTAGTCATATGACTGGAAGCTGAGATAAGACCCACCCACCGCAGTGCTGGGCCAGTAGAAATTTCTCCATGACTGCTGCAGGGTTTGGTCAGCAGCCATGACCTTGACTGTGACAGTGGCTGCGAGTGAAGCAGAGGTGCCGACGCGGCTCCACTTGCGGCCACAGCTGTGGGATCCAGCTAGCAGCTGGTGATTATGGTAGCAAGTGAACCAGCGCCGGCACCTCTATTCCACTAGCAGTTGTGGCCAATGGCTGCTGGCTGGGCATTCAATTCACAGCAAAGAAATTCATGCTACTGCCAGGTGCTGCAGTGCACAGCCTGATCTTCAGCTGGGTGCACACTGGCTCACCTGGTCTCACCCATGGCTATGCTCCTGTCTTAAATCCATTTTTTTTTTCAAATCTATGTTCAATGAGGGATGGAAGAAATATTGTTGTCATTTTTATCTCTGGAGCCAGACATACTATAGTTATGTGTGTATGTTTAAACATTTGTAGACTACTACTCACAACTACAGCATGAGTAAAACTATAGTATGAGCAGTAGACCACAAATGTTTACATACCCAGAAGAAACAAAGAAACAATGTATTTTTGCGTTACCAATGTGAACAGATGTTGACCTAAAATAGTTTCATTGAGGTAGGATTTTAAAATTAATATAATTTGTAAATACTTAAAAGGAACATGGTGAGTGAAACCCTGAGTCTGCCGATGTTAATGGCAAAATTCCATTTACTTCAATGTACTCAGGATTTCATTAAATATTTTTTGTCTTCACCAGTTTAACATGCAGATTAATTCCTTAAATGAAATCATTCAACACACATAGCTCAGCATTACTACTACTGTATATTAAAGTTTGTGTATGCAATCACTTCCTGACTGATCAGTCATGAAGTGTAACAGGTTTTCTAAGAACCAGGTAGTCAAACAGGGAAGAAGATGTCTTATAATTAAACATTCTGTGAATCATTTTAATGTGCATAAAAGGTCTTTGTAATATTTTTCCTTAAGTGAAATTTTTAGTACCAGATTAGTTCTTGATTAATATTAAAGGAGAAAAAATAGAGAATACAAATTAAATTTCTTCCATCCTCAGACAGTCCTGCACATAGGACACCAAGAACAAATGCCAGCTTTCACATTTTTAATATTTTGAAACGAGGCATTGTCACCTACTTTGGGAGATCATTATGGAAAAGATTTTCATGGTAAAGCCTGGCAGACAATGTATATGTTTTTTAAAGATTTATTCTTTAAATAGTTTGAGGTGCAATGGCACTGAACACATCAGCACAACAAAAACAAAAGACATCCTATTATTTTAATCTGTATTCTTTAAAAGTTATTTGTTCAAAAGAACTTACTTTGCTGCTCTTATACCCCGTTCATCCATCAGAACAAAAACCATGCTATGAAAGGAGTCTAAACTTGGACAAACTGTTTAAAAAAAAAAAAAAAAAAAAAAAAAAAGCAAAGTTCCTCTCTGTTTTTATCAAATTTGATTGCTGCAGCTGTTCCCAGTTTCTATACTTTAAAAATAGCCTTATTCAATGCCTTGTTGGCTAACGGCCAGGGTACCATTAGAACATGTTGTACAGAAAACCTCTATTCAGTTACAGATACAGAAATATATTTAAGATCAGTGCGGGTCATCTGCAGCAAATACTTGTAGGGGGAACATGTAATTTTAATGTGCTTGGACTGTTCACAACTTTTAACAGATATTTAAGAACTTCAGACTAGATATCCTATTTGTATTGGGGCTATCAACTTACTGGGCATTAGGTACACTACAAAGCAGTCCACATCATTTCAAATAACCAAAATAGACCTAATTCTCAGATTACATCTATCTAGTTCTGGCATTCACTTCAAATGGCTCCAAGTAATATTGGATATTTGATTAGCCTATAAAAATGCCACTGCCCAGAAAGGAAAGATACAGTAATATTGATGGAACAGTAGAAGTTTGATCAATGTAAACCAGCTTTGATTTGTACATTGCAAAGACTACTATATATGAAGAAGGGGATAAATGTTTCCCTTCTGAAAAATATACCAATGAAGTTACTGCTGCATTTTCTCCTCAGAAAGAGGATTTTATAGTTTTGCACATAGGATGAAATTCTGGCCCTGCAGAAATCAATGGCAAGAGTCCCACTGATTTCAGTGGAACAGGATTTCACCTAAAATGCCAGACAACCCAAGGATCCCCATCTTCTTGGTATGCAGCTGTTTGGTAAGACACATTCCTATTTTCGCTGGGGGTAGCCATGTTAGTCTAGTTCAGCAAAACAAACAAGGAGTCCTGTGGCACTTAAAGACTAACAAATTTATTTATTGCATGAGGTTTCATGGGAGAAAATCCCACTTTGTGAGACACTTAGAAGTGTCTAAGCGTCTGACAAAACGGGATGCTCTCCCATGAAATCTCATGCAATAAATCAATTTGTTAGTCTTTAAATGCCACAGGACTCCTTGTTTGCTTTACATTCCCATTTGCTTTCCCTGCCATACTTGCAATCTGAGAGGTTGGGATCTCATAAAATGGATCTTAATATTACTGTTAACGGCAACAATTTTTGAGGCACTTAGTAGTAAACAAAAAAAAAAAAGCCACTTACTTTGCAGAGGAGAAAGCCACATGTAACATGTGCTTATTTCAAAACATTCTGGAAGCCCCAGTGACATATTCCTGAATCCAGAGCTTTCAGCCACTTTCAGTGGTATGAAAAAACTGTGCCAAGATATTTAAGAAAAAAATCATCCTTCCATTCCCTCTCATGGCTAAGAACAAACATCAGACAAGTTAAGTCTGATCTATTACCTAGCATCCACCCATTCTGATTGGTGAGCTGTACAGGAGACAGCTCTTAAAAGGTAAGGAGGACCTTCACTTCCCACTGGCTTCAGCAGTAAGGGAGGGTTCCTAGAAACTCACAGCAAAAAGCACTGAGTAAAATAGCAGGGCAGGCAGATTTCCACAAATTCTTCCCACCTAGCATACCCAGGAAATAGCAGCAGAATGTTTAACCTTTAATTTGTTCCATATTCATTATTTACTACTATTTTTTTTTTTTTTTGGTTTCTTTTGCTATCTAGGTCTATTACAAGAATAGCTGCTATTTTCATTAATTTCTAAATTGAGTGTCTTGCAAGAGATCACTAACTTATTAATACCAGTGATTTCTACAACAAATCTGAAGCCCAGAGATAGCTATAAACAAAATATGAAAAAACAAGAGTACTTTGAAGTATTATATTTTCCAGAACTGAACTTCCTTTCCTTGTCAGTGAATTTAGAACCAAAGGGATAATGCCTTTCAGTATCTTTAGAATTGATACTAAACATCTATCCAAATGTGTTTCATCTGGCAAGAAGCTAAAGAAATATCTTCAAAGATACACAGAAAAAGGAAAAAATGCACTTCTTTATAACCCATTCAATATTCATAATTTTAATTATTGACGCACGGCTGCCTTATTATAGAGAGTTACTTACATTGGCCAAAAGAAAATAAAAATAAGAAAAATAGATATGTATCTACCTGGCTGCAGTCAAATTAAAGTTCCAGATTTCCCCCTCCCACGTACCATCAGTTGGAGCTCACCTAGCACACAGGCCATTTAATGGTCTTTCCAATAACCAGGTTCTGGATACAACTAACAAACACAAGTACAAAACCCAGTTCTTTCATTCTAAACACCAAAGGAAACATTAAAACAACCTTGCTTTGTTCTCATTTGTTTGATTGTTTTGTCACAAATGGAAAGCTTGGTTTTGTTCAGTGAGGATGAGATTTTAGTATAAATTATGTTGTTACAGCAATGCTACAGGTAGGAAGAACACAGATGAAGGCACAGACCTTGCACTAAAGGATTCACATTCTAAGTTGCTGAAGCTACATCAGCATCCACTGGCATAGACTCCCGTGCAGCCTCATTAACTTTGTCTTCAATGGGATTTAGCCTTGCCAAAAGGAGCCACACCAGTGGACTAACAATGGAAGAAAGGGGCCCTCAAAAGACTAAGGGCCTGATTCTTATTTACATGAAGGCTCCAGTACACCATTCAGATAGTATAAGGGGGCCTTGAAAAAAGTGTATTTTTTTGTTTTATAATTTACACCAAATTTCAAGTCCTTTTGCACTGCCAGAGAAACAAACAAACAAAGACATGGAAATGGGGGAGGGGGGAGACAACAAACTCAAAAGTGATCTGGTATTGTTAATGTTGTAACTATATTGGCCTTTTATGTATATATATATTATACGTTCAACAAAAGGTAATGAAAATAATGGTTGTTTCAAACTAATAAAATGCAAATCCCACCTCAGTCCTCATATTAGTAGCTATAACAGTCTGATAGCAGGGTAATTTGAAATTATCTGCCCACTTACATTAATAAAAATTAGGCCTGAAGTCTGCTTTACACTGCCTTTGCAATATACCAGTGTCTTAAAGCCAGTATAAACGTAATTTACAGAAACTTAAAAGCTCCTTTAAACTGTCAGATCAGTGTAAAGCAGATAATGTACCTGAGAATCAAGCACCTTGTATCTTTACTGAAATTAACAGCCGCTATACTTATTTGTAGGCATCGTGGTATGGGTGGGGCTTCAGAAAGGATTTATATTTTACAAGACAGCATCAGTCCTTTTTCATTAGCTTGCTTTTGTTTGCATTCTTTTTTTATTTTCTCCAGCCATTAAGGGCTAAATTGTAATAGAATAGGATACACATTGCCTTTTATTGCAAATGTATTTATTAGGGCTTCTGAGAATACATGAAGACACAGGGATTTTGGGCAGAGCACAACGGGACATTCTGCTGTGCATATCAGTTGCTGCGGTAATGCATAACATGTAACAGTTTTTAAAATCCAGCATTTCGTTCAACATCATAAGCCATCCACGGTAAAGTTAGATGAATATTTTTACTTTTTGTTCCTACATCCTGGTTCCCTGCACTAGGTTCTGCAATGTAAGAGGGCTGCAATACATTCAAAAGAATTAAAGGAAGTAGAAGATGCAGGTGCACTAATAAATGGGTGGTCTTTGGATTACAGTATTTATGTGTACTATGCCAAGCTAAACAGAAACCTAAATGCTATGCATACAAAGTGGTACAACAAGAACATCTGTGTTGGGGGACTGAACTGGCATGGCTAACACCTCCAGTGCCAGGTGCAAAGGAAATTTCAGTATAGCTTGAGTAATCTTGACTGCCAGCATCTGCATACATCAGATTACCTCCTGTGTTCCTAGCCCACCACTACCCACTAGAGTATTTATATTCTACATCTGGCTCTGTAATGGCTATAGACAGGTTGCAATCTTTCCATTATTGACTCTTAGTGTGATGATGAGGAACAAACTACTTTTCCACAGAAATATTAGCATTACTAGAGTTTTTATGTTTATTGCACTGTAGACAAGATGAAAATTTTTGCATAGAAAGTTTAAAAAAAAAAAAAAAGAGAAGGTCATACAGAGTCATCCAACATTTTTATTTATTTATTTAAGCAAAAATGGTCATCAAACCAAAATTGCTCATGGGAAACGATATTTTCTTGTGAAACCATATTTTAAGTTTTTCATAGAAAAGTTATGGTGAAAAATTTGGCTCTTCTCACATTTCAAATTGAACAAAGCCTTTCATTTGATTTTTACCTAAAATATAATTTCTAATTGGTTTAAAACGCCTTAGGGGAAAACTGAAATTTTTTACCAGAAAAATAACAACAATTTCTTGTCCAAAATTTCTCCCAGGAAAAATGTTGGTTTTCTGAACAAGTAATTTTTTTTTAAACAGGAAGAGCAGCTGCAACCTCCATATTGATATTTTACAATTCTTTTCCTTATAAAAATTCTTCAAACTTTTATTTTATTTTTTAAAGAGCTCTTATGCTGGCTTGCAACAAGACTCTGAACTTTGGCAACAGAATACTCCTAGGGTCACAGAGGTGAATCCTATGGGTCCTATACCACACAGAACTATAGTACGCAGCAGTGTTATAGCCATGTTGGTCCCAAGATATTATAGATAGAATTGGTGAGGTCATCATCTTTTATTGAACCAAATTCTGCCGGTGAGAGTGCCAAGTTTTTGAGCTTACACAGACTTGAAGAAATGCTTTGTATAAAGCATCTCTCTCCCTCACCAGCAGAGATTGGGCTGATAGAAATTACTTCATGCACCTCATCTCATAAACATAGTACACAGCCATAGACATCCTATTCTTGCTGCTACTTGAATCTAGCAGACTGTGAATTCAAGTTTCACTTTTGGTGACTGTTACTGATATAACTTCACCCGTCTTGTCTCTTTATTATTGAACAGCCATTCTACTCCATTAAGAGTTTATACAAAGAACAGAACTCTAACCTATCCTTGCTCACTCATATGGCAGACCCATTCACCACACTGCGTCTCAGAAATAATTTGCTTTATCTAAATATTCAGCTATGCTGTCTGTAAAATGAGTCTGCTTACTTGCTTTCTGCAGTCCCCACTAGTGATTGATTCAAAGAGGGAAAACAGACTACTACCAATGTTGTAATTACTCCTTTACCAATGACAGAGGTCTGTGCTGCAGTGCTGAAGGTCCAGAGTTCAAATGCTGTAGTTGATAAGAAAGACCAAGGCATTGAGAAAAGATGTAGTCAAACTAGAAAGATGTGAGAGGAAAGCAAAAAAGATTTAAAAAACATGATGTATAAGGAAACAGTAATAAAACTGGGCATGTTTGGTTCTAAGAAAAAAAGATGAGAAGGCATGTGATAAGTCTTCAGACATGTTAAAGTCTGTCATAAAGAGGATGGTGATCGACTATTCTCCATGGCCACTAACAGTAGCACAAAAACACCTAGCCTTGGTCGGCAGTAAGGAGGATTCAGGTTAGATATTAACAGAACATCTCTCGCTATAAAGGTAGTTAAGTTCTGGAACAGGCTTCCAGGAGAGGCTGTGGAGCCCTACCCACCCAAACAACCCCCCCAACACCACCATTGGAAGTTTTTTAAAAACAGGTTGGACAGATAACTGGATGGTGATGGTGTAGGTTTATCTGGTCCGGCCTCATTGCAAGGGTCTGCACTGGATGACTTCTCTGGGTCTCTTACAGCTCTACATTTCTACAATTGCAACTGTACATAAAATAATTTATTTTCTCTTTTTAACAAAGTTCCCAAAATCATAAGACTATAAATATTATGATTTTTTTAAAAAATAGTACTTTGGGTACTTTTTCTTTGCCTTCTGGTTTTTGAGCCACTTTAGTGCAAGCTGATTTCATGTTTTCAAGCTTTTTCCCCCCAAAGTAAGAGGGCTAGAATAACTTTTTTTAAAAAAATGAAAGATAAGATTCCCATGTAATCTCATAATTCCAGAAGATGAGACTAAGAAAAACATGAAATGTACAAAGACCTTAAATAATCATGGGACTTGGCAAAATGGTAAACATCTAAATGACTGAAAAAGGGAGGACTGGATGGCTCAAAAGATTGCCATAAGATGCAGAGTCTTTCCTTTCTGGATTGCTCTGCTGGAATGAAGCCCAAGGGCCTTGTCCTACGACTACTGAAATCAATACAAATTCTTATGGTATGTTACTACAGCATTAGTGACAAGAGGCCCAGTCTTGGACTCCTTACTCAGGCAGACAAAACCTCTAATGGCTAGATAGTAGAGGCTGTTTTTAGTCTTTTGACTTGTCTGTGCTCATGACACCATATAGAGTATGGACACTACAGGTGGAGCTACACACGCTAGCGAAAGCAGGCCGTGTCCACATTTGTCATACAGCGTGTAATGACATGATGCAATGAAAGGTTCTGGTAGGGGGAAGATGGTGAGGAAAGGCTCTCACAGGGGGTGGGTGTGCCAGAGCCCTGCCAGATCTTTCCTTCATTAAAGGAGTCATTCACTGAGGTGAGGAAAGATTTGGGGGGAGAGGGGGTTACAGAAGGAAGAGGGAAAAGTCAGCGGGACATCACATGGCTAAAATATCAGTGTATACATAGGATGAGGCACTGTTTGAGCCTTTAGAGAGCCATACAGAGTACATGCCCTAAGATTCAGGTGTGTGGGGCAGTCTATTCACTTAAGTAGTGTCTCACTATTTACACCTATGTTAGTTGCATATGCAGTGTCTGTACCCTAAACACCACTATACATGCAGACATACCTTCAGTACCTTCTACATGACAAAAAACAGCTATTACATGTGACACCTTGGGTGGAAATCAGTAGCCTGATTCCAGTTTGTGATTTCAATGGGAGCTGGATCAGCTCCCGAGAGAGTACAAAAAATGAATGAACCTGGAAAGTAAGCTACTATGCTTTTACCCTTGGCAGAAACAGAGTAGACTGGTGGGGTAGCTTGGAATGTCTGAACTTTTGTTTTCTGTACTGTATTTGTCCTAAGGCCAAATCTCATGCTGTCAGTCTAGTACCTTTTATAACACTAAGCTGCTATTAAAGACAAAGAAAATATTATCAATACAGTTGGACAGTTTGAGCTTTTGGTGAATTTCTTCTGTTTCTGAAAAACTATTTCTTTCTCTTGGCAATTAAAATTCTTCCATCCTGATCATGGATTAAGCAGCTAACATATTTCTAATACATACGCTAGAAAATGAAGGTCAAATTATTGCAAATATATTTTTTCTGATGACTGGGAGCATGTTTCATTGCATCACAAATAATCTTTTATAACCATAACTAGGTGGGCCACAAATGCAATAAATACATAGACACACACACTACTCCCCCCAGTTCAATAACATCAAAAAATGAAACAAAGAGCTGTTTTATAAAAAGTGTTATTGCAAATTTGTAATCCCTTGTTACTCATCTTTTCTTGTTACTTCAGTTTTAAAGCCAGATTCCTTCATTATTTTCTGACCCGTTATGAAACACCATCTGTTGTGAGCATGTTGAGATTCTGCATAAGTGAAATAGAATTATTTTTCTTAAGATGACTTTAAGATATATATCTTTTTATAACATAGATCATTTCAGAATATTAAAATTAGGGTTAAAATGAATTAAACTATAGGCTGTAACAAAACTTGTGTAGAAGTAATTTTAAACTTTTCCAGTCATCATTAAAATACAGTATAAATGTCTTCTAATACGTCTATGTCAGAGATCTCATGAGTATCTATAGTTCAGTTAACAATTTAGGTATTTCTTCTGCCATAGTAAGATGTCAGGTTGGATTAGTTTATATCTATCTAACATATTTTTGTTTGTTGTTTATCCAATAGGTTCTGGTAGTGATCCAGTGGAAGTCAAGGCCCTGTTGTGGCTGGCAATGCACAGATACATAGCATAGGCAGAGCTTACAATCTAAGGCCCTGATCCTGTAACTGGAGCTACACAGGTGGACCTTTGCACATACATAGTCTCACTGAAGTAACTGAAATTCTGTACTGATGCAAGTGTTGTCCTGCACAAATCTTATCACAGAATTGGAGACTACAGAGATGAAATCATAGACTAATTAGTCACTTGTTGCAATGTTGCTGCTTGACAAATTATGACAAGCTTTGGCCTTGAACAATGGGTATCATAAAAACAAAAACTTATGTGATGAAAAGAGGATATACAAAACATACTTTAGCAGTTCAGAAAGACATCTTGGACAAACATTTTTGCAATATAAAAAACCCCCAAATATTTTGACTCGGTAAAATGAAAAACAAGAATATTTTAGCAGTATTGAAAGATATTTTCCCCTAGACACTGAGAGTATGACAAAACAGGACTGCACTATTAAAACTGGGATATATGATTCCTTTACCTATAGGTCTTTTCTATTTTATTAAAATAAATGAAAATCTACTAATGGTACTTTAAACCAGTTTATATTCTTGTGACTAAAAAAAGTCACATGAAAGTTTCATTTGATCTTTCATTACACAAATAAAATAGTTGTTAATTGATACTGGAGTTATGAAAAGTGCACAGGACTCCTTGGAGTTATGAAAAAACTTCTAGCAAAGTTTTAATCCTTCCAGAGAAAAAGTGTATGGTCAGTACTGAAAGAAAAAGGAAACAATAAAAAAACATGTGAGTGTACACACCCAGTGAATATTTAATTATGCCATCAGTTTGTGTTAGTCATATTTTAGGAGTTGGTTGAACATGCTGTAAATTGTGTCATCAACCTACATGAATAAAAACTTTATTTAATCATTGTAAAAGCTGCTATTTGCTGTTTTAAAAGATATCATTTCTCATAGCCTTTTATCTAATAATGGTCACTAGAATTACAAAAGGCTAAAAATATCTTGAAAACCTTATTTTATACTTATGACTGAAAATGAAACATCTACAAAAACATATAGCAGACTTATTAGCTTGTACTTCTCAGCATGCTTAGTTAAAACGCTTTTCAAAAAATTAAGTAAAACTGTTAGTGTTTTGATTACTTGTAATAAACTCCTTTATATACAATTAAATTCAGTTTTTATTTTAAAAATATTCCAAAGTTTTTACAAAAACCTAGAAACATTTCAGGTATTCTATTTTAATTTGAATGATATGTAGACCCAGCTCCCTATTTGTCTTCAGGTCCTGCACAGGCTCCTTTATAGTGGTCATAGACCAGCATGGAGCCAGTTACGATACATCTTCCCACACCATCTCTGAGGGTTCTGAGATGTCTACCAGCTCTTATATCTCCAGCCAAGAGCTCTCCCTTGAGACTTCTCTGAGTTGCTTGTTTTTTACCAGGACCTCCCTCAGGAACTAGAAGTTTGTTTCCACAACCAGATCTGTTGCAGTTGCTCAGGGGGCAGACTGACTTGCTGAACCCCAGTTCCACATTCTACATATTCTGGCACAGGTGGCAAATGTCCCCTCAGCGTGCTGGAGATATCACCAATGTTGGAGAGCATTTGGACTATGGTTAGCAGACTGGGTGGATCTTAGTCTGCTTGGTCAGTCCGCAGAGCTATCCACCTTGCCTGTTTCTCACTTCATTCTCCAAGAGGCAAAGGTTTTCCTGCATCTTGCCTCAATGACTCTCCTTGAGTGAGTCCTGCAGGCTCATCTTGGCTTCTTTGGACCTCTCATATGAAATGATTTAGTAAGATCCAGCCCGTCCACTTCTGATTTGCATCACAGGAATAACAGTACACGCTTATGCTCCATGCTATTCATTTCTTTGCCCTCGTGTCCTGCCTCGATATGAAATAGTGGAACCTACTGCTACTTATGGAGGGCAAGGAGTCTTGTTTGGTTCCATTTTCTGTTCGGAAAAATCCATCTGGATGGAAAAAGGAAGCTCAAAAAAGAGGCTGTGTCTCGGAAAACTCAGACATATGGTAACCCTAGCTATGAAGCATCCACCAACTCCCTAGACTCTTTCAAGGCACAGTGGGCAATGTCCAGGGTTCTCTACTCCATGTCTCCTTCTGGATCACTGAGTGAAAACTTGTGACCCTCACTCCTGTTTGTTTTTAAATGTTGTTCCTTGGAATCAGTTGATCATTGTATTTTTTCTGTTCCTTCCCATCTGAAGAGGGAATGCCCTTTTAATTTACCAGATGGATGACCCCTTTGGGGATCCATGATGTTCATGGAAACCAAACAGACGTGTGAACTGAATGAGACAGGCATCCTGAGGAAAAAATATCTTTTGATCATGTAACTAAAGACTGCAACATAAGACATATGTGCGACGGGACTGCACAAGCAACCTTAATTCTGGCTTTTCTTAATTTGGAATTCTTGGTTTAGTAACCTGAGTAATATTCAATTAACAATTCCTGCATAATATATAAATATATTTTCAGGTAAAATGTGTATAAATTATACAAAAATTATATTCATTATCACTTAACTTCATTTTAACATTTTTTCTATCTTTTAAGTGGTTAATTTTATTTTTATTTTAAATTGGATTACATTGTTATTAAAACAATGTGTCTATTGTTTTAGCATAGAATGGGCAAGGGGCAGGAGAGTGGGGAAGACACCAGCTGGGGGGGGGGGGGGGGGCGGCAAAAAAACCAAATGGGGGGTCCTGGGGTATCCCACAATGCGTCTTCACCTAGGGCCCAGATAGCCCAAGGCCACCTCTGTCTGAATGCTGTTCCCCACTGTTTGAATCTTTACAACTATTTTCATTTGCTGTTACAATATGACCTGTTCTCACGACTTACAGAATGGGAGGAAATAAATGCAGGGGAGTGTAAGTTCCACCATCTTCAAAGCATCTGAAAAAATTGGGATTTTCTCCCACGAATACTCATGCAATAAATATGTTTGCTAGTCATTTAGTACCATGGGACACCTTGTTTGTTTCTACTGACCTAGTCTATAACATGGCTGCCCCTTTGGAACTTGGTGAAATAAGTATCTATATGCCTTTGAGGGCCTGATCTGATTCCCATTGGTTCTTTAGCCATGGCCCACCTACACTTGTTTGGCATCTTTACTTCCTGAATGGAGGTGAAGGACCTTACTGGTCCTGAAAGGAATGGACATTTAAACACATCTTAGCTTTATTTTGATATAAAAACAAATTGCTTCATGGAATGTACTACTCTTGGAAACAAGTGAAAATAAGAAGGCCTCTAAAACTTTGTTTATGAGAACTGTCTTTGTTCCAGCAATCTGTGTATGAATGGAGTGGAAATATGTTTCCCATTATGTCCTAGAGATGTGTTTCCAAGAGTATAATTCTCTTTCAAATATTCCACTGATTCTGGAGTATTTTTAGAAGTTCTGCTTTCTACTAATATGCTTCTAGCAGTGTTTCTTTAGTCAGAAAATTCACTTGCACTTGTATCAGCAAGATGTGCAAATGCTAGGTAAGTGGCAGTTAAGTATCTTCTTCACAATACGGGGAGAAATGTCTAGGTGTTAAAACACAAGAATGGAAGTCAGGAGGTCCAGTTCCATTTGGCTGTGTTCTGTAACTGATGTGTAATCACTGTGTAATTTTGTGTCGAATACTTTTACAGATGGGGAAACAGAGGTAAACTGTGAGAGGATTGTAGATGTGCTGTGGTCGGGACTCATGGGACTGAAAAAAAGCATCAGCTCATATGCATTCACTGGGAATTTTCCAGAACTTCATTTCTCACACAGGAAGTCACTGGTTAGCAGTTTTAAGATGTACACCAAGTAGTTTGTGAGCTCTGTAAGGCTCTCTCTGCTCTGATGTTATTTGCTAACACAGTGCACAGCCATCTGATTAAGAACATCAGTGCTACTGAAATACAAAGAAATATCATCAGAAGGGGACAAACTTTTTAAAAAATCACTAATAATCTAGCTCTCAGACCTAGAAATCAGGCACACTCCATTTGTCAATGTGGACTAATGTGTGTTTTTCAGAGTTCTCTTTGTTTCTCTCACATACGTATCTTTGAGTAATGCTGACCCATTCTTCACCCCCGCACTAATGCAAAGGGACGATTTACTATCAACTTTATTTTCATGGGCATGTTTTCAGGAAGCATTGCTTGATTTGGCTCAGTTATTTTCAGTCTTGTTGCAGGAAAGACTCTTTGAATACTTGCTTATTTTTCATAACCATTTGCTCACCCACAAGAGTTTCAAATAAGCATGAAATGATGAGGACAATTGTAAAAGACATTCATAATATATAGGAATTCTCTGAAATATTCTTATTAACTAAGCACCTGATTCTTCCACCCTCTCCTCTCATGTTGGGTAGTTCTTCCTCCCTCAATAATCCTATTGAGCAACTTGTATGCTGACCACCAGAGAGTCACTTTTATACAGTATCATGGTTTTTCTATAAGCTCCTGAGTGGGTCTTCAGTTCAATGGGCCTATTCACATGAACAGATGTTGCACAGTGTGAGTACTGCTTGCAGAATTAGGTCCTGTGCTTGCTCTTCCTTCTTATTACAAATATCAGCTGCTCAGCCATCCAGGCTCTTTTGCTTTATGGCTTTTTGCCACTGGCACCATTAGCTTCCTATCCAAATAATATCTAGACAACAATCTTCCCCATTTTTTACCATCCTATCTTCAACTGGCACTTTTAAAGCTCTTACCATATATTTCTGCATCGATGTTACTATCAAATAAAGCTTGGGTAAGCTTTTTGGCATCAAATGCTGTGGCAGGCACTGATAATCAGAGAGACATTTGTCAGAGAATTGTTGGAATACACATCTGTACAAGTGTAGGACCTACAGTAAACAAGGTGAGTTTTATTTTCATACCATAGAATCCAAGAAAAGGCTAGAAATAATTTCTTGATGTATATTTCATCATCAGTACATGACAGTCCTTGACACCAAATTAATAAATGTATTTTTTAAATGACTTAGAATGGACATAATGCATGCCCTCCCTTCCTGACTACCTCCACTTCTTTATTACACAGACGTGATGGGTATCTTAGGTGCCTATACACAAATGCAAGGAGCCTGGGAAACAAGCAGGAGGAATTGGTAGCACTAGCGCAGACAAAGAACTATGACATGATTGGGATAACAGAGACGTGGTGGAATAGTTTGCATGACTGGAGCTCTGCAATAGATGGGTATAGACTGTTCAGGAAGGACAGGCAGGGAAGGAAAGGGGGAGGAGTAGCACTATATGTAAAGGAGCTCTATGACTGCTCAGAGCTCCATTATGAAAGTGGAAACAAGCCAGTTGAAAGTCTGTGGGTTAAGTTTAGAGGGGAGAGCAACAAGGGGGATGTTGTGGTAGGTGTCTGCTACAGACCACCAGATCAGAAGGAGGAAGTGGATGAGGCGTTCTGTGTACAACTAACAGAAGTTTCTAGAGCACAGGCCCTGGTTCTCATGGGGGACTTCAATTACCCTGACATCTGCTGGAAGGCCAATACAGCAGTGCACAGGCAATCCAGGAAGTTTCTGGAGAGTGTTGAGGACAACTTCCTGGTACAAATGCTGAAGCAACCAACGAGGGGCCTTGCGCCTCTCGATCTGCTGCTCACAAATAGAGAAGAATTTATCAGGGAAGTAGAGGTCAATGGCAGCCTGGGTAGCAGTGACCATGAAATGATTGAGTTCAAGTTGATGATTAAAGGAAAGAAGGAAAGAAGCAAAACACAGACCCTGGACTTCAGAAAAGCAGATTTTGTCTCCCTCAGGGAACTGATGGGCAGGATCCCTTGGGAGGCTGATCTGAAGGGGAAAGGTGTCCAAGAGAGTTGGGTGCATTTTAAAGAAACCCTGCTAAGGGCACAGGAAGATACAATTCCGATAAGGAGAAAGCACAGCAAATGTGGAAGGCGCCCACTGTGGCTTAACAGAGAGCTCTGCACTGAGCTGAAGCATAAAAAGGACGCTTACAGGAAGTGGAAGCTAGGACAGATGACTAAGGAGGCATATAAAGACATTGCTCGGGACTGCAGGGATAAAATCAGAAAGGCCAAAGGACAAATGGAGTTGCAACTAGCAAGGGATGTGAAGGATAACAGGAAGGGGTTCTACAAGTATATCAATAACAAGAAGAGGATCAGGGATGGTGTAGGTCCCTTACTGAATGGGGCAGGCATCCTCGTGACAGAGGATGAGGAAAAAGCTGAAGTGCTCAATGCTTTTTTTAGTTCAGTTTTCACAAGCAAGGTCAGCTCCCAGCCCACTACACTAGGTACGGGGGACTGGGGAGAAGAAGAGAGGCCCTTGGTGACAGAAGGTCAGGTTAGGGACTGCTTAAAGAAACTAGATGTGCACAAGTCCATGGGGCCGGATGAACTGCATCCGAGGGTGCTGAGGGAGCTGGCTGATGAGATAGCAGTACCGTTGGCCATTATCTTTGAAAACTCGTGGCGAACGGGGGAGGTGCCAGAGGACTGGAAAAAAGCAAATATAGTACCTATCTTCAAGAAAGGCAAAAAGGAGGATCCAGGGAATTACAGACCTGTCAGCCTCACCTCAATCCCTGGAAAAATCATGGAGCAGCTTCTCAAAGAATCCATCCTGAAACACTTGGAGGAACGTAGAGTAATCAGGAACAGTCAGCATGGATTTACCAAGGGTAAATCATGCCTGACCAACCTCATCGCCTTCTGTGATGAGATGACTGGATTTGTGGATGCGGGAAGAGCCGTTGATGTCATATACCTTGACTTTAGCAAGGCTTTTGATACGGTTTCCCACAGCATTCTCATTGGCAAATTAAGGAAGTATGGGTTAGATGCGTGGACTGTAAGGTGGATAGAAAACTGGCTAGAACAACGGTTTCAGCGTGTAGGAATCAATGGCTCCATGTCAAGTTGGCAGGCAGTAACAAGTGGTGTGCCCCAGGGGTCGGTCCTGGGGCCAGTTCTGTTCAATGTTTTCATTAATGATCTGGATGATGGGATAGATTGCACACTTAGTAAGTTTGCAGATGATACCAAACTGGGGGGAACGGTAGACACCCTAGAGGGCAGAGACAGGATTCAGGGAGACCTAGACAAACTGGAGCAGTGGGCCAAGAGGAATCTCATGAGGTTCAACAAGGATAAGTGTAAAATCCTGCACTTGGGACGAAAAAACCCCATGTACTGCTACAGGCTGGGGAGTGATCAGCTAAATAGCAGCACTGGAGAAAAGGACCTGGGAGTCATGGTGGATGGGAAGCTGGATATGAGTCAGCAGTGTGCTCTTGCTGCCAAAAAGGCCAATGGCATACTGGGCTGCATCAGAAGAAGTGTTACCAGCAGATCAAGGGATGTGATCATTCCCCTCTATTCTGCACTAGTGAGGCCACATCTGGAATACTGTGTCCAGTTTTGGGCTCCCCACTACAAAAAGGACATGGACAAATTAGAGAGAGTCCAGAGGAGGGCAACCAAAATGATCAAAGGGCTGGAGCACAAGCCCTATGAAGAAAGACTGAAGGAACTAGGCTTATTTAGCCTGCAGAAGAGAAGACTGAGGGGGGATTTGATAGCAACCTTCAACTACTTGAAGGGTTGCTCCAAGGAGGATGGAGCTCGACTGTTCTCGGTAGTAACAGAGGGCAGAACGAGAAGCAATGGTTTCAAGTTACAGCTGGGGCGGTCCAGGCTGGATATTAGGAAAAACTTCCTTACTAGGTGAGTGGTGAAGCATTGGAATAAGTTGCCTAGGGAGGTGGTGGAATCTCCATCTCTGGAGGTGTTCAAGTCCCAGTTGGACAAAACACTGACTGGGATGATCTAATGGGAGTGGTCCTGCTTTTTTTGGCAGGGGGTTGGACTAGATGACCTTGTGGGGTCCCTTCCAACCCTATGATTCTATGATTCTATGTGTTTGCTCTTAATTAAAGGCCCTAATCCTGCCTTTACAATTGCACAGTTGGGCCCCTGGGCCCACACAAGTCCCCAGAGATTTTAATTGGCTTTTGCATGGTGCAGGCCGAGTTTTTTTTGAAAGTAGGGATTCTCCTTCAGTTTGATTTTCTACAGTGCCAGTAGAAAGGGACCCAGATCTGACTGAACCCTCTGGGCTGAAAACACACTTGCAGATGAAAAAATGGGGGGGGGGGATAGAACCTCAAAAGAGGCTCACTGATTCACAGAGCTCCATGCCTTGCGACTAAAGCCTGTATTTAAAGCCCCAACAAGGCTGCTTTTGCTTTTCTGTTTACATAAAATCTTTTAGTTGTTTCTCTTTGTTACGCCCTGTGAAGCCAAAACCTTGAGAAAAATTCTGGAAGACAAAACTCTCAGTGAAAGACATTTCAGTTGCTGTTGGACCAAGTGGTCCAATCTGCCAGTTCATACCTAATTGGTAATACATGTGCTCTTCTTCAGTCCTCTGGTACATCACCCGTTCTTAATGAGTTGTCAGAATTATGGCTAGTGGCTCCACAATTTATTCTGACAGTTCTTTAAGAACCCTTGACTGAACATCATCTGGGCCTGCTGATTTATGTATATATTTAGTTTGTCTAGGTTTTCTCCTACCTCTCTCTTATCAATCTTTATTGCTGACTTGCCCAGATCCTCATTAACTATTAGATCACTGCACTTTCCAGTCTCTGCATTTTTAAAGATTGGAGGTAGAGGGAAAGGTAGTAGAAGCACTCATGTACCACTGAACCCTATGTTTCCCTGTGCTGGTTAGTCATAGCTCTGAGTAAGGGGAGATAAACAAGCACACTGTCCAACAGGGACCACCAAGAACTCCATTGTAGGTGGGAAGATTAACTCACAATTCCCACTTAGAGGGCATAGCATACTGATCAGCACATGGAGGCAGTGTCACTGATCTGACTATTCCATACCAGGTTTTGGGGGGAAGTTAATCCAGAAATAGCACCCACATTCCTCCCTCAAGCCCCAAACTAGCAACTGAGATTATTTTTTAAATTGCCACGCAAGCATGAGAGCTTCACTCCATCCTCCTTCTCTGCATGAACACATAAATAGAGCCCTGTATGGATAAAAAAAATGTGGATCCACATCCAAACCACATCCTCAAGAATAAACTTCTTACTGACTCACAATCCACACTCCATTTTAGATATATCCACATCTGCACTAGCAGCCTCCAGCTGTCAGTCAACTCTTTGGTGATCTGATCCTCTCTGCCAATCAACTGTTCAGCCCATCACCACTGAACAGTGATAGTGGTCATGGGGCTGAGAGCTACCCTAGCCCAGCCCCAGAAGGCACAGAATCCGTGATCCCATGTTTGATTCACAACTCACAAAAAATCATCCAGGGATAGAAAGTGGATATCAGTGGATTTGCAGGGCTATTGACATACTTAGTCCTTACTGAGTACTCTGTCCCTTCTTTAGTTTACTTTTAAGTCCCTGATATATGCAAATTCTTTTTGCTGTCCTTTGGTGGCATTTCATGGTGTAATGATTTTCTACTTGCAGCACTGCTAATTACATACCCCTGCCGAATACTCTCCTCCTTTTTCATATTTTTTATTTAGTTTTTTCTTACCCTTTAGCTTTCTGAGAGCCATATTGGTATTTCTGGTAGCAGAACTGCCATCTGCTGTGCCTTTGTTATTGTATCCTTTACACCATCCCATCTTCCATGTACTACTGACTCTTAATAACAGTACATCCGTTCCTGCCATGCTGATACTTCTAATGCCACAAGATTTTCCTTTTTGAAGTGAAGCATATTTGCCCAAATCTTGCTTTACAACTAATTGGTTGCCTTTACAGAGATTTGAACAGATACTAAAACTAATATTCTGCTACCACTAGTTTAAAAATTTGGACTCTGTTCTTGCAATAAGGATTGTGTTGACAGACCCTCTGCCTCCACAGAGCCCCTTTGACTGCAGGGTTTGCTTACATTTGTACTTACTGCAGGCTCGGGCGATAAAACAATGAATTATTTAAAAAAACCCATAATGAGCATCTTTAATTTAAAAAACTGAGCTTTTGTGAATTATGTCAATTCAAAAATTAACTACAATCTAAAGCTGAAGTAATACTTGCTTATCTCTTTTTTTTTTTTTTTTTTAAGAAAGCACTACATTTTTGTTCTGTTTTGTCCTTACAGATCCTTCAGTGTCAAGTTCCGGTCTGTGGCAATTTCAGCATCTGGATCATAAATCCTGAAGGTACAGTGATGAAAATGCTGATTAACTGTGTTATATACAGTGATGCTATAATATTCCAGTGATCTCAAAGAACATGACACCCTGTACTGCACAACATAATTACTCCTTTACCAAACACTGAATTAAAAATGTCAAAGGAAGTGGGGAGAGAGAGAGTGTCACTCTGGAAGTCAGTTTCCCATAGTAATGGGCAGGGCATGAGGATTATCCTATTTCAAAGCAGTAACTCACAAACATTATCTTTTAGGTTGCCTGCACTGTTTAATTTCTATGTTTTTGGATCACCGCTCCTTTGGCCCAGTAAGGATCCAATGCCTTCCATACTATGGAACCATTATCATGTGTGTATAATTTTATTTCCCCAAACTGATCAGAATGAGTCATATGCTCAAAAGACATAGGGCCACATCAAGACATTGAATTGATGCGCAGAACTTCTACTCAAGTAAATAGAAAGAAAACTGAAAGGTTCAAAGCTAGAATATGACAGCAAAGCTTTATTTTACAAGATGCAATCTACAAAAATGAAAAGCTGCTCTAAAAATATCACTTATATAGGATTGGTGTATTCATTTTATATAGGATGAATGTCTTGAGTTAGAAAAGTAGTTGGCAGGGGAGAAGTGAAAGGGTGGCTGACCCTGCATCACTTTCACAAAAGAAAGATCTGAGTAAAGAAAAGCAGTCTGATTTTCTGGCTGATCTGGGGAACAATTCAATTAAAGCAATCAGGCTATGTCTACATCACAAAGCTTAGTTCAGACTTCCTTAGTCTGAACTAACCAGTTTCTGGTCAGTTTGGACTAACTGTGATTTTTTGGTTCAAACTAGTCACATCGACTAGTTCAAACTAGAAAGTTAGTTCAAACTAGTCAGAGTGACTAGTTTAAACTAATGGTTAGTTCGAACTAAAAAAGTTCAAACTAAGCCATTAGTCCGTGCCTACATTACGCTTGTTTGAACTAAGTGCTTAGTCTGGACTATCCACTCGAACTTGTTGGTTTGGACTAAGCTTTTGGCTTTTGAAATTTCTTAGTTTGAACTAGCCAAAGGCTAGTGCAGACACAGACTAACTGGCTAGGATTGACATAGCCTCAACATGCCAGATCGCCCTTCCTAGTATTCATAAGTATACCTATATTTGAGAGAGTAGAATTAGTCTGTGCACATGTACAAGCTGTGCAGCAACTCCAACTTATGCTGGGGCAATTCAAACTTCTGAGAAATCATTTAGCAAATGACACAGTACTGATAACAAACAACCCCTAGAATACATCTGCTACATGACATTGCATTAAGGGCCAAACCAGGCCTGGAGTTCAGCAGAGTCATGTGGCATTGGGCATGAACTCTGACTTTACTCCACAGATGCTGTTATTATATTAAGTATTGTTTTGTTATTCAAACCTGCTTGCAAGAATCTAAAAGTAGGGGAAATCTCTGTCCTGAGGAGTCTGAACTGCAGATTCTCTGCTTTCAAGACAGCTACCTTAAAAAAAAGGATGATAA
The DNA here is from genome assembly GCA_007922195.1 of Podocnemis expansa. Classification (NCBI taxonomy): domain Eukaryota; kingdom Metazoa; phylum Chordata; order Testudines; family Podocnemididae; genus Podocnemis; species Podocnemis expansa. Next base: position 23,897,773 of record ML681964.1, on the reverse strand, counting down.
ATCCACTCTACTACATTTGCTCATCTTTCAGAAAGACTGTTATTCATACTTACGTGCAAATACCACAAGTAAACTACATACCCACATCTGAAGATTGAAATAAGGTGCACAAGCTTTTTCACTAGTTTATAACTTTAAAAAGCAACATTTCTTCAGACTTAAGGTCTATGACATCTCAGGATATGCTCATGCTGACAGACAAATTAAAATGAACCAGGTCTAGTGGATGCTCTGTAATGAAAGACGAGACTGGTATAGAAGTAGTAGCTATAGGTGTGAGCACGTCAAATTTCTGTGGATAACATTTTCATGCAGACCACTGCACTTGTGCCATGAAGATCTGGATGCTGTTCTGTGATGGAGCAGAATACTCAGCAGGAATAATAAATTAGGAGCTTTTTATGCTTTACGCAGAGTTGAATTTTATTTGATTTATCCTAGAGTCAGGAGAGATTACAATAGAGAACACCACTAGAAGAATGACATGAGAAGGACTGTGACACTACAAAGGGTATTTGGTTATGGCTATGAATAGAGCATGGTGAAAGATGAAACCAACATTCATGGAATTTTTTTGAAATTTTGAAGTTGTTACATTTCACAGTGATAAAATGGATTAATTTTTCTGAACTAATTTTTGTTTTTTAAAGATATTATTAAAACCGTTACTAACCATTTCTGTTTATTGAAACCCAGGGTTTCCCCAAAACCTGGTTTTCAGTAAATGAAATGTGTTAATCATTTCCACAATGTTTTAATAATATTTTTTATAAGAATTCTGTTTAGAATGTCTCAAATGTCATGAAAAATTGTAACTTTAGTTGTTGCAAAAGTGCTATTTTTTTCAGGAAAAAACTCTTTTGATTGATTATTTACAACTAAATTTAGACTTACACTGTTAACTTTCAGAAAACTGTGGGCTGAAAATTTTCAAGTGTGAACTTTAAATCAAGGTGAATTTTACTAGGAAGTTGGTAACTACAGCTGAAGATATAAACTTGAAACTTATAATGAATGTTTGTCCTCACCTTTGCTTTGTTTCAAACAAAGACAGAATTGAGAACGGAGGACCAGCTACAGCACTAGAGAATATATAAATTAAATTTGCAGGTGTGCTTAAATGTGCACTGTGAATGCACAGACAGCTAGTTAAAGACAAGTGAATAGGGTGTTGAGAATTCAGCCTGCAAACTGTATAAGAGACACCTCCTTATTCCCAGATCCAGAGGACACTCTGCCTATCAAGAGAACAAGTGTCATTCCACTGTTAAGCTCAGTTCTGCTATGTTCTCTTGTATAACAGTACACAGAAAAAGGAGACTTGGATAAAGATGTCACAATCCAGAGTTCCCTGTCTTCTCTGATAGTGTGGGAATACATGAGGACTGGGAAAGCTCTGTCCTTGTACCTCTGGCAGAGGAAACAAAGTCTGCAACTCAGGGCATGCTTATACTACAAATGTTTGCCACCACAAGTTACGTTGGCATAAAGCCACCTCAGTTAACCTATTGCTTGTATTTCATGTATACTTGACTCCTTCTGTCAGCACAACACAAACTCACCAGAACAGCTTGTGTTAATGCACAGTGCATTGCTCCATGGGGAGGTCCTCTGCTTGTCACCTTCCAGAACATTGCCTTTTGGGAAGTTCTGCAATGCATGGTGGGCCAGAAACGAGCCAAGCAGGGGTGACTAGAACTGCAGCGGTCAAGTTACCAGCATGTAACTTTTCCATCCGATAATGCCATCCCTGTCCAATAATTTTTGTGTTTATTTTTAAAATCCTAGTAACCTCAAATACAGGAATGTCGCTGCCCCAGGAAAAGACCCAGGTTCCTACTCCCTTGGCCACGATCTGGCACCCAGGCTCAATCCAGCATCAGGCTCCTGCCACAGCCAGCCTGGCCCCAGATCCCTGGCCGGGAATGGGGACGGGAGAGGCAGTAGCCACTGAGAATGGCTCAGCCTCTATCCCTGGCCAGGAGAGGCAGGTGCCACTGTGGGCGGCCCAGCCAGGATCCCCAGCCGGGATGTGGCTAGGAGAGTAAGGTGCCGCTGCAGGCGGCCCAGCCCCAGATCCCGGGTTGGGGCCAGGGCTAGGGCCAGGGGAGGCAGGTACCACCCTGGGCACTCGGGCTCTAACACTGGGACGCAGGCCATGTGCCCTGTGTGCCAGGCACCAGCAACGCTCAAAAATGTGTGGGATATGTTGCTATCTACTGTCTCTGACAAAAGCATGGATCCAGCACATGTCTGCATTCCTGTCATGAGCAATGCAAGCAGAGGATGCACAACCCTTGAGTTTTTGTGGACAACAAGAACCACTGCAGGGAGCATGACTATTTCTTGCAGGACTGACTGCTGTTGGAAACAGGAAGAACCAGTTCAAGGTTGTTGTTGGGATTCATAGAGCAGCAGATGGTGGAGGGCTGCTTCTGAGCAGCAACTGGTGGGATGGCATCACAATGCAAGCTTGGGATGATGAACAGCGGTTGAAGAACTTTTGGATGCACAAAGCCAAATTCCAGGACATTCATGCTTAGCTCAGCCCAGTCTTCCAGCACAGCAACTCTAAAATGAGAGCTGCACGGACAGCAAAATCAATTACACTGTGGAAGTCAATTATACTGTGGAAAGTTGCAAAGCCAGATTGCTATCAGTCAGTGGGAAATCCACTGTGGAGACTGCTGTCATGAAAATTATTCAAGACCATTAATCATTTTCTACTATGCAGGACTGTAATTGTTGGCAATCTATAGAATAAGAAGCAATATGGTGGGGTTATAGATGGTGCATGGATCCCTATTTTATCACTAGACTACCTTGCCACACAGTATAGCAATACGGAGGGCTATTTTTCTTTGATTAATCAAGCACTGGTGGGTCACCAGAGATCTCCTATTGACATCACTGTTGGCTGATTAGGGAAGGTACATGGTGTTTGTACCTTTAAGAACACAGGACTGTTCAGAAAGCTACAAGCACAACCTTCTTTCCCAACTGGCAGATTGCCAATGGCAATGTTGAAATGCCAGTCATGATCCTGGGGTACTTAGCCTACCCTTTGCTCCCATAGCTCATGAAGCTGTACACTGCCCACTTCGACAGCACCAAGGAAAGATTCAGTTCCCAGCTCAGCATGTAGACAATGACAGCTGAATGTGCTTTTGGTAGCTTGAAGGGACACTTCTTGTATAGAAGAATAATTTCCCAAACAATGGAGTTTTATTAGTAACAAGAATACTTATAAAGTTCGGTACAAATTAAAAGAAAGTATATTAGAAACTGAATACATTTAAGAAACAGAGCTTAAGAGAAAGAAAGAACATTCATGTCCATTTTGTGGCTCTCAGGTCGGTGTATGTGAAGCTGTGGTTGTCCTTGATGTCTCCCAACACATAGTAGTAAAGATAGTGTTCAAGCTGTTGAGGCCACATGGCACATTGGGGGGGTGCATGGGAGTAGGAGGGTCTGTGCTGGAATTCTCCAAGGACAGCAAGTGAGGTGAGCCTGTTGCTTTTGAACCTGCAGTTTAACTTCTGTTTGCTTCCAGAGAAGCCCAAGGGCATCTTCTTCTCCCATTTCTGCTGAGACCTCCTCCTGTCTGCTCCTTTCTTTGCACTCTACAAAGTTCCAGGTCCTTTGCTTATGGTCTGTGAAGCATTCGCTTTCAAGATCTCACTGAACATGTCATCCCAAGTCATGTTTTTTTCCTTCCTTTTCTGGTTTAGGCATTCAGTGAATGCAGCGGGGGAACCTCTCAAGCCTGCAATGGCAGCAGCCACAGAGAAAATACACAGAGGCACTGTTGTGTGTATACTCACAATGGAAAGTGAAACTTATGATTCAGTACTCCCTTCCCTTGCTCCACAAAAGTGTTAAAGGCATGATTATTGACACTTTTGTTTGAGAATGCCTGTGTACGGTGACACACACAGCACCAGCCATGGTGACTACGAGCCACCAGCAATGTGGGGAAGGAGGAGGAAATTGCCTGATTGCATGAAACAATGAGTATAGGGCACTGGCGCTATTTTCCACAAGTGGTGGTGATTTTAGCTGTTATCTCACTTCTGAGGGTCAAGAAGTCACAGAGAGCACAGATGTATCTGAAGCCGCCCCCCCCCCCGGGCCTGTATATGGTTAGCCTCTTCACTGCAATAGACCTGGCAAAAGTTACTGCTGACTGGCGTAGGAAAGTGTGCTGCGACAGATGAAGAAATAAAGCAACCATCCCTAGGAATCTTTGCAAGGGGACTGTAGGGCGTCTCCATGAAAATTTTGTCAAAGTCTCTGAGGAGGATTCAAGGGACATCTATGTGCACATAAACAAACTGCTCCACATACCTCCTCCTCCCTGCCAAAATCCAGAGAGGAACTTTGCATGCTTCTCCTGGGCACCCATGTAGAAGCCTGTTGAAGTCTGGTTTGATAGTTTTAAAGTTATGTACTCCCTCCACACAGATATGTCATTTTAATTTTGAACCTAATTTATGCCATGTTTTTGGAGTGACATTCACAAAACTAAAGACAAGGATTTTGATCAAAGCTACAACAGTTAGCTCTAAAAGAAACCTTAACAACCTCAGAAAGAGCTGTCACAAAGTCACCATCTCAAAGACATTAGAATTGTTTGTGCATTACACTAAAAGAATTAGTGGAGAAATATGTGAATCTGCATATATATAGTATGTGAGTTACAGCAAGAAAGAGATAATAGAAGGCATAAGGGTTTCCCCTTCAGGCAGAATTTCTGCTTTTAAAGACTTGCAATATTATGTCATAAGCTTCTGTGCTTCACTAATTCCAGTGACGGCAGGCTTATTTATGATTTTGATTTTGCAATTGAAACTGATTGGCAGGAAGACAAAGGAACAGAAACAGCTGCAGCTGGTATTATTGATTATTTCCTCAATTTGAAGGAAGTAAACCAGGAGGCTAACAACATTGGAGACAAAGGCTAAGTTGTTGCTCCACGTCTCTGGCTATGCTAGCCACTGCTCACTCCAGCATGCACTGAATTAATTCAGAAAATGCATCCATTATTATTTAATGTGTAGGCTTCTGTAGAAGTCATAGGGACTTGTCTTTTGTGATGGGAAGTTTTTAATCTTATTACTGGTTTTAGTAAAAACTGAAGACTCTAATAGGAAAAGGACATTAAATCCAATACAAACATTCTGGAAACAGGTTTTGGGTTGTGGTATCAGTTACAGGAAAACTTTATAGCATTATAGTGAGCTCATACAAATTAATGCCACCCTGAGAGGTTCTGCTATCTGAAAGAGAATTGTGTTTTTCCATGGAAAATGGATAATGATTCTATGGGGCTGGCAGATTGTGGTGATCCAGGGTCCCCCAGAATATATCAAATCAGGACAGGACATATAAGTAAATTTACAAAACAAATTATGTCAAATGCTGTTCGTCGTGATCCTCCTCTTGTCATCATCCACTTGTTTAGTGTGGATGGGCTCTAAACAAGACATGAAGGAAATTGGTATCCGTGTACTTGCAGTGATGCAAGCCCCTAATGTAAAAAGGGGCACTGGTGTAAAATAGGGCTTGCACTGAGCAGATTCCTTTGCTATGAGTTACCAAAGTAAGGCCTGGACGGCATAAAGAGTTCCAACAGTTTAAGAGCTTGGTGATGCTTGAAACACGATTGCAGCTATACTACTGTAGCATGTCAGTGTAAACACTTAGTACCGCAATGGAAGGGGTTCTCCTGCCACTGTAGTTAATCCACTTCCCCAAGAGGCAGCCGCTAGCTTGATGGAAAAATTCTTCCATCCATCTAGTACTGTCTACACCAGGGTTAGGTCATCATAACTATATTGCTTTGATTTGCTGTAACAGTCTGACCAGATCCTGTGACTCATACTTCCCTGCATTTATTTTCCTCCCATTCTTTGAATTCCCCATTTTCAAGTATCTGATGAAGTGAGAATTTCTCCCAGGAAAGCTCATGCAATAAATAAATTTGTTAGTCTTTAAGTGCCACTGGACTCCTTGTTTTTTTGAACTAGACTAACATGACCACCCCTCTGATACGTTGCACAGGGGGTGTGGATTTTTCACACCCCTGAGCAATATAGCTAGGTCTATGTAATTTCTGAATGTAGATCTAGACTAAACAAAAGGGTGATGTCACACTGATTTAGGCTTGGTCTACACTTAAAACATATATTGGCAAAGCTGTATTGGTCAGGATTGTGCAAAACCCACCAGCTCTAGTGAAACAGCTATGACTACACAACCCAGAAGGCAGACTCAGCTATGCTAACATAAGAATGTTCCTGTTGGCACAGCTCATGCCAATCAGGTGCTGATCCTACTCTGGCAGATGTTCTGCTGATGTCCTCTGAGTCTACACTAGGAGACATAGCTATGCTGGAATAAGCTCTGTAGTATAGCCATAGCCTTAATTAAATTGGAGCAACTTTGGCAAGTTAAAACAATGTAAGCATATCCATAAAGCTACACTGGCTCAACTGCCTCAGTGCAACAACACACCTCTAGTAAATCTATGCCACCTCTGTGTTTAAGACACTATGATCCAAATCCCATTTAGACCCAAACCAGACCATTTTATATCACATGCTGGCACCATTACAATATGTACTTACTTTGGTCTAGTTATATCAGTGCAAATTTCCTTAATGGAAACCAGGGGGTCTTTAGGGCAAAAACGTATCTAATATTTTTGTAAGAGGCTCTGTACACCCATAGGGCTGTATAAATCAGAGAAATAAAGAAGAACTCAAGATTTTAATATCTTTGCAATGTAATCTTAAAAATATCTAATTTATATTTTTTCAAAGCAGCGAGCCACATGGTACTCATGGATGCTAAAGCAGACATGCTGTGGTTGTCCTCACCATGCCGGCTTGCATGAAGTTAATATAACTCCCTGTTATTGGCCCTAGAGTTCCCTCCTCTGTGGGTGGGCACAGAACCAGCCAATGGCTGTGTTATTCTAGCACCTACATGTGAAACTTAACTCAAAATCATACTGCAGCTGAATAATTCCTTTCAGTGGAACTGTGACAGACATCATGAGGCTGGAGCTGCCATTATAAAATTGTATTGAGAGATCTGATCATACCGCCAATACATAAACAAAGAGGAATATTAAATTTCTTTTTTAAAATCATTCACGACTTCCTTCTGTGGTTAAACAAAGTTAAAAATCTTTTAAATCTGACCATAGCATCTTGTTTGAATTTGATTCTATGGATCAAAAGTCTTGGGAGAAAAATACTAGGCATGTGGTGGCTGTTGCATCCTTCACTTAGTCGGACTACAAGTATTTAAGTTCAACAAACTTCATTACATGCTGTTAAATAACTTGAGGCTATTGAGGCAGGCTTTATAATTTGTAACTTTTACAGTAGAAATAAGGATGATCAGTGGCTAAGCCCAACTTTTTGCAAATATATGTTCCATATATAAAATAAATTCTATAGTCCAGTCCAGAAAACATAGATTATTTAAACACTGAACAAATCTGGTTTCCATCCTTGCCTCTCACTCAGTGGAGAAATCTTCAGAGAAGAAGAAACCTGTATTTTTTTTTTCTCTCTCTCTCTCTCCTTAGAATGCCAAAATTCGAATTAAGGATTTTTGATATGCCTTCCCTATCTCACTGCAGTTTCTCCATTATAGCAGCATTGTGCTTCAGTATTTCATACAGCAACATTTCAGAATTATTTATGCCATTTTACAAGAATTGTATAATTTACATAATAACTTAAATTGTCATAATTACTAGAAAATGCCAAAAAGCATACAGCACTTTGGGAATTTCACATTCAGTCTTTGCAATCTGTTGCAAAACCCAAGTGAAATGCCTTTCATAGGAAATAAATTTTTTTTGTCACCTAAAAAGTCAGTAACTTAAGGAGAATTATGCACAGCCTGGTCATTGTCCAGGAAGTGCAAAAACAAACAAACAAACAAACAAAAAAAACCCCACAACCAACCAAACCTGGAATCTGGCTGTAACTAAATATTTCACTGGTGTTGAAGCACTTTCTCAACCGGTGGAATGTTTCTGCACCAACTACAGCCTCCATCTCCACCACCAGTGTGTGTGTGTGGGGGGGGAGTGGGATGTCAGAGGAGGGAAGCAGTTGGAAAGGGGCAGGGTAGAGCACAGCATTATTCTACCAGTTCTTAGGGTACCCAGGGTTACCTTCCTGCCTCACTGTGAGGGAAACATTTTGTGATTAACCCCCCGATGCCACCAGCCTGTTAGCCACCCAAAGGTTCTCTTTTGGGCACTGTTAGTCCTTACTTGCCGTGTAGGATAGCAGTAGGTGCACATTGTTGTTCCCAAGCCTCTCTGAAGCATTCAAACATAGTATCAGGCCCCTTCACTGCTGAATGTTTACAGATATAGCAGGTCTGCTGTTCCCAAGGAACAGTGTACAAATCCATTTGTGTGATTCTCCTTAGGCTCAACACCTTATATAATATCACACACCAGAAACATATTTATGGTGAAAACAAAAAGTTATTACAAAATATATAAAATTCAAGAGACAGTGAGTATGGATAATGGAAACAAAATGCTACATATAAAACAAAATCATTTAGAGACTAATCTGAACAAGTTAACCTCCTGTCTAAACACATTTACCTCACTCCCATAGTCCTCTGCAGCACTTCAACCAAAGCTGATTGTGATCCTGTTTTCATGAAGGTGAATGAACAGCCTGTTTATTTCCTAGGTGCAACACGATAGGGTTTCTTCTTCATACCCAAATATAATCCAGCAAACCTCTGATGTGCATCTCAAGATCAGGCTCTCTTTCCTTACTGTATTTTTATACCAGTTAGCTCCTTTCCGAATTTCTTACAATCCTTTATCTGCATTCAGCTAAAATGTATGATGTGAGATCCACTGGGAATGAGACAGTACTTTATTTATATTTCAACAGAGAAACAGGCAAATAAACATCCCTCATCTGACAGAAAACCTGTCTCTCAACTCTACTTTGACACAGACTTTAAAATGTATTTTTGGTCTATGTACATAACTCCTTACAGATTATCTGCATATACTTTCACACTAATATTAATGACCCATGGCTTTCATTTAAGATCTCACGTAACATTTTTTGGTGAACTACAATGTATATATCAGAATCAGACATTCCTGTAACCCCCTTCCCAGATGGTATTAAAGCAGAGGTTCCCAACCTGGGGTCTGCAGACCCCTGGGGGTCTGCAGATGTGGTCCAGGGGGTCTGCAGTTCTGCACCCTGCTGGGGCTGGAACCCAGCTGTGGCCCTGATGATCCCTGCCAGGGCTGGATCCCAGCGGGGGGGGGGCACACAGAGCGCTACCTGGTGCTCCTGCTCCCCAGAGGCCATGGCTGTGGTGGCTCCTGCTGCCTGGCAGGGATGGGGTGGGGGCATGGATGTGCAGCATGGGACAGATTCTGGTGGCACAGGCCACATTCTCTCTGCAGAAGCGCCACTGCAACTTCTTCATATAGACAGCCGGAGTGGGGGGGGGGCGGGGGGGCACAAAGTTTTTTTCTGCTGAAAAGGAGTCCCCAGCCTTGAAAAGGTTGGGAGTTCTTGGGTCACAATGAGCCCTTTGGACCCACATACAGCTGCTATAAATTAGCCCTCCCTACTCCACACTTGCCACAGTTTTCGGTGGCAGTTGCTGGGAGATATGCCAGGTACATAAAATATCTTGTATATCTCCCAACAATTTACTAATCCTTCGCTACACTGTTGGGCGGGGTCTCAAACACGTGGCCCATGGGCCGCACGTGGCCCCTAAAGCTCTTGCCTGCGGCCCACAGTGATACGATCATTACTGATATTTGCAATACCATTGTATGGAAAGGTTTCAGTGGTGCGGCCCTCAGGCTACCGTGCTAATCCTCATGCGGCCCTCTACTAGTCCTCTTGCGGCCCTTGTGGTGATTTGAGTTTGAGACCCCTGCTGTAGGGCAGCAAGTCCAGTTCTGGGGCTGTAGTTGCTATGGCAATTTCCAGAGCAATTGAGCGGGTCTACACAGACCATTCAATTGCATGTGGACGATCGAGATTATGGTTGCAAAATTACAAACTAAGCCTTAGAAACGACAGAGAAGGCTCATATTCTTGCAGCAGGGCTAAAGGAAGGGCCAGACAAGTTGTGGTTTTAGTCAGGAACCCAAATGGACCTTGATAAAAGAAAGAATCTAGCTCAATATGCTAACAGACTGTATATCCAATCTCCATTAACAACTCAGCCAGAAAAATGGAGCTCAAGCCAATGACATGTTACATGTTACATGTTTTTATCTTCCAGTTCATCAAAGTCACTCCGCACTGAAATAAAATAAATGATTGAATAGGTTCAATGAATCAAAGGTGCGATTCAGCACCCACTGACGCCAACAGCAAAACTCCCATTAAGTTCAATAGGAACAGGATTGGATCTTATGTATGTCTGCATGTGTGAATATAGTTTCCTTTGTCTAACTATGCTTTCACCTCTCCTGGAAAGACCTAATCTAGTCTTGCATACTTAAAGAGGAACTTATTAATGTTTAGCTTCCTGTAGATAATTTGGCTGCTGTACATAGCTATAAAATTTTATGACAGTAAACATGAGAGATGTGCCTTAAATTGCACAGGGATGGTTCTGGAATGCTTGGTTGTTTTATTTTTCTTTCAGAGTGTCACTGCTATTAAATTTCATAATGATGTTAATTTTACACAAAACTTTGTGTCAAAATTATTAGGATGACAAATGTGCTAAGTCTATTATTTTCACCATACCTTTTCATACTACAGGTCTTCTCTGGCATCTGAACTGTACATGTGCTGAAACTCCACAGGAAAGGGCTGCTGTGTTTCTAAAACTTTCACAATCATTTGAGAGACCAATAATGACAGCAAAAGATCATTAAAATAGCATTTTAATTGTTCATATATCAACATGACCTCCTGTGCATGATGTTTTCAAAAGAGAAAAAGCTGCTTACTTCTCAAAATCTACAATAATGGGAGAAAACAAATAGCTATTTATGTTAAAAATGAGCAGAATATTATATTATAGAGATCAGAAGAAAAACCAGCTACCAGACCTTCAGAGGTATGAAAGCAAAATAAAAAGCAGTGCAATTACAAGACTCACAAACTTACAAGAAAGGCAATAAACTATTTCTGAATTAACCTCTCCCAGCACAGATAATTGCCTATAATGGTATTGGAGAGGATTAAGATTAGAAAGAACAGAAATAGAGCAACATGTCTTTACATGAATGAAAATTTCAGTGTTAAATCTGGCTAACATCTGAATCAAACTGAAGATTAAATTTTATACAGACTGGTACAGATAATGGAGAACAGTGTTTGCAGTGTACCTTTTCCATCTTGAAACTCCTCAACTGAAAGAAACAGTATGAAGTTCAACAAAGCTTTGTACAAATCAAAACACTTTCTGTACAGTGAAACAACACCAACAGAGATATTTTTTTTGCCCCTGACTTATCCTTGAGACAGGGGTAGTACAACTACAAATTTCTTCTTCCTGAGATAGTTGCAAAATGACATTCCAATCAATAGCTGGACCTATTCGAGTGCATCCTATTGCTGCACAAAACAATGCAAGTAGTGCAATCAGCTTGCTTATGGTACAAATGGATTGAACAGAACAACATGAGGGAAATAAAGATACAATTCAGTTCCCCAGAATTTGAATTTTAGTTTTCTTTTATGTTTAGTTATCAAGAGATCCCCCCCTTCACACACATTATTTTTCTATTTCCTTCCATTATGTTTCTACATATACTCTCTTCTTTCTCTTTCATGTTACTGCAGTGGTATTCATGCAAAGGAAATGGTACTTGCTGCAAACCCCCATGCCAAAATTTGTGTAATAGTTTCTATTATTAAACATCGGGCTCTCACTTGTCAAATAGTAGTTGCTCACCTTCAATTTCCTGGACACTCAGTAACACCCTTGAAAGTTACCATACTTTGGCAAAAAACCTTCCAACAGGGACTTCAGCATGAAACTGCACTGCTGGAATTTATGTGCAAATGTACCACTCTCAGATTGGGTCTGAACAGCCTGAGTGGCTAGCTCACTACAAAAAGCAGTTTTCCCTTTTTAAACAAACATTCTCATTTTCTCATCATTTGTTATTAATGGGCCACACCCACACTGTTTACCCTCCAGATAATAATGTGACTCACCCTTCTTTGCACATGTATAATATACCCAACACATTGCACTTTTTGCTTCATGCATCTGAGGAAGTGGGTTTATAGTCCATGAAAGTTCTTGCCTTAATACATTTTTCTTTAAAAGTGTCACAGGACTCCTAGTTGGTTTTGCTGAACTAGACTAATTGAACAGTAGATGTATCCTTAGTCTAATAACAACTCCAGTTAGATTTCTGTTCAACAGTTACTAAACTCAGACCTTAACATGTTCTCAATTGTGTTTACCTAGATTGTCTTCTCTTTGTGAGGATCCAAAGAGAAGAGATACTTAGACATAAATGCTTATATTACAATAGGGAGAGATTTACTTTCAGAAACAGAGCATCTTCTCAAAGAAAGAATTACTTAAAATGCCTAACTTTCTAATTCATCTTGCTGTTTGCTTCCCCTCCTTCATTTTCCATTCATGTTTGGCTTTCATCTGTTTATGAAGTATTGTATTATTCATCTACACCAGCAGTTCCCAACATTTTCCTTTATAGAATCATAGAAACTGGAAGGGACCATGGCAGGACCAAATGACCTCTTAAACCATCCCTGACAGATGCTTGTCTAACCTATTCTTATTCTTTATGCAGACCACTACCTTGTCATTGAAAGCTTTTGTGAACCACCATGTTAGCAAACCATTTTAAACATTTTTCACAATAGCCTATGGCTGACAGGAGTCAAACTTGTACATCAAGGGGTATTAAAAATGCAGTTATTTCTAATAATTTATTAAGCTCACTCACAAATGTACTGCACTCGTCACAGTACATTTACGTGCAGTAATTGTCTATTTTCCCCACCACATGGAACACCTTCAGTACCCTCATGGACCTTGGACTACAGGTTGGGAACCACTGATCCACAGTATAACTGTCAAGCAGTGATTTACATACCTTCACACCAGCTTCTGTTTCCAACTTGTGTTTAAGCTCAGTCAAACCAGCAAGGATAGAAACCCATAATAAAAAGTGTAGTTTGGCTTTTGTAATCAGGCTTTTACAATTCACACAGAGTGATTGCTGATTTCAAAGATGAAAACATTAAGTATCTGCAGAGAAGTTCAGAGTTCAAAGGTATTATAAATGAGAAAAGTTAGGAATGTAAGACTTAAAAATCAAATCAAATCCAGAGAGCTCTCCATTGCAAAAGGCAAGGAATATTAATGATACTCGCGTTTGGCCTTCTCATAATCTGACATGAAAATACAGACATGCAATTGTGGACCCAGATTTTCCCCTGCACCACAACTATTTCGCCTTATGCTGCCAAGGGGCTGTTGCAAGGCTGCAGTCAATGCAGAGGAAGAGGCCCTCTGTGGGAATAGCCATGGCCTCCTGCCAAGGGCCCTGAGATTTGTGAGGACCTCTGGGAATACTGTTGTTTAACAAAACAAAGGACAGCTGCCTATGGGTTACAGAGACTGCCACCTCGTCATCTTAGTTTTTCCACAGGTGATGATTTGGAATCATTAGTAAACAACAGTGATCGTAGTAGAGATCCTTCAGTCTCTCTGTCAATAACCTACTTCCATAAGGAAATTGGGTCATTTATTCATATTCTGTTTTTTTCTTTCCTAAGAAGTTCTTATTGCTAACTTTTCCTCTAACCATACATGACTTCTCAGTTTCCTTACTAAGCCTGTACCTTTTCTTATACTTCAAGAACAAAAAAGCACAGAATTAAAAAAAGGTGAAAAGGAAACAACTTATGTAGATAAATAACCCATGGAATGCACTTCCACAAGACATTGTGAGGAAAAAAAAATCATATGTATGCATCATTAATCCATCTGGGATAGAGCCATCATGCTTCATGATATAAGTGAATCACTAATGACCTCAGGTAAGGAAGGCTATGTCTACACTAGCAAATTAGTCAGGATTAAGCTAAACTAGCAAATTAATCTGGACTAATCTGAGCCCTGTCTTCATTAGGCTTTGCCTAGTTTGAACTAAAAAAAAAAAAAAAAAAAAATCAGTTCAAAATACTTTTTTTTTTTATAAGTTTCAACAAACCGCGTCGGCGTGTTAGCCCCTACATTGCCCCGGGGGGGGGGGGTATGCCTTTCATGGAAACATATTCTATTTCCGGACACTCAGAAAGAAGTCACATGAGACAGACTACAGACAAGATGCATCCATGGAAAACACTAATGGTTATTTCTATACACTTATTTATTAAATATCAATTCATTGTTATAGCAGTTTCCTTATGAAATAAAATCATGTTTTAGAAGTAGAATACAAAATGTTCTATGTTGGAAATTTAAATTCTGTTTTGTTTTTTTTAAACTAGAGACTTCTTTTGCATACGCTCATTTCTTCATACCAGAAAATGCTAAAGTAAGTGACACTAGTTAGCCACTGGTTTAGAAAAATTTAGAGATAAAACCACCACAATAGCACTCTGATCACATATAAAATCTATAGAAGGCGGCAAGGTCTAAACAATGTATCTGAGGAGGAAGAATGACAGATATCATCTTCCAAGTACACTACAAGAAAAAAAAATGAAAAAATAAGGAAAAAGAAAATACTGTACATTGGACTATTTAAATATTAGCAGATGTAACATGATTAGACAAAAATATAACCAATTCCAGTAGGTTGTACTACTGTGATTTGTATGTCTTAACTCACATCTACATAAAAGGACAAGTGTGGTGTAAATCTACATTCTTCAGTTCATATTTATCAGATAGAGAGCATGCAGGAAACTAACCAGATTTCATTTAATTCAGTCTGTCAATGACCTGCCTGCAGGCTGACATAATTTTCCTTCACTGTTCCCAGTCTCTTGTGTATACTAGTCTTGATCTAATCTACTATAGAATGAGGTTTCTTTGAATTACTGATCAGTCCAGATGTGTGTGTTAGACTGGATAAATCAGTCAAATTGAAAAGCAAAACAGTGCAAAGAAACAAAATGGTACCTGTCCTTAAAGTGCCCTGATAGTGCCATCCTATGACTATTTTACAGGGGAGACGTAATCCAGTATCCACCACCTTCAGTATAGATTAGCTGCTATGACAACTAACTATGCTCGTGGGGGTGAAATCAGTGGAAAAACTCCCATTAGCTTCACTGTAGCCACAGTTTTACAGAAGGTATGGATTACTTGAGATAGGGCTGAGAGCCATGAAGCTTTTTTTCCCTTAGGAATCTAAGTCAGCCTTTATCCAGTAAGTCACCAAGCACCTTCAAAACAATATCTCATAACGTGAGTTATGCACAACAATCTGTATTTGTTAGTCATATAAGTTGCAACATAAATAGAATGTGTGTGTGTGGGGGGGCAAGATTATCCATAAAGCTTAATAAGTGATCTCAGAATAGTTTACTACCTGAAATACACAAACTCTTCTCATGGCTTCCCAAATCAATAATAATGTCTGAATATTAAGTTAGACTCTCTAAACTCAATAGACGTGTCAGCAGCAGTAAATTTAAAAGAGCCTTCAAAGCCAAAGATATGAAAGCTTTTCTAAAAACAAAAACAAGACAAAGAAAGCCCTGTTGATTTGTTCCAGTGATAATTTTTGTGTTTAAAGTGTAGTGTTGCAATCCCCAATTGTTCAAAAATCATAATTCAGGTCTATAAGAATAGCTTAAAAATAAAATTTAAAAAGAATAAACGGAGATTCTTTTTTTTTTTTTTTTGCATCTGGGAGTTTGAGTCTTTGAAGTCAATGTTTTTAAGTTTTCCTTCCTACAATTAAGACTACAAACTAACTTGAAGTAAAAAAAAATACAAAACACACACACACACACACACACACACACACACACACACACACACACAAGCCCGCCTAAAAGATTCTCAAGGAATCATGTGACTCTAGAATCTGGGGATTTAAGACAAACACCAAATGTCTTGAGGGTTGGCAACACTGAAAGTGTTACAAAACAAGTCCCTGAGCCAGCTAGACAGAAAGATGCTGGGCTCAACTTAGTTGCTACAACATAAAGGCAAATGTTTTAAGTTAAATTCCTATACTACAGTGAAGCTTCCTCTGACTACAGCCCTGCAAATCCGTGGATAGCTGTGTTATATCTGTGAATATCAGCATTTGCTGATACTAGGTGGATATCTGCAGACCATTTCTTGAGGATGAAAATCGGATACAGGTCCACATATTTTTATCTGTGAAGGGCTAGAGCTCTGCAAATACACATATAACACCGATATACGCAGGCCATTTCTTGCAGATGCAGATTGGATGCAGATTCACATATTTGTATATGCACAAGGCTCTGCCTCTGACTATAGATAATTTTATGAAAATTTTTCAGATAAGAGTAGGTGCTAATGCTTGTGAATGCACACAGCTCTTATTGACAAGGTTCCATAAAAGGGGATAGAGAGTAGGCATAGCCATGGCTTTTTCTGCATTATTCAGCAGCCCTCAGGTTTCATTTGAAATTTTTCATGGAACGGAAATTTTGAAAAATTATGATTCAATCATCAAAATATTTTGTTGAGATAATGTCAAAACAACTCATTTCAACAGAGTTGAAACAATCCAATATAAAATTTAATATGTAAAATATTAAAAATACACAAAAGTAAAAATAAAGCATTTCTGAAATGAAACAAGGAATTTGAAATTATTCATTTAGACATATTATCATTAAAAATTGTAAAAAAAAAAAAGTTTCCCATGAAACATTTTGATTTTGACAACAGAGCATTTTCTGATGGAAAATGGTTACGTTGGAATGTTTTGACCAACTCTACTAGTAACTACTGTCTTACTGTTTTATTAAACTATCTAAAGTGGAGATATCAAACTCATTTGCAACAGGGTGGACCAGATTTGACTTAAATGTACTTCAAGTGGGCTGTAGATAACATAAATCGAAGTCCGTAACGTCACGAGACCTGACACTTTCACAGCTCTGAGGAGTATTGAGTATGCTAGACCACTCTGGAGAGACTATGGTCCTGCCAAGTGCAGTCAAGGGCCAGATGGAAGGGGTATGCTTGGTGGCATTTGGTCTATGGGCCACAAGTTTGACACCCCTAATTTAAAGTGCTTTGTTAATAGGTTTCTTCGTGGACATGATGAGAAATAGGAAGCACCTGCATCTTCTTTTATTGGTGGTTGTTGATCACTCTAGAGCAGTGGTTCTCAACCTTCTTTGGCCAAGCCATGCTTGATGGTGTGCATAGCCTTACAAGACACGCCATTGTTTCCACCTCTGGATCCAGTGCTTCCCAACTGCCAGATCTGGGAAGCTGCTGCCACCCTCCAGCTCTGGTGGGTGACTGTCAGTTCTCTGCAACACTTATAGTCGCCTCTCAGTGGTTGAGAGCCATTGCTCTAGAAGATCCTTTCCTTGCTGATGAAGCAAGGAATCCTGTGGCACATACAGACTAACAGATTTATTTATTGCATAAGCTTTCGTCGGAGAAAATCCCACTTCGTCAGATTCTTTGAAGATGGAAAGTTCATGTGATAAATAAATTTGTTAGTTTTTAAATGCCACAGTACTCTTTGCTTCTTTTGCTGGACTAGACTAATACAGCTGCTCCTTTGGAACTTTCTTTGCTGAGTTACTTTGATCAGCTTCGTTTGGTGACAGCTACTTATTCTTAGAGTAGAGAGAAAATGTTGGAGAGTCAAGATCACTTCTTTTACTCTAGAGAAGTACTTTATGACTCTCATTATTAAGCATCACACTCTATTCTCATCACAGAAAACATCCTGGACAGAATCTCATGTGACTTACACTCTAACATTAAGAGGTGTAATACCTACTGGATAGTCCAGGAATAAGACCTAAGAGCTCTGAGTTCTATCCCCATATCTGTCACAAGACAGATCTTGGCAAGTTACTTTACTTGTTTATGCCTCTATTCCCCCATCTGTAAAATGGAGTTAATGACACTGACCTCCTTTGTAAAGTGCTTTGAGATCTACTCATAGAAAATGCTATATAAAAGCTGCAGATATTGTATGGTATCTTATTTTCAAGTGACATTAACAGATCATCTTCTCATCAGATTTTTCATACATTTTAAGGTCAGAAGGGACCAATATGATTATCTAGTCCAAACTCCTGCACTATGAAGGCCACAGAACCTCCCACCCACTCATGTAATAGACACTTACCCTATGACTAAGTCACTGGAGTTCCCAAATCAAAGTTTAAAGACTTCAAGAGAAACCACCATAAAGAGACCCATACCCCACAGTACAGGGGAAGGCAAAAACCTCCAGCACCCTTGCCAATCTACCCTGGAGGACAATCCCCTCCTGACCCGATATCCCTGAACATGTGGGCAAAACTCACCAGCCAGGCAACCCCCTTCCCCCACTCAAAAAAAGGGTTCTCTGCACCAACTCAGAAACCACCTCATCTAACAACATCCATCACAGGCACTGGAATATTTACCATGAATAGTCAGAGATTAGTTAAATGCTAAATTAGGCTGTTCCATCATACCATCCCCATGATAAATTTATTCAGCTCAGTTTTGAAGTGAGGTAAATTTTTTAACCCCACTGTTCCCTTTGCAAGGCTATTCCAGAACTTCACTCCTCTGCTCGTTTTCTGAGGGTGAAGGGATTCAGCCACACTTTTACATGCTTGCTAGAGGTTGTTTCTTTTAATTCAGGTTTTAGATTGGAAATATGTAACCTGAACTATGCTTGTACAACTAATAATCACTAATAATCACCTGAGGTCCAGGACAGTCCTGAAGGGAGGGCGCGGCCTGGGGTCAATTGGCTTGCACACCCCCTCTGCATGCCGATGGGCAGGGCTCTGCTCTTCTGTCCCACCTCTGGGCTGGGCTGCCCCACTCCCAGAGTGGAACTGCCGGGCCAGGGGAGGGGCGAGGGAGTGAAGCCCGTCCTCTGGGCTGGCCCACCCCTCCCCTGAGCTGGCTGTTCCTTCCTGGGGGTGGAGCAGAATAGTCAAGAGGGGGGGCTGGTTGCGCTCCTGGCTACCCTCTGTCCCCCCCGCTTCCTTTGGCTTTGCGCTGAAAGCAGCGGGAAGGGGGTAGGGGACAATGAGGCCACAGGGGGACACCGGTTCAGGTCCCATGCTGTCCAGCTCAGGGCAGAATGCCACGGGGCCCACAGAACCACAGGGCCTGCGTCAATCACCCCTCTTGTCCCCCCTTAAGGATAGCCCTGCTGAAGTCTCACAGACTAAGGCACCAATTCAGGAAAATATTGGCAGCCAAAAAAGCATTTAAGCATGTGCTTAACTTTAAGCACATGGTTAGGTCCCATTGAAATCAGTGTGACTTAATCAAATGCTTAAAG
Organism: Podocnemis expansa; assembly: GCA_007922195.1. Taxonomy (NCBI): domain Eukaryota; kingdom Metazoa; phylum Chordata; order Testudines; family Podocnemididae; genus Podocnemis; species Podocnemis expansa. The sequence continues at coordinate 23,878,263 of ML681964.1, read as the reverse complement.
CTAAGCATATGCTGAAGTGCTCTTCTGAATCTGAGCCTACATAGGTTTGGAATTGGTTTGCACTCATAGACACAAGGGGGCTGAGCAGGGGTACTGAACTTCAGCCTTGAGGCTAGAGCAAAAGCTAACAGCTCCTCCAGCCCCAGGTCTGTGGGGTTGCTGGAAGCTTTTGCCACAGAGGGGCAGCCGTGTTAGTCTAGAGTCTGACAAAATGGGATTTTTCTCCCACATAAGGTCATGCAATAAATAAATTTATTAGTCTAAGTGCCACAGGACTCCTTATTTGTCACAGAGGGTAAGACACAGAAAATAGCCCTCAAAATATATTTATTCCTGCACATGCCCTTGCTTATAGTAGACCTCTAAATAAGATGTGGAGTCCTGTTGTACCTATACTTAGTATTGGCTCAAGGGCTTGTGGCACTCTGAGCTGGCTTTCTCTTTTGCACCCCACCTCGGGGGTGGGGGGGGTGTTGAACCCAGCCTCCAATCTGGGCCGGCCTGCCCTGCCCCAGGGTGGGGAACAGCCAGCCCAGGGGCAAAGTGAGCCGGCCCAGAGGCTGGGTTGTACTTTCCTGCCCCTCCCCTGGGCTGGTTGTTGCTCCCTGTTGTGGGGGAGGACCAGCCCAGAGGCAGGGCTCTGGTCTCCTGCCTCTCCCATGGGCCAGCTGTTCCACCCTAGGGGCAGGGAGGGCAACCCAGAGGTGGGGTGAGAGAGTGCAGTCCACCCTGTGGAGTGGCTAGCTCAGGGGAGGGAGCAGGAGGGCAGGGTCCAACTTCTGGACCAGCCCGCCTCGCCTCCCTATGCCCCTAAGCTGGGGTGCCCCAAGCCAGGGCCTCATTGACCCACAGGTAGAATCAGCCTTGCATATATGAATGTGTACATACAAAAGCTATGGTATATAATTTGTAAAAAGCTTTGAGAACTTTTAGGATGACCAGTTCTGTAACAGTATGAAGCATAACATATAATTTTAGCAAAAGAACAATGAAGTATTATATATACAGTAGAAAAAGCACTGTTACTGCAGATATGGAGCACTGTTACTGCAGATATGTTTATACATTACAATGAGTGAAATAACTTCAGTTAAGGATATTATCTGATATCTTTGGTCATTTTTTGCCTATGAAACAGGTAGGAAGGAAAAAGAAAAAGAGAAAAGATTGATGTAGGTGTAGAGAGTATTGAAGAGAGGAGACACTGTTAACAAAGAGATATAGATTTTGTCACACACCCCTGAACTACCAAAATAAAGAATTCTTACTGTACTAGATTTCTAGCAGTGTCTGTAGGAACTGGGAACATCAAGAGTATCAATAATGTCCACAGACTGGTAAAGACTACAAATTAATCCAGAAGAAAAATTGCAAAGTATTAGCAAACAACATAGCAATTACAAACAAGGAGTCCTGTGGCACTTTGAAAGACTCACATTTATTGCATTAGCTTTCATGGAAGAAAATCCCACTTTGTCAGACAGCTGAAAATGGGGAATTTACAGAATTGGAGGAAAATAGAGGAAACTGTAAGTCTTTCCCTGCATTTATTTTCCTTCCATTCTATAAATTCCCCATTTTCAAGCATCTGATGAAGTGGGATTTTCTCCCACAAAAGTTCACGTAATAAATAAATTTGTTAGTCTTTAAGTGCCACAGGACTCCTTGTTTGTTTTGCTGAACTAGACTAACAGAGCTACCCCTTTGGAACTTGTCAACGTAGGAACTGATAATCATCAGCAAATGCCTGGATACTTGATTTGAAAGATCACTTTGAGTGACATAAAATAAAGTGTGAAAAGGCCATGATGCAAATAAGGTGGATATTCAAAATACCATTTAGAAGTAGAAGATACAGTTGTACATAGCACATACAATATGATTAAAATGGCTTAAACTCAGCAATGCATGTGGTGTTACCATTATATGACAACAAGTGCAAACAGCAGCAGCAGCAAAGGAAGCAATTTAAAAATCACAGGAAAGACAAAAGCTAATGTATTATTTGTTCACAGGACCGAAGAACAAAGGATTGTCAGATATTAAAAATGTGTGTTGCTTATTCAGACTTCAAATTCAAAAGTGAACAGATGAACATAGATGTCATAGGAAAAAGGGCTAATGAACAAAGTGGTACAAGAGAAGTCACCCTCTTCTACCACCTCCCCTGGTCAGCCAAGCACATTTCATCACCATTTGTACAAGGACAAGAGAACTAAAATGTCACCTGGCAATAAAAGGGTCATGAAAAACAGCAAGAGCCATAACTATAGCAGATAAACAGTAGCTGTCACTCCACCAGCAACTTGTACTGAGGAAATATTCATGGGTACACATGAGCAGGGGATATTTGCTGTCAGAAGAACAGTGTTTCTGTGGATTTCTGCCCAAGTTTACATTAGATGAAGAATGTAGATGAACCTCGACTGGTTTATACGCACACATCCACCCCCCACACATCCACTCTTTCTTATATTGGGAAAGCACCATACAGTTAATTCACCTGTTCACACCACAAATTTTACCAAGGCAGATCTAGAGAAGCAGCAACTGCCATCACAGACTTCATGAATCTCAGACTTCATGAATTTTCAACTATTTGAAACTCTAGTGCCCATGAAAGGCACCTTAGACTGACACATTACAAATTGTACTTTCTAAAAATTTCTACAATTGGCCTTATGGTGTAATGGTGTTTCAAGGCAACTTGCATACCTTCTGTTTGGAAGTCAATGTCTTGGCTTCAAAACTTCATGGTAGATAAAAACATGGATTACGGGGGGAAGGAGGGAGGGGAGAAAAAACCCTTGAGTTTACTTTAAAAAATTCCAAAATAAATAATTCATGTTTAGATGGACTGAATTCTAGTCTTTTAGAAGGTGCCAACAGATGGTTTACATTTATAGAAAGCACACTTGCTGACTTGCAAACAGAAATTAAAATTCATAAAGTATATCATTAGTACTTCTTTTAAGCACCATTATGTTTATAATGTGAATTTGGATTTTCCCAGGTGAACAGTTTTCAATCATAATTTTACTAAGGAAAAAGTGCAACAAATTACTGTCTAGCTACTATCTTGTGCTTGCAAGTACGATTTCAAACTGCTTTGGTGATCAAGCCCTACAGCAACCTGATAAGCAATGAAAAGTGAGGAATTTGATATTTTCAGCTATTCCCAACTGAAGAGTCATTTAAAATTTTCCCCATTGTTTAAATGAAGCTGTTTGCACTGTCAGTCTTAATACATTAAAGTGTCTGTGGTCTCACCTTATAAGACCTGAAAACTGTGGCCACTATAAAAAACAAACAGTGAGTTTGCAGCTCATGAAAAGGCAGGCATGTAACTGTTCCCAGTTAGTTTTAGCTGCCCTGAATGTAAGTACAGCCAACATAATAATTCGGTATTATAGGAACATTTCGTTTTTAGCATTCAGTTAGCAGCAAGTCTGGCTAACACTTAACGTTTGTAGGGTTATGATTAAGCTTTACTTTAAGCCTCTGAAACATACAGCTAGGAGCTTTCATTAAGTGCTGCCATAAATCTCTCCATTCTACCCTTACCAGATTTAATGTTTAATCTTTTCCTTTGATACAACAGCACAACCCAAGATTGTAGCTAACCCTTCTTTAAAAGGATGTGGGAAAAGTCTGCAGTCATAGTGCCAGATGTGGGGGAGAAGCACCCTGTTTCTCAGCAAAAGGTTTGTGAATTAAAAGAGATCTGACATGTTAATGAATTTCTCATTGTAGAGAATGGCCAAAGTGAAGTCTGCAAACTAAGTTTGCCCACACCTTTTTATATTACAGAGATTTCAATAAACAAGATCACATTATTGTGATGATTTAGTTGGGGTTGGTTCTGCTCTGAGCAGGAGGTTGGCCTAGATGACCTCCTGAGGTCCCTTCCAACTTTAATATTTTATGATTCTATTTGCTTACCTAAATTGAACCCACTTCAATTTAAACTGGAAAGTGCCTGCTAGGAACTAAAGTTTCCAGAGATCCATATTCACTGTCCAGATGAGGGTAGGTGCAATCTATTCTCTTTCCATAGCAATTAGGCCATCTCTTAGGCCTTTGTAAACAATCGATGCAGCCCTCTGTTGACAGTTTGTATATCCTTTATATAAATTAGAATTCAATTAAATTATCATCATCTGTATTGCCCTAGCATAGAATCATAGGATCGGAAGGGACCGCATAGGTCATCTAGTCCAACCCCCTGCCAGAGGCAGGACCACTCCCACTAAACCATCCCAGTCATGGTTTTGTCCAGCCGGGCCTTAAACACCTCCAAAGATGGAGATTTCACCACCTCCCTCGGCAGCTAGAAGCATCTATAAGCTCTAGTCACAAACCAAAGTCCATTTGTGCTTGGTGCAGTACAAATACAGAACAAAAAGACAGTCCCTGCTCCACAGTGCTTACAATTCAACTTAAGACAGAACAGATGGAAACAGAGGATGGGGGGAATACAAGGAGATGACGAGATGAGATTGGTCAGCATGACGACAGGCGTGGTGGTGGTCTCAGCTCACCAGCAATCTCACTGCTCAAGTTATTTTTGTATGCATCGCAGCAAAAGGGAGTTTTAGGAAGAAATTTGGAGGAAGACAATGAGATAGCTTGTAGATGTTCATGGGAAGCTCCTCCAAAGTGATAGGGGCTGCAAGAGAATAAGCACGAATGTGCTTCTTTGAAATTTTACAAGCAGGTGACAGAGGCTGCCACCACAGGCAGGCTGGAGGCTACAATCAATTATTGTATTCATGCTGTTATTATTATTAGTAACAATGTATTTCATGTAAATTGTATGGTTTGTGCTGCACACCACACAAAGAGAAAAGGGGCCTGATTCTCCTTTGCATCATAGTATATCAACGCAACCCTTCTTCTAATCAAAATGCTTAGTAGCATTTGAACTATTACAAATGAGCACAAATAGAGGCTTTCCGCACTTCAGAAACATGCTTCATATACATTTGAAAAAACAATTCTCCTGCTGTTCTCACGTGACTAAATTTACCTGGCAAATAATGAAACCTGCCCATACAAATCTTCATTAAAAGTTTATACATGTAAAATTACACTATATTTGTAGCTCTACATGCCACCTAATTTTGGACTGGGAGGAAGAAATGCTCTACATATGTCTATCATATATCCACATATTACAAGTAGATCATCTGCACCTAAGTCTATGCAGACCTCTGTGCAAAAAGTTATGTATCCAGCAGGAGTACAGGAAAGCAGATGAGATGCACACTTTCCCAGTGTGTCATGCAAGATGTTGTACTTGTCACTAGGAGAAACTCTGGATAGGACTATCCCATCACAGAATTTCATCTGAAACTTTTAATGGGTTATATTTGGCATTTTTCCCCCCAGAAGTTTATTAATACACACTGTTTTACAAAACATATTCCATAATTCACATGCAAATATAGTGCCTCTGAATTATTGTAGTCTCAAGAGATCTTTGACTTATGGGAATAGGAAAAAAAAATCTATTCCCTTACACAGGAGAAACTGGTGTAGGGAACAATATGGGACTCAGTAATTTGCAATGGGTTTCCCAGTCATCAGTGTGAATTAGTGAGGTTGTACCGTATACTGATATAGTATATTGATCCCTCTCTACATTGATAAAATCAAATCTCTTATCTCAGTTGCCTCATTTCACCTCTCACAAACAGCAATGCTTGAAACATGGTTTTGCACACTTGGAGGGTTTATTGGCATTCGCATCAAGTGAATAGTCAAACAAATGGAATTGAAATATTGACACATTAGCAAAATATATCTTGGGAAAGAGGATTACTATAAGGAAGTCTTCAAGACTTCCTGAGTATATATTTTATCAGATTCCCTTGTCTCAACTGATTTGGGATATGATTATTAGCACTATTTTTTGTTGCCTATGTGCCAGTAAATATTTCTAAGGGTAAGTTTGTTATCAAGAATTAATTCCCCAGTTGTTCTAACTTCACCTCTGCTTCAAAATTTGAGTTTTCCTAAATTTCATCCGAATGTGGTCTCATGTTTTGGGAGCATTACAGGCCTACTACTGGCAGCAGGGGATAGAGTGGCCCTTAAAACTACCCTGATTCGATGTGGTGCTTTCATTTAAACAGCAATAGCAGAAACAAATGTGGGTAGGGGGAACATACTAGTGGTTATTCTGGTTCTTAACTGTCACTGAAGTCAGTTAGATTGCTTTGAATGTGAAATTTAAGTAGCTTTTGTACTGGACACTAAATTTGGATCTAGAGGTCACATGAAGAATATGCAAAGAAGAGCTACTAGCATGATCCATGGAACAGAAAACCTGCCTTATGAGGAGACTCAAAGAGCTTGGCTTGTTTAACCTAACACAAAGAAGTCTGAGGGGAGATATGATTGCTCTCTGTACATAGATCAGATGGATATATACTAAGTAGGGAGAGGAATTATATAAGTTCAGTGTCAATGTGGACACAAGAACAACTGGATATAAACTGGCATCAGGGAGTTCAGGCTTGAAATTAGATATAGGTTTCTAACCATCAGAGAAGTGAAGTTCTAGAGTAGGCTTCCAAGGGGAGCAGTGGGGGTAAAAATCTAACTGGCTGCAAGACTGAGCTGGATAAATTTATGGAAGGGGTGGTATGATGGGCCAGCTTAGTTTGGCAATTAACTGATCTTTGACTACTCTTGGAAAATATGCCAATGGCCTGTGATAGGATGTTAGATGAGGTGGGTTCTGAGCTGGTGCAGAGAATTCTTTTTTGGATGACTGGCTGGTGAGTCTTGCCCACATGCTCAGGGATTAGTTGATCACTACATTTGGAGTCAGGAGAGGATCTTCCTCCAGGTCAAATTGGCAGAGGACCTAGGGAGATTTAACCTTCCTCTGTAGCATAAGGCCTAGGTCACTTGCTGGTGGTTTCTCTGTACCTTGAAGTCTTTAAACCATTGTTTAGGAACTTCAATAACTCAGTCATAGGTTAGGGGTCTATTACAGGAGTGAGCAGGAGGTTCTGTGGCTTGCATTGTGTAGGAGGTCAGATTAGATTATCACATTGGCCCTGCCTGATTTTAAAATCTATATATCTATGAACGATTCTTCTTCTTCCTAAAAGTTATGTAAAAGGGGTTGGAATGGCTCCATTTCCACACAAAAGTCATGTTAAAAGATCCAATAAAATAATTAATCAATAAACTACAAATTAATAACAAAACTGTGGTCAATTACTCTCTATATTTTAATTGATAAATTCTGAATGATACACTTACAGGACACAACACTGGAATGTGATTCAGGAGCCTGTGTTCTATTCCACACTCTGCTCCTGAGATACCGTAAGAACTTGGACAAGACTTTCTACCTCTCTCTCTCCTGTTTCACTTCCCACTCTCTGTCTGCCATGTCTACTTAAGGTTTGTTTAGAAAAACAAAAAGGGTTAGTGTTACCTACCACATCTTCACTATGACCTGTTCTGTACTGGTGCAAGGCTACCTTCCACCTTAATTTAGCTTATCTAAATTAATTGTAGGGAGGACCCTAAAATAGGATAGCTAACCTTGACCTACCAGTGATTTCTCTTCCTTGTGTAGGCACACACTTAAATTCTCTGGCAGCAGGGACTATTCAGGCTTGATCCAGTTATTTAATAAGGATGATTGGTCACAATACAACCGAACTGCTTAACTATTTTTGTTTGCTTACCTTTGATTTGTACATATTTCCATCATGAAAGAAATGGTAACCTCTGCTTTTATGGCACTTTCATACTCTAAGTGCAAAACCATAAGAGAGACCACTCTGGTAAAGGCATCATCCTGTACAGCTGGAATACTTACATTATCATTGTTTTCTATAGAGCTCTTACAGTCCATTTTGATTCTTAGAGTTCTTTAACACATATAGACTTACATATTACATAAACACATACACACTCAAGATGCTAACCCAGCATCTTTCAAAAGCAGAAGTAATTGCCAGCATAAAAAGAAAGCAAATCCTGAGCAGCAATTCATAAATTAATTCAGTCATTTTCATTTCAGGTTAAGAATTTTAAATATCTGCCAGTATCTTAATTTTGGAACAAACTGTTAATTAACATACAAGCCAAATCCTGTTGTCCTTACTAAGACCATAATTCTGCATGGACTTCACATGTGGGTTTAAATTTACACACTGTGACTAGTCCCATTGAGTTTCATGAACTACATAAAGTTAAATATGTGAGTAAATCCTTGCAGAATCTGGATTTACTCATTAATCTGGCTATGTTCCCATAGAAATCATTTTTTAAACCAATAAGAAAAGCCTGAAGCATGTTTAGTTTGAGAGTTGTCCCAATACGGAGGAAAGAAAGCAGGAGCTTTTGCTATATGAGTTCATGGAACATTATCCTATGGATTTTCGGAAAATTAAAAGTTAGAAGACAAATCGTACATAAAGTCTGATCATTTCAAATATTTATGATAAATTTACATCAGCCTCATTGAAAAATAATCTATAAGAAAGCAGTATGGTTTGTAAGCAGTTTGCAGATAAATGGAGTTTTCTGAAGAAGCTGTTTACTTTCAAACCATTGTTCAGAGACTTCACAGCAGTTGCCAGCTAGATTGGCTCTAACCACTATCATACCCTTACTGTATCTACTGACATTCTACTTTTGTCTTCAAAGCAGATGTCATCCATTACTGAGCACATTTTCTCCACAGGTACATTAGGGTTTCTGTATGCCAAAACAAATTAAGTAAAGTAAAGGAGATTTCAGAATGCATGCTATTTTTTTTTAAATTATTTAAGATTTTCACCCATGTCTCAGCCAGCTTTCTTCACCCAAAACCCCATGGCTAAGAGACAGAGAAGAGACTTCAGTTAAAAACAGTCTTTAATTTCAGAAAGTATAATGGTTCCCTTATTTAAGAAAAAAAAAAAAAAAGAAAATGAAGCTGCCATCCCTGTAGCTTTGGAACAATGCTCTGCATGCGATCAATAGGAATATCATGCTCGGTTCAAGAATGACCTCAAGTCTTTTTTCTGGGTCATTGGCACCCAAATGTTGCAGAGCTGAAACGTCTGATGTTGATGGACAGGTCTGTTTATATATAACCAATGCTGCACTTAAATTCGGTGCTAGAGCTTAGAGTTGAAATAGCCATTGCAATCCAGAGGCTCTGAAGCTCCATTATAGTTAATCAAGCTGTTGCGTAGGCAGCTGAATCAAATAGTTGAATTATGTAGCCTTAGTGCCATCAGTATCTTAAACACAACGTGGGAAACCTCAGCTGGCATTAAGTGATCAGAAAGCTATCAAAGTCAATGGAGCTACAATCATTTAATACTGGAGGATCTGGCCAACTGTACTGTTAATAGGCTTGCTTATATCTACTTAGTTCCCTGTTCCCTCCACTGTCTGAACTACTAGAATTGTCTCTATCTGATTAGAGACTTGTGATTTTGCAGGTAACTGTTACTGATACCTGTGATATCTGTATGAATGTGAGCATGAAGTAGAATTAGAAGATGGCCTTTTCTGTACAAATGCTTTTTCCTGGTTGATTCTGTCAGAGACTAGGCTTTAAAAACCTCAACATGGCCGCAGGAATTTCTCAGGTGAAAACTGACAATCTCTGGAGAATCTGACCTCTCCTTAGAATATGTTTTAGCTCTCCTTGTCAGGAAAGCCATCTAGACTACGAATGGAGGCATGAGCCAATGCATTCTCCTCTTCCAAAATCTGCAAAAAGACACTTGCAGTTCATAGGCTTCTTGGGAGGCAACATGGATAGCATTAACAACTGCAGGCTTTCAAAATTCATAAAGTAGCACCTCATCCAAAAATAAAATGTTGGGGGGGGGTTATTTGCCTTCTAGTTTCAGCCACTGGAAACGTTTTACAGTTTCTCACAGCAGCCAAAAGGGCTAGAAACAGCTTTTTAAAATAAAAAATGAGATTTTCATATATTCACATGACTCTGGGAGCTGGGTTTTAAGGAAAAAACAATTTTGTGAGAGTTGTCAACACTGCGCTGGCTGACTAGAGCCTTGTAGTTTAAATTACAGGGGGCGTGGCCTCTCAGGGATATGGTAGGCAAGACAGCACATCAGACTACTTATTTCACTTAGCTGCTAGATTATTAAATATTTTTAGCTCTATGCTATGACATGGGAATCAGCCCTGGTGGAAGCTGCTTATATGGTGGGTCACTCCCTCATTAGCCCAAGAAAGAACAAGAGCCATGCCCAACTCTTTCAGGCCCTTGTCAAAGTGTTTATTATTCAAACTAACACAAAAGAAAGCTATTCTCCTAGCCAGAACAGACTCTAGAGACCAGTCTGATCATTGCATCTGTTCTTGCCTATAGGAGAGTGTAAAGTTTCTTTCTAATTCAGCTTTAGAGCAACATGATAACACAGTACAAAAGATCTTAAAGTATAAACTCCCACCTAAAAAATGTTATTAAAAGTCACTTCCAACCCCAGGACATCATAGGCCCAAATGCTATCCCTGAAGTGGCGGAAGTTATTCCCAATGGTATAGGGATGCACTTGGTTCTTGGAGGGGAAGGTCACAGTTATTAACTACAAGACTGTTTCCTGCTTGTTGACTCAAGGAGTCTGTTATGTTGGAGAATTCTTATTAGAGTCAAAGCATTTGTACATCTGTAAGCTTGGTTCTCTCACACGCACAGCAACTGTGTGTGGGCCCTCTAAAAATCTGTCCCAGTAAAGAAACTCTGAAGTGCAACCACTTACCCTGTGTGCGCCACTTCTGAGCCAGCTGAAAAACATGTGTCTTCCCAAGTACTTTATTCTAGGTGGTTAAAGTAGGGTTAACAAAGCATTCATAGATAATAAACATTTGATTTTTATTGCCCAACATTTTTTTTAAACTCCACCTGAAATGCATGGCAAATTTTAAAAGGCAATCTTTGTTTTCCAGTAGTATTCCCAACTATAGGATAGTCACTGGGTTAACAGCTATTATTTGAGGTCAAGAGACTAAGGGGGGGGCAAAACAGACACTGAAATGACTAGATGATTGATCTCCGAACCCATCTGGACTGGTATACAGGGCATGGGTGGCTGAAGAGAATGCACTACTTGATGGCAGATGGATATCTGTATTTACACAAAAGTTGCACACACAATTATTGTCCATTAGTCACTGTCTTTGGAGTCTTAAGTATGTATGGAATATTTCTTGAGAGGTTTTCTGATGATGCCCTACAAAAATATTTCTATGTTTCTAACATCTAAGAAAGAAACATATTCTATTTATTGGTTACATTTCAGATTAGGAGAACCCTGATGAGATTCACGGCCAAGTTTAAAAAAACAAAAAAGCCCCAAAGCGAACAACTATAAGCTCACACAATATAGCTTAAGATCTTGCATCAACATAATCGTGCAAATTTATCACAACGACAAAGTCCAGACTATATATAATGCCTTTCTGAGGTCTTAACGCTGTGTGAAGCACTTTCTAATGAGGGGAAGAAGCACATACTCAGTTGACTTCCTATCCCTCCAACATAACCCAGCTCTGATACTTCATGTACTTTATATCTTTTTTTTTTCCGGATAGTTATATAACAATGTTATTCAGCATGCTCTACAAGTGTTGCATGTTAGTTAAATGGATTTTTTCTTTTTCAATTATCTAGCAACACTTTTGTCAATTATCTAGCAGTTCACATTGTCCAAACTTGTCATAATCTTCCTAGATCTGTCAGGTTCCTATAACGATGGAACATATCTGAAGAAGACCCCCAAATCCCTGCAAAAATCAAATATGTGGTCCAGACCAAAAGATATTAATACATGCACCATGAAAGGAATTGAGTGATTTTCTGAATTCAGTGGTCACAATGTCACAGTTTCTTTCAAGTGCCTGCAAGTAGTTCCTTCATTTTTAAAGCCTGAAGATCATCTTCTCTCCTATTAGCTTTTGTTTTACAACAATCCTTTTACATCCACAGATGAGCTCTGCTTCTCCCATATGCTAGGTGCTATGTTAAAGTCTTTTAACTGTCTACCTATGAATCCAAGCCAGATCCTGGAACATTATTCTACAAGAAACTCTGTGAATTATAGGACTGTCAGATTTTGACAAGATATGCTATTCTAAGATAGGTATAGAAGAATTCAAAACAGAGTCTATACAATCCTCTTGTTTGCTTTTATGTAGGGTAGATATAACATTCAAAGATTAACAAACACACACAAAACTAAAGAAACATAGCCAGTCCATGAAAAACTGTGAAATATTGTTTAAATAAAAATACGCAGTTAAATAAGGTGTCCCCCCCCAAATTACCTAACATTTCCATTTAGTATTGGTAGTTGTTTGAGGAAAATTTAACAGAAAAATAATAAGGGCTTTTCATGTGAATTTAGTGAACATGAATGCAGGTTATACAGGAAGCTGACGAAATAAAAGACTTGATTCATCATTCTGTTACACCAGTTTTACAGTGGTAAACTATTGATTTCAGTTAAGTCACACTAGTTTAAAGGGCTGTTGACCCAAGGTCTGGAATGTTTATTTATTCAAAGAACCAGGTAGTGCAAGCTTCCAACATTGCTCCACTAATGCACCTAAACCTTGATCTGGAGGAATTTGTTCCAGGATAGTTCAGTCTCTGGACTCATCAACTCTTTGTTCTCCCTAGTGAAACTATCAACACCAAAAAGTGTACAGCTGTGGCATAATTCTTTGTGACATGTCTATGAAGAAGTGAACCGAGATCACTAAACATCTTTCAGAGAAAAAAATGACCTGTGCAGGAGATGCTTGAAATAAGACACTTTTAAGAAATGGATGTTAAGAGAGTCTAGTGGAGTGGAAAGTTTCATTGGCCCACACTCTTGAAAGGAGATGATTTCAAAATTTTAAAGCCAAATTCAAGACACTCCACTCAGGTGCCTATAACTCAAGAACAGTATTTCAGCTTTGCAGGGGTCCTGAACATAGTGACTGTACCGTCTGGCTCATTGCAGTGATCTCCACGATAGGTCCTAGCTATTCAGCGTAAAGGGTCACCAGAAACCACATACATTTGTTTCATTGGGAGCTTTTCCTGAATGTATGCTCTTGTGGGCTCAGAAAAGACAAGCTACAATTCCTGTCCCCAAGACGACAATACAAGATACTAGTTTGTGTCAAGCAAGATCTATTATGAGTTCTGGTGCAAAGAGAGGCACTGAAGGCCCTGGTGTCTAAATTTCAACTTTCTAAATCCAGCTGATTGTAACTTGTAATGGGATGGCCACTTACTGAGTGTTCCCTCATGTCCAGAGGTGACTCTGTAATTCCCTGCTACCAATTTTTCCTGTCTGCAGGGTCCCTTAATAATTCACAGTTAGCGTATCTTAAAACATTCTCCTCCTACATTCTATTTATTCTGTTCTTACAATCTGGACTTCTAGGGCCCAATACCAGTTCATTCACTTGCTCACAGGAGACGAGGAGAGTCTTTAGCCCTTCTTCCAGCGCTAGCTCCCAGTACTCTCATGCTTCACCTGACTAGATCTCAACCTTCTTCAGACTTCTGGCTTCCAGGCCCAAATCCTACTCTCATTCAGGTCTCTAACAGGAGCCTCCTGCTCATGGCAACTCCTCTCTGCCACAGCTCCATGATCTCAAGGTCTTTACTTTAGGAGCCTTCTATATTCTCTGCAGCCTCTTCACCATTTCCTGAGCTTCCCCTCTTCATTGCAGCCTCCTGCTGCTCTTTAAATGGCAATCATCCTGATCTGGCACAAGTATGACATTCTGTGATCAGGGTTGACTAACCTCAAGGCTTATGGTCTGACCCACCCTGTTACACTACTTCTCACTCATTATCCAAATGTGACTCATCTTTGACGACTGTAAACTCTTCAGTACAGAGACCCTTCTTATCGCTGTTTATACAGAACCTACTCAAATGGAACTATGATATCCACATTATTTGAAAATTATCTAGCAGTAGAAGCCACTCCAGGTAACAGTTAAGGCAATAGCAAATGTCACGTTGGCTTCCCTGAGATGGGGGTGGGGTAGGTGTGGATGGAAGCCGACTTGATTAACTTAAGTTTTACTTTGCAGCATTTGCACATCATGTTCTATTTTTTCAGTATGTTTTTTGTAATCTAGAAACTCTCTGCCTTCTAAGATATAGTGAGCTAAGTCCTGAGTTCCAAACAACAGGCAGAAAACGTGGCATACCCCACTACTGAAATGGGTTATACTTACCCCTGTTTAGAGTCCACACAAGGCCTAAGCTCTGCTGAATGCCAGTTAGGACTTTTTCTGAAAACGTACATGGAACTTGGTACATGGGCCTTCAGCACACAGGTGAATTATACCCACTGAGAGAAAAGATGGTTTTTCAGGCTCTAGCCTCAACATGGATTATGGTTAAAAAAAAAAATCATCTTTAAAGGACAAATCAGTGTAATATAGTTCATTATCTTAATTTACGTATATATGCACCCAGACACTGGTTTGATTTGCAGTGGACACAATTTTATATAGACATATGTAACTTAATATATGCTTTAACAAGTTCCAAAGGGGTAGCCGTGTTAGTCTAGTTCAGTAAAACAAACAAGGAGTCCTGTGGCACTAAAAGACTGCCAACTGATTTATTGTATGAGCTTTCATGGGAGAAAATCTTACTTCATCAGATGCTTTGAAGTGTCTTCAAAGTGTCTGATGAAGGGGGATTTTCTCCCATGAAAGCTCATGCAACAAATCAATTTGGTAATCTTTAAGTGCCACAGGACTCCTCGTTGTTTGTTTTGCCTTATCAGTATCTGAGCGATGCTTATCACTGAACCCATGCATCTCATTTCAGGAAGGGAAGCTGAGGCACTGGTATTTCTTAAAATGAATAGTTTACATAACTTGATCAAAGTGTCAATCAGCTTATAAAGATTTCTGATGTCACAACAAAAGCTGATGACTCTCTTACCGGTGTAAGATACTTTATGTTCCATGGTCTCACCCTTAATCATTCAGTTTCTCTCTAATACTTTCAAAACATCTTCAAATGGGCAAAGACATTTTTAAATTAAGTAAAAGACTCTCTGGGATTTTCCAAACTTGAAACATTAATAGTTTTTAAAGGAATTTTTTCAAACAACTCAGAGGAAATTGTGCACAAGAACCTTCTTCCCCTGCCTCTAGTTGCTCTTAGAAATGCTAAGCAGGGGATGAGACAAAACACTTGTTAGTGTTACTTTTTCACTGAGCTGTGGATTGGATTTTGGAATTAAAAAGCAGTGAATGGACTGGAGAAGTTGGAAGTCAAGGATAGAGAAAAAAAGGAATAAAAAAAGATATGGGGTAGACTGCAGATAGCTGAATGGGACATATGCTACATAAACATCTTGATTTAGGGAAGCACTTTAGCATAGGCTTAGCTTTAAGCATGCAGTTAAGTTCTATGGATGCCAATCAGATTTAATCACATGCTTAAGGAATTTCCTAAATAGGGGCCAGAGAAAGAACGGGAAGTACAGAGAAGAGACTGCAAAGAATATGGAAATAAGGCAAAGAAAATACAGCGCAGAGAGAGTGCTGTTGAATTTAGCACTAACCTAGGATTTAAGCATTTAACCTTAGACTTTATGCTCTTCAGCCAGGAGCTATATCCATTATGTATTTATACAGTACCTAGCACAATGGGTCCTGATCCGTGATTTGTACCTCAAATGCTACCACCATCCAGGTAAATAATAATTATAACTAAATGGTAATTTGTCAAATGTTGTCACACTTGATATAAAGTGTTACGAGGAATGGTTTGATCAGCCTCAGTAGAGCAATTTACTAATGCCACCCTTTCTCTTTTTTGGTACTGATTGAGACATCGAATGCCACACAGAAAAATGATCAGTAGGCTGGCAAACAATTTATTCAGACATCTGCTAGGATTTACTCCAAGTCTGGAATAAGTCTCACTTCACGTGCTCACCCACCAATGTGATATATACCATCATGTGCCAACAGTGCCTTATACACTGGACAAACTGGACTCTCTCTGTGCAAAAGAATAAGTGGACACAAATCTGAACTCAGAAACGGCAACATTTAAAAACCAAAAGGGGACCATGTCAATCTCCCTGGTTACTCTGTGAAAGACATGTGTGTTACTGTTCTTAAAACAGGCTAATTCTAAATCAAAGCTTCAAAGAGAAACCACAGATTCAGAATTCATAAGCAAATTTGATACCATCAGCTTGGGTTTGAATAGACACATGACCTGGCTTTCTCATTACAAACATTAGTCTTTAAAAGTTCCACAGGACTCCTTTGTTATTCATTACAACACACTTCTCTCAACCTCACCGCTTTCCAATATGTTGTTCCATACTGTTTGAATCTATACAACTTGTTTGGTTCACTGAATCTTACTTGAGGCAGAGTAACGTAATCACAGAATTTATCTTTTCCTCCCATACTGTAAGTGTTTTACACTTTCTACCTTCTGACGAAGTGGTACTTCACTCATGAAACCTCATGTGGAAAATAAATGTGTTGGTCTTTAATAGTGCCATAGGACTTCTTGCTCATTTTTTTTTTTGAATTAGCCTAACATGGCTACACCTTTAGAATTTTCCAAGAAAAAGTTTTCTTATTGGTTATCAGCTGCTGAAACTATTAAAAATCAGTCAACAAGCAAGAGCTTTTCTGAGAAGTTGGAGTTAAAGCAGCCTGGGAGTAAGGAGAATAAAAAAAGAAGACAGACAATCAGTCCATCATTCAGCTAAATTGGTAATTTCTCATTCCGGAGTTGCTGGAGTTCTCTCCGACTGAAGAGGCCCTTAAAGCATTCAGTGTTTATCTTGTACCTGCTCTGCTTCCTTTGCATTCTACATTTAGGAACAACTCTGATGGACATGCATGAATGAATGAGGTGGTGGTCAGTCCAACAGTCATCAGAGCTAGTCATGGTTCTCATAATCAGGACATCCTAGCAATCATGAGTCTGAACAATCACATAATCAATCAAATGCCAATGCTTTGACTTAAGATGCTACCAGAACCGAGGTGGTGATTAGCTAAAACCAGGACTGGCTCAAGGGGTTTTGGCACCCCAAGCTAGCTTTCGATTTTGGGCCCCCCACCCGTGTGGGGGGGAGGGGTGGAATCAAGCCTCCAACTCCGGGCCGGCTCACCTCACCCCCAGGGCAGGGAATACCTGGCCCAGGGGTGCAGTGGGTCAGCCCAGAGTCTGGCCTCCACTCACCCACCCCTCCCCTGGGTCAGCTGTTCCTCTCTGGGGGGAGAGAGCCAGCCCAGAGGTGGAGTGAGAGAGTGAAGCCCAACCCACGGGCTGGCAAACTCCATCCCTAGGGGCAGAATGACTGGTTTGGGGAGAGGTGGGAGCGCAGGTTCTGGTGTTTGGGCTGGCCTGCCCTGCCCCTGGCACTGCGCTGTGGCTGCCCATAAGCAAATAGTGCCCCAAGCCAGGGCCTTATTTGCTTATGGGTTGAGCCGGCCCTGGCCAAAACCAACTTCACTGGATAGGCCATGCTGTTCTCATGCCTGATCCTTGGCTCAAGAGAATCCCTTTCTCGCAGTTGAGAGCAGGTTAATGAAGTCTAGGAAGACAAAGAAAATGCTTCAAAGATGCCTTGATGGCAAATATGAAGAGGTACAAAACTGGCATCAATACTTGGGAGACCCTTGCTCAGGATGATCCAAAATGGAGGAAGGCTCTGTTAGAGGGATCTCAGCACTTTGAAACAGCCTACCAACAGGTAGAAGAGGAAAAGAGGAACAGGCAGAAGGAACATCAGAGCATTCAATGCAGCATCCCGGTGCCTATCCCTCCTGGAAATACCTATCCTTACTGTAACAAGATGGGGGTCTAGGATTGGGCTATGGACCCCACTGTGGACCCACTACTGAGATCTCTTGGAACACAATCTTGCTCATTTGTGACTGACTGTCATCATCTCCATCATTCAACTTTACAAGACAAAGTCTCATTCAGAGCAGATAAAAATCACAACAGCCATGTTATAAAACACATATTTCAATGTGATCACCTTTTATACAAGAAAGTAGAAGTATGAAGTTTTCATGGCTCTAACTCTGCAAAGAAAGCACTTCTAGACTTGATGGCAGCTCTAGTAAGAAAAAATAGGGTCTTTCCTAATAATACACTTAGATTGAAGTTATTGGCTGAAAAATACTAGAGTGCATTTCATGTTTATCATCTTTCAATGCTGTCCACTGCAAATGTGCTCAGTTTACAAGTAAGAAAAACCTAGTAAGCCAAAAAGGGGAAAAAAAGGTAATATGAGATCTGAATGTCAAAATGTTCTCCCTTTCTGGGTCATGCAAATGAAACACAGATTCTGCACTCAGAAGTTGATGGACAATGCTACTGAAGATGTCTGATTCAGAAAAAAAAATCCTGCTTTCTCTCTGAGAGAAGTGCCAGCTCTGTATCTAATGCTAACATCTACTAAAAAGCAGTAAAAATTTATCATCAGTAAAATAAAATATGACTGACTATAAACAGGGAGCAGAACCATGGTGTGAGATGATGAGACAGTTCTTTTGCTCTGCCGAAACCCATTGCATTGCTCCAGACTCACGACAGGGCTGTAAAGTTGCTTAACAAGCCTCCTGAGGATTCTTTTAATGTGGAGTCATGCCCGAGGTGGCAGAAAGCTGACACAGCAGCATTAAGCCGGCTCCTTAATTTCAGGGACAGGGACATGGCTGGAGGACTTCCTCACTCTAGCAATCTCCAGCTGCTGGGACAGCCTGTTAGGATCTCAGATAGCCAAATGCAGTTTGGCACAATCACAAATTATAGAATACATCATAGATCGTAAGATCTGTGCTTCCCTGGATTTTACAAGTAAGCATACATCTCTGCATTAGTGCATGTTTTCTAAAGCCCAGTACATCTTCCACTGACATATATGAATGACACCTAATGTGTCCGTGACCATCTTGCCTGGAAATAGTGGGTACAAAAATAGTTGGCACTAAACTTTAAACAAAATTATATTCTTTCAACCTTTCCACTCTCACACTTTGAAAATGTGAAAATATTGTAAATCTTGATGACAGTTATTGCCACACCTATTGGCACACAGTCAGCAGTGGTTGGAAAAGCATTGTGCAGCATTGCAAATGCCCATTTCCTGTCTGCCTATACTTTCTTACAATTTATATTCACCCCAGCAGACAACTCCGTATACTGCCATTAATTTGTTAGGCAGCTGGTACTTGGAAATACTACCTACTTTATAATGTGCTCTCATAAACAGTCGGGTGGTTTACTGGCAACACTTTAATACAGTGTCAAGAGTGAGACCACAATCTAAAGCCAGCAGGTAAAAATGGAACAGGTTACTGAGGTGCAATGCTGGGGCTCATTCTGGTCTCCCCAACAATGGCTATCATCCGCATAACTGCACTGACTTCAGCAGAATTACTGATTTAGCCCTGATTTTTGCAAAGGGTGGTTGGAGACAACATTATCTAAATCCTTCCTTTTTGGATGACTGCAGTGTGACATTTGCTTGCCAGCCTCCCAGACACAGGACAAGTGGTGTAGGGGTGACTACCAGAGCATTAGGACAAAAACAGTGGATAAATATAAAATATGGCAAATTCATCACAAAATTTTCTACTTGCCAAGAAATTAGATAGTAGTAAAATATTGGTATGATTAAACAGAAGTACGTTTGATGAGCCTGATTCTTACCAAACAAAGGAAAATCAGAGAGAATTCAGCTGCTCCAGAGAAGAGAGATTGAAAATATTTATGTGCTTGTTCTCACGCCCTTTCCCTGTACTATTCTTCTCTACAGTGTTGTGGCAAGTGAGCAATGCAGTAGCAAGAGAATAGCACCTAACTTGTAATTTTACATGGATATAACACAATTTATTCGCATCACCAGTAATTTGTATCTATTTTTTTAATGATTGCCATCATCCTGTAAAAAAACTGAAGTTGTCCTCTCTTTCATTACTCAGAATTAAACCACTGTCAACATGACACCTTTCACAAACACTCAAAGAACTTGAAATTTTCTATCAACAAGTAATGAAAAACAGCAAATTTGTACTAGAATGGATTGGAGGAAATGATTATGTGAGGTAACAGCCAAAAAATGATCTGATGGACCATCCTATTTGTATTTCTGAATCTTTAGCTCTATGATTCAGGCATCTAGGGCAGGGTTAAATGGGCAAATGATCTAGGCCATATTGGATGTTTCTCCAGAATACAAACAGAATACTAAAGATGGATGCTGCTGCCTTGTCAGATAAAGATCACATGAAAAGCATATATTTGACAGCAGAAAATATCAATGTGAACTTTAACCACACTCACATACCCCTGATCGCACTTATGTCATGCCTTTCTAAGGCATTTTCATTAGTAACAATTATCCATGCAGTTTATAGATCTCACAGCCAAAACGACTGTGAAAGTGTTAAAAAAAAAGTCTCAATCAAATTTATCCAAACTTTCTGCCTAAAAACAACATATTTATTATTTTCTGTGCACTTGCAAAGTTTTCGAACAACAGAACAATCCCTTAATTCGCAAAGGAATCTAAATTACAATAATCATATGCATTCCTTTCCTCAAGAAAGGAAACACCTGTTATAGTTAGTTAATTGCTGACTTTTTTTATAAGCATTTGGAAGAAAAGTAACTTTTACAAATAATTTATATTTGAAAAACTTCTGAATCAAAGAGACAAGTATATTATAAAAATGGTATTGAACCAAAAGCGCTTAACAGGGAAAGCAACAGATGTTTTCATTTTGTTAATTAAGGGAAAAGTCCTTACTAAAGTACTGTGACGGAATATGATTATTTTACACCTAAGACACAGACTTGAGGCCTTTTTCTTTTCTTATGCTGGTTTAACATTACTGCAATAGTGGAATTGCTCCTGCTCTACATCAGCATGAGATACAAATTAAATCCAGAAAACCAGTGGAATGGAGCAATTTTTAAAAAATATACCTTTTATTAAATATTTTACAGAAAGGAAACCTCCATCAGAGGTTTTTTATTTTTTTTATTTTTATGAATCTTATAGTCCTCTATTCCCACAATAGTCCCAGTTCTAAAACAAGATTTTAATGGGACTACTGTCAGAGTAGAGGGAAAAGTTGCATATTCATGGGTTTAACATGAAAAATATCTTCATTAAAGAGATTTTTTTTTATATGTTAGCATTTCCTCAGTTAGAACTTACAAAGTTTTTCAGATTCACATTTAAGAGTCTAATACATGCAAAACTCTGCTCTCAGTTAATGTACTATATTATTATTGTTTGGTATAAATCCACTAATTTCAATGGAACTACACCAGTTACAGTGTATGCTGTTTACCTCACACCTTCCAATACTAATATGTACATTTGGGGCACTGCACAGTAAATTTTAAAGTAACTATTATTTGTCTTCTATTTTAGCACACTTAATTCTAGATTGTCACTATACTGTTCTGTACTTCCCATGCTGCCAACATACACCAGTGAAATGCTGTCAGGAAAAGGACTATGGCTTGGAAAAAAACAGAAAAAATTAGCTTTCCCTGGGTTCTACCAAAACATGTTGAAGAGCTGAATATTAGAGAGCTTCCCATTTTGCCAAGTATGTTCTCAGTTCAGAGATCAGGTCTTTACATGGATAAATACCAGCAATGCTAGTTTCTTAGAAATCAGAAATGGAAAAGACAGTCAAGCCATCTAGTCCACCACCCTGCCAGTGCAGAATTAATTGTGGAAACTGTATGCATTACTGATTATGCATCACAAATACAATATATTAAAACTCTTTAGAGACTGTGGACATGCAGTACATTGTATATCCACTCTTAAGTATTCATTTGGCTGTCAGTCTAGAAAATACTAGTTTATGTAGAGCAATAACGCATAAGAGTCATAAAAGCTTCCTTGCTATGTAAGCCCTCTGTGAGGGAATGGGTGTAAGAAATGATTTGGTCCATAATTACAGAAGTGGCCACATGCCCCTGCATGGATACATACAGTGAATTGTATCCCCTAATGCAGGGTGGAGTCTGCAGTAGCTGATTAAGGACATAAAGAATTGCCTATTTTCTACTTTTCAGGGCATATGTCCCTCCATTCCCTGCACAAACACATTTATTTCAGCTTCCTTACAGAGTAGCTAGAGTGAATTTTGGTTTGAAACCATGGGAGCTATGCATGTAAGTCCCTGTACTTAGAGATAAGATAGTTCTTTATGCCATTTTAATCAATCTTTGTCCTCTGTGTTACTTAATGGCTCTGTCTTCCTATAGAAAATGAGCAACTTAAGGGAAATGAAACTTATCAAAGATACATTTTCCTTCTGGCAGCCTGTGAAATACACCATAATTATCCTCTTTCAATGAATAACTCTTGAAATAAAATGAACATTCTGTGGTATAATACAAAGGGAAAGTACAATGGCAATCTCAATTGCCATGTAAATAAAAGGATTTTTTTTTATTATAACATATACTACACAGAAACATATATACATACTTTATAAATATAAATCCAAATCAGACTGCCAATTCAATTCTCAAGAGGACACTAGTTGCCAATAATAATCATCAATATTTTACAATCACCATAGATAATATTTTTCATTCTAATGGATTCTGTAACACGTTACTGTGGTTTCAGTTCTTATGGTCTGTGGAGCTACTTACATGTGTGAGAACTATTCAATGTGAATAAGGCTACAGAATCAAACTGCTTAAGTGCAGTGCCATGTCAGTGAAAAGTTGGTATCCAAGAGGAAAATTGTCACACAGCTCATTGCACAACAATGGAAAATTCAGTGGGGCGAGAGAAGACATTTTCAACACCACCACCAAGAGCCCTTTCTCTGACAAGGCTGGTCATCCTACCTTTAACATCCACATAAACCAGACAGAATTTTGGTTTTAACAGCTCACCAGATGAAGCACATTTAATTTAGCTACATCAGTAGAATAAAATACTGAGTCCATCCTGTTGGTAGGGCCATAACTATGGCGGGGCCGATGGGGTTTTGCCCTGGGTGCGCCGGAGCGGCTCAATGGAACTGCTTTATTAAAGGCTGTTTTTCATGGCACCAGCCCCAAGCGCCATTAACGGCAAGGAAGCGTTCCAATCAGAACACAGTCTGGGCATTGGATCGCCACGTTACGGCTCTGCCTGTTGGTATCTGAAGCAATCACTTTGGTAAGTGTAGGCATTTAAAAAAACTAGATCTTTAAAACATTAGGTCATCAGCTCCAACGCATGAGAAGCTGCTCCAAAAAAGATCATCCTGCAAACGTTTACACATCACAATAGTGATTTCATCTGAAAACAGGGATCTTTTCTGACTTGTCACCTTTAAATATGACCTAAGCTTTCTAATGACGGATGAAAATCACTCAAAACTGTGATGAAGATGGAAGGGGCAGCTCTTAAAGGGAAAGTTCTGATTTTTAAATAAAATCTCATCTTTATAAATAAAATTGTTATTTTGAAGACTATACTAAACATTGAGGTTTTTTATTCCATCCAATCACTCTCACTAAGGTCTTCCAAGATCGATCAAGTTAAAAAATAGGAGAGTCTCATTGGCCATGTCTCCACTTAGGTTAGTTTGAATCAACTTAATTCAAACTATAATTTGAACTAATAATTCAAATTAAAATGACCACACTAGGAAAGCCAATTCAAACTAGCATGTCCATGGACAAGATTTGCTAATTCGAATTATGAGACGGAACCATGGGAGGTGTGGCAAGATGGCCCCCAAGAAGGGCTATGCCCCCATCCAGTGCATAGAAAGAGGAAGACACACTGGGAGAAAGGAGGTCAACAGAATTAATTCGAATTAATGGTTAATTCAAATTAACATGTCTCCACTGGGTTAATTTGAACTAATAAATTCAAATTAACCCTTACTTCAAACTTAAGCTAGGTTTTATAGCTTCGAAGTAAGCTTTCACTAATTCAAACTTAAGAATTCCTTAATTTGAATTAATGAAAGCCAGGATAGCCATGCATTAATTTAATTCAAATTAATCCTGATTAATCTGAATTAAATTGTAAGTGTAGACATACCCACTCAAAATCCAGGCCTTAATTCAATACCAGACAAGGAGTTAACCAACTTTAAAGTCACACCATTAGCTGATGATGATGATGCAGATGTTTTCATCACTGTGCTTTTTGTTTTCCAACTCTCCCCCCTTCTCTTATAACCAGCCTTTATCTGTCTTTTCGGACTCCCTTCCTTTCTGCACTCTTTTCACCATGTCACAGGATGTACATCTGTTCACCCCTGAGCTATGATCTATACCCAGCAGTCTCAAACTCAAAACACCATGAGGGCCACATGAGGACTAGTACATTAGCCCGAGGGCTACACCACTGAAACCTTTTCATGCAACAATATTGCAAATATTGGTAACAATAGTGTCATTGCGGGCTGCAGGAAATAGCTTTAGGGGCCACATGTTTGAGATCCCTGATCTATATGATTTTTCTGTTCACTTTTGCACTGTGATTGTGAGATTTGATCCTAATTATGCCATTCAAGGTTCCTTTTGGAATGCTCATAACACATTCTACAGAATTACTACAGTATCATATTTCCTGCAGCATCTCCCGTGTCTGCCCCTATGAAGCAGGTTACATGGGGGAAAGGGTCAAATAGAGCTCTCCTTCAGCAGCACATGAACAGCACAGAGGCTGGAGAGATATTGATGAAGGTGATGTAAATTGATGTCCATGGCTCAAGTAGGAGGAAGGTGGGCTTATGGGAGGTTTTGGAAACCAAGAGAGACAGTCTGAATGGCCTTGAGCTTTTGGCCAGATACTCTCCATCTTGAAACATCTACAAGGATAACTGTGCTCTGCCTAAACAGACAGAGACAGCTGCAAACCATCTTAGCCAGAGGTGAGTGATGGGTAGCATATTTCTAATATTGTTATAGGGTAGTATGCATTTTATTTACTCATGGTTACTTCTGACTGCTTTATCAAATAATTGTGCATTGATTTGCTATATACTCACTTAAAATCGTATCCTAATAATTAAACTAATGTTTGTTTTATCTAAAGCTGTGTGGATTTTATAGAGTATGAGTGAGGGAGGCTGAGCACGATCCATTTCAATGTTAAATGGACAGACTTGAGTAGATGGTGATTGGAGAAGGATCCCAGTCCCTGAGCTGTGACTGAGAAGTAGTAATCAATATTTCTGTCTTTCTGTTACTGAGATGTCTCTGCACCAAGTTAATTGCTGATAGAAATTAAACCAAATTGAGGGCTACTTTAATGTATGATGACTGCCAACCTACTCAAGTGTCTGATAAACCAATCAGGGATTAAGCACAGTATAGCTGTATTCCTCCATTTTATCTTCAATGCTTTCCAAGTCCCCAGTTCCATGGTTGATAGAAACAACAATAGCGTTCCTTTGCCGTCCAAGGGTCTCTATTGTCTATGGGGGAAGAGGAAGGAGAAAACCCCTGCAAGTCTGATCTCTGCTGATATTTAAAGCTGCTTTACTTGGCTAGAGAGGCACAAAGTAACCGTAATGTACAGGAGGATCAGAATTTAGAGAGTTCATGTACATGTAGCTATGTATTTGGAGCATAAGTATGATGGAAAATTGACTATATTCTTCTGCTTCTACCTTGGAGGTCCCAGTGTATTAAAGGCTTCATATAGAGAAATGAGATATATGTACTTTGTGAGAGGTTTTGGCATGATAAATAGAATATTTTTAACAATATAAACATATTCGGGTATATCTGTGAAGGCTGCTTGAAAGGGAAATGGATTTTTCAGACATATCATTATAGATAAGAGAAACAGTTTATGAAAGCCCATAAAACATTGGGGACATAGAGAATGACCTTAGATTGTTGCTGTTATTAGCTTGGATTACAGCTCCATCTAATTCAAACTTAATACTCTGAGAATGGAGACACCGGCTGCGAAAGGTTAAGGTAAGCAGCATTATGTTGAACCTCACTGTCAGTGTAGACCAGGGCTTACTCTGGGTCTAGTTTGCATCAGGACTCTCCCAAGGTGAACCAGTCTGAATTCTTTTATCAATTCACCAGGTCTTATTTCAAATTTTAAATTTGAAGTTACAAATGAATTTTGAATGTGATATGTGCGCTGAAGCCCCTAGCTTGCTTTACAATGTTCAGAGTAGAAACACATGCATCTTTAGAGATGGAAAACTGATTCAAATAAAATTAGAACTGACTAACTAAAATAAATTTGAAGCTTTTATGATGAATGTAAAGCTCACTTATCTACTTCGGGTATTTGAGGAAGAGAGGATTTTTGCTTTTTTTTTTTTTTAATTTTAAAAAAAATCATCACTACTACTACATTTCTGGTTTCACTCAGGGACAGAAGCTGAAGTGATCAATCAATCCCAAACATGAAACACACTGTTCTTATAGTATTTTGAGAACAGTTGACACTAGGAAACAATGGAAATCTCATGAGAGATTAAGTAAATTAAATTCTTGTTTGAGCCAAGTCTTTCAAGTTTTTGAGGTTCATGCAATGATAAAACCTATTATTTCTTTTAGTGTGTGTTTAGTGTGTGTGTGTGAGAGAGAGAATTAACAGCACAGAAGTAAGTTGCACAGGAGGTGTACAACACCTCCATATACTCAATACCATATACTTTACATGCTAGAATTTTCCTTGAAATACTTAGGGTCCCCAACACTGAATTTCCAAACACCTCATGATTTGACCACTCTACATTCAGTCATTGAAGCTAATCCACCATCAGTATGCATAGGTCTTCTATGAATTGAGACACTTCATTTGCCATAAACTTTTTTCAATATTTTTCTACATTAAGAAATAATATATAATTCTTCTCTTGTTTCAACATTTAATTGGATTAGTCACTGAATTTAAATGGTTGGAAATTTTCCTGCATACTGGAAATTGAACAATAGGTTTATCATCTACAGTTCTGCAATAGACACTGGAGTTAGATTTAGCCAATTTAAAACAAGTTCCTCTAAATCAACACAAATAACCCAGAAAATTGATGAATAATATTGGTGAAATGGACAATAGCAGGTGTGTCCATTTCTATCAATCCATATAATAAGTGTACATTCTAAAGAAGCTAGATAGGCGTGTCACTTATGAAGATGTTTTTGCAAGCTAAGAATATTTTCCAGGGCACCATTTTATTAATTCAAACACAAAACCCAGCAACCAAAGTAGTTGCCAAGACCCACAGCCCTTTCACTCTGTTAAGCGCTCCCTCTGCTCCAGAGCTAGCCATAGGACCCAACCTCCTTCTTGCAACTTGTCAACTGACTCCTCACGGTCCTTTACAGAGAGGTATAGATCCCTTTCCTAGCTGGCTCTGATAATCAAACAAACAGGTTAGCTGGCCCCAGCTCCTTCTACTTTAAAAACGCAGATCCCCATCTTACATGGTTATTTTTGAGTTCTCTTGTGGTCTTGTCATTTCCCTGGTTTCCCATTTTTGTCACTGTGATTACATTGTCCTGGCAAATGTTGCTCCATTTCTATGGCTTCTGCTTTTCCATTTAGAAACTCATAATGGAGGAAGCATATCATCACAGATTTTCCCCCTGAGCTGTTCAATCATAGGCCATGATCTCAGTGTGTGTCTAGAGACGCTGAATCCTGTAGAGATTTTTGTTTGTAAACTCTGTTAACGGGAATATTCCCATTGAAGTCATGTGCGTAAAGACTCCGTGTGTGTGTGCGTGCGTGTGTGGTTTTTTTTTTGTTGGTAGGATTGGGCCTTAAAGAGTATGATTCAGTGCTCAACATAATCCAGCACTAAATAATCTTAGGTAATTGGAACTGGGCTCCAAAGAAGCTTTCAGCAAACAAAATGCAAGTATTTTCCCCCGCCAACAGAAAACTTTGTCGGTGCAATATATTTCTTTCTGTCACAAATACTAAAGAAAAAAGGGAAAGGTTTGAAAACTTGATTTAACATTTCTGGCAGGAAGAGAATTTAATATATAATCATTGTTGTTACATCACCTATCAGAATTGGTGCATCTGTCAGAGAAAATACAGTGGCATAATACAACCAATATTTTGAATGACTGTCATTTGTTAAAAACCAAGTAGTTCAGTAGTTTACACTTGTATGTTTACACTCATATTTTAGTCTACATGCCACAGGTTCACCTTTCCTAAGACACTGATTTGTGGCTTTTATTAATATTTGTGTATATTTATAAAGAAAAATCTTGGCCAAATACTGTTAAAGAATTTTGTTTAAGCTCTGTAAACAAAGATGGGTTTACAGTTATAGCTAAAATCCTGTCCTTGGACTAATCAGTTACAGACAGACACATTGCAGACCTGCTAATGGCAGGTGATCCAAAAAAGTAAACCACTACATATGAAAATCTTACAAAAGCAAAATGTTGACTAAATCTTCCAGGTTTTATAGACTGCCAACTAAATCTGTATTTAGGTCTTTATAATAAATGGATTTTGCACAAGAGAAACTATATGAATTCTTTCTTAACTCTACCATATACTAATAAACAAGTTCTTTTCTACCCTGGAAATGTTTCTTGATATATGTCATATTATTTACGCACAATTAAAAAATTATATATCAAAGCCAGTTTGGAGTTACGAGCAGAAAAATATTAGTGCCAAACGTAACTCTCTGACATTCTTGTACAACTCCCATAAAAATCAGTGGAAGCTGCACTAATGCACCTTGTAGGGGAATTTATGTTTTTATATTATCTGAGTAGCTGGTCACTGGACTTATTAGAGCTCAAACTTGTTTACTTGTTTTGTAGGCTGGTACACTAAGGTATAAACAAATGGAGGGTTGCTTACTAGTAACCGTCCTTCTTTGAGATGGGCAACTCACATACATTCAGTTACAGGTGTCTACGTGCCGTAGCGCACGTTAGCTCGGAAAGTCTTCAGCCTTAGCCTGTCAGGTCAGGGTATGCGGCCATTGCCCCCTTTACGCTGCGACCGCAGCTATATAGGTGACCGTGACCTTGACCTTCCCAGTCCCATATACCTTCGCCAACTCTATTAGCAGGGACGGTGGGAGGGGCCTGAATGTATGTGAGCAGCCCATCTCAAAGGAGGACAGTTACTGGTAAGTAACCCACTGTTCTCCTTCGAGCACTGTTCACATCATTCAGGTACAGGTGACTGCTAGCTGTACCCCTGGACAGTGAGAGGAGTTACAGTCTACCCACACTGAGTACAGCTCTGCCCAGAGCAACATCATCTCTAGCCTGTTGGGTGATGGCGTAGTGCATCATGAAGGTATGTATTGACGACCACGTAGCGACCCTGCAGATCTCTTGGATTGGGACCTTGGCAAGGAAGGCCATAGAGGATGCTTGGGCCCTGGTAGAGTAAGCTTTAACAGATCCAGGAAGGGGTGTGTTCGACCTTCTGTAGTAGTCATTAATACAGTTCACAATCCATTGAGAGATACGCTGTGAGGAAACTGGTAAACCTCTCTTACATTCAGTGACCGCCACAAACAGTTGGCGGGCCTTGCGGAACGGCTGGGTGTGCTTGATGTAAGTTAGAAGCGCTCTCCTCATACCCAATGTATGCCACCTCCTCTGGTTCTGTGTAACCTGGGGTTCTGGGTAAAAAACTGGCAAGCAAATTTCCTGGTTAAGATGGAAGTGGGTGACCACTTTAGGGAGGAAGGATGGGTGGTGACGTAATACCACTTCATCCGGGTAGAACCTTGTATATGGGGGTTTCGAGGAGAGGGCTTTCAACTCCAAAACCCTTCTGGCAGAGGTGATTGTTACTAAGAAGGCCACCTTCCAGGACAGGACCAGCAGGCTGGCTGAGTCCAAAGGTTCATAGGGCGGCTCTGTCATTGCCTAGAGGACAACATTCAGGTCCCAAGGTGGGGTGGGCTTACGGGGTTGGGGAAAAAGTCTCTCCATCCCTTTTAGGAATCTGACGGAGGTGGGATGGGAGAAAACTGATTCCCCATCCACAGTCTTGTGGAGGGCTGAGATTGTCGCTAAATGGACTCTCAGTGAGGAAGGCCTCTTTCTCTGAAGTCTAGCAGATAGTCAAGGATCAGGTGTATCGGAGCTGATATAGGGTCTACACCTCTGTCCTGAGCCCAAACGGAGAATCGCTTCCATTTGGCTGTGTACGTGGACCTGGTGGATGGTCTTCTGCTACCAACCAGGACTTTCTTAACCCTGTCTGAGCAGAGCCTCTCCTGCTCACTGAGCCAGAGGGCATCCAGGCCATTAGATGTAGATGGCCTGGGTCTGGGTGCCAAAGGCACCCCGAATCCTGTGTCAGGAGGTCCGCCCACTGTGGGAAGCAGAGTGGGGTCTCTACGGAGATGTCCTTCAGGAGTGGGAACCAATGCTGTCTGGGCCAGTCTGGAGCTATTGGTATTATGTTCGCTCTGTCCCTGACAATTTTCAAAAGAACCCTCTGTATCAGGTGAACCAGTGGGAAGGCATACATCAGGGGCCCCGACCAGTTGATGAGGAAGGTGTTGGTAAGAGACCCCTCCTCCTGGCCCCTGAAGGAGCAGAACTGGGGACACTTGCAATTCTGTCATGTCACAAACAAGTCTATCTGCGGGGGGTGGGGGGAGACCCCATTTGTCTATCAGGCGGGAGAACACCTTGTCGTGGGACCACTTGTGGTTCACTAGCAGTTTTCTGCTTAGCAAGTGTGCTAGCCTGTTGTCCACCCCTGATAGGTGGGAAGCCACCGGGGTGAAGTTGTGTTGTATGGACAATTCCCAGAGTTTGCACGCCTCCTTGCAAAGTGGCGGGGAGCAGACCCCTCCCTTGCCGATTTGTGTAGAAATGGCTGTGGTATTGTCTGTAAGGATCTTGGACTGCCCTGCCCCATATCTTGTCCAGGAAGGTCGTGCAAGCTAGTCTGATGACCCTTAGTTCCTTCACGTTTATGTGGAGAGGATGTCTGTGTGGGACCAGAGCCCTTGTGTGGAGAGTCCCGCAGAGATGTGAGCCCCCCATCCAACGTTCGAGGCATCTGTTATTAGGGTCACTGAGGTCCTGAGGTCTTTGAAGGGGATGCCCCCCTGGCAAAACGGGTATCCTTCCAAACCTGAAGCGTTCCCAGAGTGTCCTGGGGGACAGACAATAACTTGTTTAGGGAATCCCTCCATATGTGGAACACCATGGAAAGCCAGATCTGGAAAGACCTCATCCTCGGGTCTGCCATCTGATCACTGAAGTGGAGGCTGCCATGTGGCTGAGGAGCTGCAGGCACCAGCAAGCCATGGTCATGGGGGACGTTTGCAACTCCGTAATGATGGTGCAAATGGACCGCAATCTGGAGAGGGGTAGAAATGCCAACCCCTTGCGGGCATCTAGGCATGCCTCTATGAACTCTATGTTTTGAGATGGGTGAAGCTTTGACTTTTCTTGGTTTATGTGGAGGCCCAGATAGTCGCAGAGCCTCACTACTGCTCCGATGTGGAGCCCTACTTGGGAGCTTGATTTCCTGACTATTAAACAATCGTCTAGATGGGGTAAATTCTTATGCCTCATCTGCGCAGGTATGCTGTGACTGACACCACGCACTTCGTGAACACCCTGGGGACCTGGGAGAGCCCAAAAGGGATAGAGAGGTGAACTAAAAGTGGTTGTTTGCCACCATGAATTTTAGGAACTGCTTGTGGTGGGGCCATATGGCTATGTGAAAGTAGGTGTCTTTTAGACTGAGGACTGCGAACCAATCCCTAGGAGACAGAGACAGAAAGATCTATGATATAAGGAAAACATAATTCTGTATGGTTTCCCTGTGCTTGTTTAAGGCTCTGAGATCTAGAATAGGTTGAAGGTCCCTGTTGGATTTCAGAACAAGGAAGTATCAGCAGTAAAACCCTTTTCCCCACTCCCGCTTGGGAGCCCTTTCTATGGCTCCGAGGGAGAGGAGTTTCTGGCATTCGATCTCAAGAAGGTGGAACAGTTTCTGGTTTCTAAGGGTTGGAGGAGGAGGGGGCGGTTTTCTGTCCCGAGGAATCAAAGGAAACTGAATACAATACCCCTCTGCGACTGTCTCGAGGATCCACTGGTTGGATGTGATGCTGGCCCAGTGGTGTGTGAAGCGGTGTAAGCGGTTGGGGACCGGTCAGGTCGTGGGTTCGCTGTCCATACAGTAACCGTCAAAACACTGACAAGTGATTCGAGACCTGC
This sequence comes from Podocnemis expansa, assembly GCA_007922195.1. Lineage (NCBI taxonomy): Eukaryota > Metazoa > Chordata > Testudines > Podocnemididae > Podocnemis > Podocnemis expansa. The sequence goes on along the minus strand of ML681964.1, from coordinate 23,846,042 downwards.
CCACACCTACCCAACTGGGGAACATGGGACTTCTCACTCTTTCCCGAAAGGACCATGTCCCCAGGATGGTGCTGAGGAAATTGGAGGGCCTCGGGAATGGACTCTGCAGTTGAATCTGTTGTTTTAACTGCTGAAGTTGTTGTTGGAGGAGTTGATGGGGTTTTAGAGAGCATCTGTTAGGTTGCGGGGTGTAAATCCCCAGTGACCAGAGCCTGGCTCTTCAGTCTTTCCTGCCATGGAGCTTTGCATCCATGGACTCGGTGAAGAGGTCAGGGTCTTCGAACGGGAGGTCCTGAATAGTAAGTTGCAGCTGCGGTGGTAGGCCCAACCCCTATAGCCAGGCCGAACGATGCATTACCACAGCTGTGCCATTGTACGAGCGGCTGTGTCTACAGCATCCCAGATGGCCATCAGAGCATCTTCTTCGAGCATCGTGTCGAGGTTCCTAAGGCGATCCTTTAGGATAATACTACGGAAGCCTTGCATGGCATTCCAGAGGTTAAAGACATACCTTGCCATAAGGGCTGAGCTGTTTGCTATGCGCAGCTCTAGGGCTGCTGTGGAGTAAACTTTCCTGCCGAGCAGGTCAAGTTTCCTTGCCTCCTTATTTTTAGGGGTGGAAGCTGGTTGACCTTGTCTCTCTTTCTGGTTCATGGCACCCTGGAGTGGGGTGCTGGAACAGAAAGGAGAACTCGTCCTGAGGGACTTGGTACTTACATTCCGCGGCTCTTGATACTGGCAGAATCGAGGACGGGGTTTGCCAATGGACCTTGATGATGCTGTAAACCCCTTCGTGGAGTGGGGCAGATGCCTTAGCGGGTGTGACCCTATGGCCGATGTCGAAGAGGGGATAATGTCGAAAAGTCTCCTCTTGGACAATGCCAAGCTCCAGGTTCAGATTTGCTGCCATGCGGCATAGCAACTCCTGGTGGGTGCGAGAGTCATCGTTACGGTCAATCGGTCTCTCAAAATTATACTCATCGGGCAAGGAGGAAGAGCGGGCCTGCGATCTACTATGACATGTTGAGTCTGACTCGGGCTCATCGTCCAAGAAGTCCGAGTCCATGGTCTGCAAGCGAGACTGGAAGGAGCAGTGCCATGAGACTAGGGTATTGTTGGACGCCACATTCAGCCAATCGTGTGACCAGTCATTAAAGGATGCTCCGGCCTCCAGGTGGCATGGAGCAGAACAGCCTCGACTAAGCTGCAGTGCGGTACCGGAAGGGGAAGGCCCCACTGGCCCAGACGTTCCCAACAATCTCTTCTTGTGTTGAGCTGTGGGCAAGGGGAAAAGCTTGCGGCGCCATTTCCCTTAATGTTCTCCGACCCCTAGTACCATCTTGAGTGAGAAGAGCAGACTGAGGCTGAAGACAAAGTTGACGCCGAGCTGGGAATGGGGCCCCCAAAGCCTGGCAGCACGGCACCAACACGTCCCAGGAGGAGTGTGGGCAGGAGGCTGGGGAACAATCCTCAGCGGGTTGTGGTACCAGTGGCGGACCGTGCAGCACCGGATTGACTTGGAAGCAGTCCCCTGCATGGGATTGCAGTACCAGTGGCGGGCTGGGCAGTACCAGGTTGGTAGGTGGTACCACTTTCTGCACCAGCTGGGCTCCTGGTACTACGGTCAACATCGAACTGGTTTTCTTCCACAGTGCCAGAACGCGGTCCAGGGAGTGCACCTGCACCGTCGCAGGGGCCTGTGGCATCGACGGTGCCGTTGGCAGTGCTGCTTTCAGTTCACCACTGGATTGGTTTGGTGACTGAAGTGTTCGGCTCCCCAACAATACTGATGGGGGCACTGACCGAGACTTTGGGCTCAGCACTAAGGAGCGGTCCCGGGGTTCTGGAGCCTGGGCCGACTGGTGAGCCGGCGGAGCACTCACAGCTCAGGTGGCATCAGAGGCTTGCGCGCTGTTCCCAGCAAGGGATCAGAGGCAAAGCTCTCTGTCCTTCCAAGTCCTCCTTTTGAAGGACTGGCAGAGAGGGCAGCTCTCAGTGAGATGGGACTCACCCAGGCATGCAAGACATTTATCGTGTGGATCGTCAAGCGGGAAAGCTTTGCAGCATCCTAAGCACGGTTTGAAACCAGGCATCTTGAATTTTGTGGTAAAAGACAGGAACTTGCTTATGCAAGTTTCTTGGCTGATCCAAAACCATTGCTAAGGGCAGAAAAAGGAAGTGGGAGGGTCAGGGTCACAGTCACCTATATAGCCGCAGTTGCATAGAGGGGGCGTTGGCCTGACCTGACAGGCTAAGGCTGAAGCCTTTCCGAGCTACCGTGCGCTGCAGCACGCAGGTGCCTGTAACTGAATGATGTGAGCAGGGCTCAAAGGAGAACCATAGTGCTGGAAAGCAGTACATACAACAAACAAAGGAAAGTTAAGTGTAAACAGTTCATTGTCAAGTACTGTGATACCTCTACCAAAAAGCCATTAATAAGAAAGGCTTTGCTCTGACAAACAGGATGACGTAAGGCAAGGTATCAGAGAGGGCAAAAGAACCTTGAACATTTCATTGGTCAAAACTGTATTTGCTAACCAAATAACTCAAACAACAAACAGGGGCAGGCTAGTTAGATGGCCAATGGCACACCGGGCTGCATTAGTAGAAGTGTTCCCAGCAGGTCAAGGGATTTGATTGTTCCCCTCTATTCCACACTGGTGAGGCTGCACCTGGAATACTGTGTTCAGTTTTGGGCTCCCCACTACAAAAAGGATGTGGACAAATTAGAGAGAGTCCAGTGGAGGGCAACAAAAATGATCAAGGGGCTGGAGCACCTGACTTATGAAGGGAAACTGAAGCAACTAGGCTTATGTAGCCTGCAGAAGAGAAGACTGAGGGGGGATTTGATAGCAACCTTTAACTACTTGAAGGAATGCTCCAAGGAGGATGGAGCTCAGCTGTTCTCAGTAGTAACAGAGGACAGAACAAGGGGCAATGGTTTCAAGTTGCAGCTGGGAGGTTGAGGCTGGATATTAGGAAAAACTTTCTTACTAGGAGGGTGGTGAAGCGTTGGAATGGGCTACGAGAGAAATGGTGAAATCTCCATCTTTGGAGATATTTAAGGCTCGGTTAGACAAAACCCTGGCTGGGATAATTTAGTGAGAATGGTCCTGCTTTTTTGGCAGGGGGTTGGACTAGATGACCTCATGAAGTCCTTTCTAACCCTATGATTCTATATGATATTTATTAAGTATAATCTAATCGTGTAACCAGCATATTAAGGATAGTAAAACTGTGTACTGATTTAGGCATACTATAACCTTTTATATTATGCATGGACTTGTTGCACTATGTATATTATATTTAGCATGCTAGAAAAGTACATACATCCTGTGAACCCTGTGTTCTCAGCTTACTTATAGGGATCTAGGTGAGGTTGTGGTTACTCCCCACTAGGTTGTATGTATAAGGAGGAACAAGTACTTTGACTAAAGGCACTATCTACGCATTCCACTCCTGAGTGGACCTGATCCTTCTATTCTTCTAACACATGTAAGTGAAGAATTTGTTAAACGACATGCTTCCTCTTATTTAGGTGGCTTGCACAGTTACAATCCAGCTTTAATGGCTGACAGTGTAAATTATTACAGGATCCAGACAGTGTGCAAAGCTATGGCCCAGTGCACCTCCTCATAGTTAAGTTATAAAATCACAATAGTAGAGATTTTTAATGAAATACAGATTTAGGGACATAGTTGCATTGCTAATATCTGACAATACCAAAAATGAGCTTCAGTACTGCTTAAAAGTCCTAATTAGGAGAATTAGATTTTCAGGAAAATCAGATCTGTATTCTTATAAAAGCCTTATGTTAATTAATAGTCTTCTATAAAGTGTGACTATTTAGTTACATCTTGTGATGAGATGCTGCGTTTGGATACAAAACCAGGTGAAAAGATATTTATTCAGACTAAGTAAATAAATGAACAGAGATTAACATGCAGGTGTGTATCTATCCTGGCATCAAACCATCAATATAAACTTCAACAGAAGCCTTTAACATTTTGTGACATGTTTGCTCCAAACTAAAAACACACAAGGCTTTTAGGTAACTAAAATGTATTGAAGGGGTAAAAAAGACACTACCTTAAGATAAGATGCAACTCAAGGACATACTATTCTGGAGCTAGCAAAGGACATATTGTCTGAGAACAAACAAAAAGGTCAACTGTTTTCAGAGGTGGCAGATTTAAACTTTTCATCTGACTCTACCAAAGCTCTTTATAAATTCCAAATGTAAACTAACCACAGTCTTTGTGCACTTAAAAAAAATCTCTTGTTTATAAGCTCTTTGAAACTTGAAAATACATTTCTTCTCCTATGAAATTTATTTTTTTGCACCTGGTAACCACTACAGTTTATTCACTAACTATTTATTTTAGGCTTAAATGTTTAAGTTAACATAAAGCTTAGGCAAGATACTGGATTTGATGAGGGACCTGATAATGTGACATCAGTAGCACTAAACATTTTTTTCTGTTAAATAGAACAGCAGTGCTCCCTGTTGTGTTTAGATGGCTTCACATATGACATCCTGTCTAGAGAAGGCAGGTTTACTAGTATATGGGCTGCATGTGTTTGCGTTTATGCCACTCCCCTGATGCAGAGTGAATGAGTATGTGTATGCGTTTTTAAGCCAAGGACTTGTCACTCTCAATTTCAATAAAGAGGCATATAACATTGTAATTTAATAAATTATTTGACTATTTAGAACCAGCTATTCCTTTTAAAATTGAAGACTTACCTTGACATGCAACCATCAATTCCTTGGTGTCTGTAACAGTAGTTCTTTTATCCAAACTCTTCTTTTCAGTCCGACGATAGCTACGTCTTTTCTTGGTCTCTCCCCAAAGATTTGATCCACCATGCATGCTTGGAATGTTCAAAATGGCAATTCCTTCCAGAGAAATATTGATTAAGTCTATCTGAATTCCATCACACTGATTAGCAAAAGGGGGGGGGGGGGAGAGAAAGCAGTAAGACAGAAAGAGAAAATCAGAACATTCTACCTACCAGATGTTTTTTTCCTTCATCATTGCTACTACTGTCAAATACATACTTCTGGTTGAATATTAAGACATATACTATCTCGGGAAAGGAACTATGACCTGGGACGAAGGGCACTATGTACTGGTTATGTAGGCAGAATATGGATTGATTACTATTCATCCCCAGGTTGCTTGCTTAAATATCAATCTATTTGGTAGTGAAAGGTTGTTATATGATGGTCATGCCTTCAACTGTATAAAACGTGTTTATCATCTTACCACTACTCTAAGTGGTGTAAAGATAACATAGCCATGTGGCAAAAAACTACCTTGAACATAACTGAGTACTGAATGAGCACTACTTTCGCTCTCCTGTAGACAGTACCTCCAAGGTCAGAAGTACATTACTGGAGGAACATTGTTGCTGTCCATGCTTCGACTCCGGTGAAATGCTGGATCATCAGTCTCCATTTCTGTTAATCAAAAACCTCTTCTAAAAATGTATTTCCTATTTAAATTAAGCTGATACAGGCCTAATTTAATTTATTTAATTTATTTTCAGCTACAAGAGATTGTTTGGGGACCCCTAATTTATCACTACCTCTGATGAACAAATAGCACACAACCTCTTAGTACTATATGACAGTCACATCATTGGGTATGAACCCATATTGGAGTTAAACTCATGAACGTCTTGTCCAGAAGCAAAGTGCTACCAGTAGAGCCATAAGAAAATTTCTGTTCTGCTTTAAAAATCAGTTTTTTTGATAATATAACATCTTTCCTTGAAAACGATATAAGGTGTTCCACTTTGAGTTTCTTTGAGAGTCTCTTTAGGAAAGTCGCTGCTCATGACAGATGCCAGATGGAAAGTCTTAGACAGCAAACTCCTGTTTATCCAGAGAACAGGAAACCTATTAAGCACAGGAGTCAGCAGTGCAGGTCAACTATGTTCTGTCATGTTTGCATTTCCTGAACTTGAGGTGGATTTAGGGAGTGTGAAGATAATTTAGTTTCTCTGCTTTTCCAGTCCTTGGCCTTGCAGCTGATACTTCCAATACACACTCAATGCAGTAGTGGTTTTCAGTATAGACACCTATTCTCTTAGGAACCAGACCAAAACCACTAACCCATTCCATACACAGCAAGGAGCTGAACAGCAATCAGACAGAAAACAAAACACCTTTTGGTTACTACAGTCTGTCTTATATTTGCATTCATTACAGAGGCAAAGACTTCATATCCATTTATTAATTCAATAATTAGCCATCCAAAGTCCCCAGCATCCATATTCGCATATTAGTTGAAGGTATTTGCATACAACTCTCATATTTCACAATACAGACAAAATATGCAGACATCCTGGCAAAACTACATGAATTATTATGTATTATAGTATATCTGAACATATCAGGTCCTGGTCCTGCAATATACTAGTGGAAGCCTGCCCCTTCAGTGGGGTCCTGCATTGCTACAGGGGTCCCTTTGAACATTTTAAAATGCAGGATTATGGCCTGAATTTGGAATGTCAATATATAATTACAAAAAAAAAAGGGGGGGGGAATTATATGCTTTAATCTGCGTTCATTGACATCTTGTAGCTCACTGCACTCCAGGCCACTGTCGTTTTCTTTCTCTGCTTAATGTTACGCCTTTATTAAGGCTTTTAAGAAGAAAAAGAGATAGCTACATGTAATTATAATCATCTGTGCCTCAATCATTTACCCTGTAACCCACCCAAATCACAAAACAAAATCATACTCAACCTATATTCTGTCTCTTTCCAATACTTTTAACATTACAAACCTAGAGAAGGAACAAGAACAATCACAATAGTAAGACTTTCTTCTTACATTTGCTCTTCAAAAGTTAAAGTTAAATCTGTGTATAATATTTATAAAGGAAATCTAGTAAGATGCAATGACATCTTGAAATGACTTGACCTCTGTGGCAACAAGTCTAACAGAAAGTGCATATTTTCATTGACTTTCAGAAAAGGTGATGAGTGTCTTCCATGTCATTTTGGAAGAAAACTCTACTTTTTCTGTATATGTGTTAAAGATAACGATGATTTATTTTACTAAAAAATTCCACTCCTGTGTATACTTACTTACTGATATACATTCTAGATAAACAGATATTAATTTCATAATTAAAAGTAATCTTGTGTAAATACCCTGCAGGCCTCAATGAATCAAACACATACTGTGTGTCAGGCCTCCCACTGTCTTCAAGTGGAATGTACTGGCTGGATAATTAGATAGTACATATTTTTTAACCTTATTTGCATGCATATTATATCTTTTGCACACTGACAAGCAGCAGTAACAACAAAAGTCAGATTACCACAGGGAATTCCCACAAAGAAGTCTTCATTCCTTATAATTTGCAGCCTAAATTAAAATAATTTGATCTTTGACAAGGATGAAATGTCAAGCAGAAGGGGGTCCTCTACAAGCCGTGGCCTGTGGCTTCTGAAATCTGCCTAATTTATGTCAGTCACTTCTTAATACATATTTAAGTATTACACGAAAAAGATGATAAATATGCAATCTGACACCTTTGGTATTTCCCTGCTGTTAATTTATAAAGGTCTGGCGTCCCCCAAACTGACTGGAATTATTTAAATAAAAGAAGAATTGTAAAATAAGATGGTGCAGGGGCCTCACTTCCATTTTCACTCAATATTGAACACAGCAGGCAGTACACTAAGACAATTATTTGACTAGGCCTCAGAATCCCACTGTGATGAGTTACTTTTGGAATTAGTAAAGGAGGATTTCTTTTGTTCATATACAGAGAAGGAGTTTGCACTATAGGTAGCTTTCTGCTTCCCTAACATATTCATACACTAAAATAATAAATTACATATGTATTCTTGTCCTATTTTTTTCTGTTTCATATAATATAAGGGTGTTTTTAATATAACACCATGTTTTTTAGATGCCTATTAGTTCTATATGTATATTAGAAAATAGTAATTTTGTTCTTGTTCCTTTGGGATTCTTTCTTGCACAGTCTACTTTTCTATGTTAGCTTTTACATTGCATTCATTAGGCCAGAGTACTTTTTAGTGTGAAGCTCTGAAGTCTGACTTAGTTCCCTGAAAAGAACTGGGGCTAAGTTATACAATATGAATATGTGCAATATCATCTCATACTATACCATCACGTAACCTCACTCATTGATATAAAAAGATAATTATAGAGGAGAAGATGACAGGCCAGAACACTCTGTAAAATTTTAAATCTAAATTTGGTGACAACTCAAATTATAAAGGAAAGAAGCCTAATTTTACAGTTTACTATTTTCCTCCACAAAATCTCTTTCCTACTTATTTAGGAGTCTTGTTTTTTTGGGCCCTGATTCAGAAAGCCATCCTTATTTATGACAATGCTTGAACATAAGCTGCTCTCCTTAGGTAGTGTCTTTTCCTTTAACCTTCACATGGATTTTTGCGTGTGAATTTGTGGTTTAAAATTTATTGTTCATCTTGAACATAAAAGAAAGTACAGGACTTAAGAAATCTGAGTGCATATTAGAAAGGCTAGATTTAATTTAGTTAGAAATCACATACAAGGTTGAATAAATATTTGCCCATAGAATGCCTGATTACATTCTCCCAGATCATATATACAGATTCCTAATCTCCATGGGCTTTGTTCGCTCAAAATTTGGCTCTGTAGCAAAGGCATTTCTTCCGTGTTTTCTTCACAAAGGGAAATGTGCTATCATTCACCAAGGTCTCATTTGCAGTGATATCCTCAAGCAAAGGGTAGCCGGTAACAAACCAGAAAATGCATTCTAACACAAATTCTTACAACTTAAAAAACAGAATAAAATACAAATAAACTGTTAGGTATTACTAGTGTAAGAGTAACCTATTAGAATAATAACAGTGCATAATTCATTCCCACTACCCATTAGATAAATATTACAGAGCTTATTTTCTTTTGATTTGTTCAGGTAGGTCAACATTACGCATTAAGAGAAAACCAACAAGTATACCTAATATAATGAAATTCTAGTGTCTTGAATTTAATAATGATAATTTAAAGATTCAGATTTACCAACATCCTGAGATTGCATGGAAGCTCATTTAATTTTGAGTGTGCAGGATGTAAAAACATATGGTCATGAAAACAGGTTCTGCTGTTAAGGACGTCAAGTCTTACAAGGCACAGAGCTCATGTACTGGCTAGGTGGAAATCAGTTCATTGAGGAAAAACTCACTCCTGTTTTACATTCTGCTAAAGTATAACTAAGACTTATATACCAAGAACACATTCAGAAATCAAGCCTGAGAGTCACTACCTCAAATACTTAGGAAAATGTTTTTTTGAGCTAATTGCATTTAGAACTGAATATGAAACATTCTTTGAAAATCAAAATTAGTATAAAAAGTCTGCTTCTAGAGCATGATATAAATATACTTGCTTCCTAGAAAACAGCTATTTCATCCAATACATTTCTCTGAAGCAAACAAACCAAAAACTTTGTTCACAAGCAAATATCCACATTTCAACCTAACAACAAATTAAGCATGTCCCAAGCATCATAAACCTCAGAAGTTAAATTTCAGTAATCCTTGGTTGCTACTCCCATCTAGAATGATGGAAGGGGCTTCTCCATTACTATAGTAAATCTGCCCCCTCAAGAGCTTGATAGAAGAATTATTCTGTTGCCTTACTGGTGTCTATACTGGGGCTTATGTGTTTCAGGGTTTGGATTTTTCATGGCTATGACTCATGAGCAACATAGCTAGATTGTCCTAAATTTTAGGTGCAAACTAGATCCTAGTATTTGACTGAAAGTCCATTCGGTTCAAGTCAATGGGAATCTTCAATTCACTTCAGGAGGCATTGGATCAATGCATTGCACATTTTGGGTTCACTTATCCTACCAATGACAAAATATCCAATAGGACTGACTTCAAAGAAAGCAAGTCTGGGCCCTCTGCCATTATCATCAGAAAAGAAAAAGGGCTCAATTCTCTTGAGGAATCTTTGTATTATTATAACTTAGACCCTCAGGTTTATATTTCTGAATGATTTTATATTTTCTCCCTTTATTTTTGTAATATGACTACCAGCTCCCTATCACTCACTTATACCATATGACATCAAAGATCTGTCCCCTATTTAACATTTTTTTAATGTCTATTCTGTCTACATCTATCATGGGTGCCTTTTCAGCTAACTTTGGATGCATAATATTAAGATGGCTGCTTGTGCAAAGAGAAAAGGTAGGTAATGAAAGGGAATGATTCAAAAAATATATCATACTCTTTAACCTTTTGTCAGGAAAGTAAGTACAAGTTTAGTGAATTGAGTTTTAAAAGTTATAAAAACTTGGGACCTAGAAATAACAAGATTTTTAATATTAATCATCAAGTAGTTTTTACTTCGAACAGTCTTTCATTTTTCTACCTGAACTAGCCATACTAATTTCCCTATTGATTTCTGTTATAGTACACCTCTCACCTTCTTCTTCTGTATTAAGACTTTTGCTAATCATCGAACTGAACTTTGTTCCACACCACAAATAGACATGATAAAAACAATATTTTGAGATCTGGGGTCAAAAGCTTGCAAGTTCCTCTGCCTCATTGGATGTGGGCACTCTATGCTGCCCCTCCCCCTTGCATTTCAGTCAAACCAGAAACATTTCACAGCATAACATGCACTAATTAGTTCCTTACTTCTATTTCTATAGATTCATGCAGCTTCTTGCAGGTGGCTGAGAAAGTTTCAGAAGTGCCAAACTCAAAATACCAAAATTTGTTCTTCATTCTGAAACAGGAAGAAAAAAAAAAGAAGCAGCAGCAGCTTATGCAATATCAATATCTGAACAAAAAAGTGATCGTCCTGTCTCCCATCATAAGTAATGGCAAAGGTCTGGGAACATGTGCCATCCCACTTGAAACAGATGAGCTCATAATTTTCAAAGCTTAAATGTTGGTGTCAAGTTGTGTGATATGCTCCTAAAGGCATAACAGAAATGAGTGGAACTGACAGACTCAGATGTACCTTTCACTTTTCTTTTTCAGTCACAATCAGAATATTTTTGCCACTTAGCCAGCAACGTGCCTCAGAAAAAATATTGATTCTTATTTCATGTCTCTCACCCTCATGGTTCAGAGTTCTAATCCATATTCCATAGAGTTCTAGCATATGGAAATAGGGGACAGTCCCTCAGAATGAAGCAGAGGTAAAATAAGAATTAAGTTTGCTCTGACCTAGTTGAGTGGTTACGATTCATTATCACAAATAAGAATCAAAGTAAATCAAAATTCCAGCCCTACCATTCGCACAGACATTTTGCCATAGAGAGCTGACAAGTAAAAAAGGGCATGGAATTTGCATTTTGGAGTTTATTACTGGATTCTAGTGTAAAATAAAGCAGACTATATACTATACTGGGTAGCATGAAACTCTGGAGACATTACACCTGTGCAGCCTCCTAAATGCATACTGAAGCTCACACTTCTATTTTACTAGTACACTGTTAAATATAATCAAGTACACCAGTAGGACCACTTCAAATAATTAAATGCAGTTGTGTAACCAGACTAAAATTTTAATTATTATTCTGTAACAAAAAGAGAAATTACACTAAAAAAACCCCAAGTTAAACTTCACTATTAACATTACTACAGTGCATTTAAATTGTATCTATCATTCTTTGATACAAACATAGTACACTGCAATTTGAACTAAAATGTGGCTAATTCTGCATCAATGCACAAACAGGAAAAGGTTCATAGACAGATGAAGTTATAAAATCTCCCTTTTATGCTGTAGGTCTTACCCTATTACCTCCAGTCAGAAACCTAAGGTTATTTTATGTCTTTTACAGCCACAGACAGTAAAGGCAATGTGGAGGGGCACTGTATCAATTGTAGTTCCCAGACAATCTGCTGATGAAAGAGCTAGAAAGAATCCTTTCTGGCACACCAGCAGAGCAACACAAGAGTGGTCACTATTAGAGTGTGGAACAGAATGTAGAGAAGGACTCCACAATAATAAAACTATCAGGAGAGTGAGCTGGCATATTGCTGTAAAACAGTGCAACCTTTTTCAAAAAGGGTTTTTACACAGATAATTTGAAAGTCTCAGAAAACAATTTTCAGCACTGAAGTCTACATTAAACTTCAATCTGCTCCATCTGTGACAACAGAGACATGCTTCACAAAGCAACTAACAAGCACTGTGAAACTATTTTCAGGTGACAGTGTTTCAGGAATATCTGTGTGGCTAGATTTTCAAAACAGCCCCTATTTTTGCACCCTTGATTGTAAGCACAAATGACAGATAATATCATCATTATCAGAATACCACCTCTCTCTTATATAACACTTTTCATCAGTATCTCTCAAAGCGCTTCACATTCTTTCATGTATTTATCCTCACAAAACCCCATGAGGTGGGATGTCACATTACACCCAGGATGCCTGCAAATCAGAGTTAGATGTTTACACCCATATCCTTAGCTGGTGTCATTTGGCCTAGCTCCATCAAGAGCTAAGACAATACTGACACCAGCAGAGGATATGGTGCCTAAATTTTATCATCTAGTCCTTTGATACTACAGCAACAGCAGCTTTATCTCAGATAAATGTGAACATAAATTAGTTGGTAGCCTTTGAAAATTTTGGGGTTGGTATTTTTCCACTGCTGTACACTCTGGGACAATACATCAATGAAGAGCAAGGAAAACATAATCAAATACTGTATTGTTTCTCTTCCTTCACATGAAAAACCCCTCTATTGAGAGAGGATTTAAAAAAACCCTAAACATGCCTTTTCTTTTTAAAGACTTTCATCTTGATACTTACTCTTACCCTCTCTGATATGAAGTAACTCTTGCTTTCCTTCCTATTTCTTCCCAGTTCTACTAAGGCTGCTCTAATTTGGCACCTTTTAATGCTGCATAGACTGCATAATCTCTCACTCAGAAGGGGAGAAGATAACAGACAGTAATTCTATAGTTCTGTTAACAAAAGCAAGAATTCAGTTGTATTAAAATCCATGAATAGAGAAGACCCAAACCCAAGAACTGACCATGCACTTCATGTTTACTACAAAATGTGGGTTGTGCATCAGGATATTGTAGAATTATATTCTAGTGCATTAATCTCTTTACCAATTTGTATTTGGAGACTGTATTTATTTCCTATTGAGTTGTATCCTGTAGGATCATCTTGTTCTCTAGCAAAGTGTAGGGTGCTTGTTTCCTTTTTCTGCTTGGAAGAATAGGATATAGTTGACATACTTGTTATCCAGAAGGCCCGAAAGACAACCATTAGAAACATAGATATTTCTTATATTGCAGGCGTCATTTTCAAACAGATGCATCAAAACCATCAGCAAACCCAGAAATGGATTGGATTTGATGTTTTCCTTCAAATACACAAGTTCCCCTTTTATGGCAAAACAGATTTTCTTTAAAGATATGTCCCTCTTATAGTCTCTTGTCACACATACAGAACAAAGTTAAAAGTAAAAACTATTCGGCTAGACTAGAGGCATGGCTCTCTCAGTTTCGCAAATGGCATTAAACCTTACCACAAACTGAAACTGTCTTTACTGATAATACTCTTTCCCTTTGCTTTAAATACACAACATCTATAGTTCTATTTCTTGCACTTGCACTCTTCTCTTAATAGGTGATGCACATCTACTTTCCCAGAGGCAGCAGCAAATGTAGCTCAAGTCCATCTGGAAGAACAGTACACATTTTCCATTGACAGCACACTACTGAACAAATATGCTTCACTATTGAGGGAGTCACTGTATTCTGACTGTGATAGTGTGGTAAACAATGGCAAAAATATATATTTGATAATGATTATACTTGGAACAATATATCAGTAACATAGGCTATTTTCAGGTTAGATGACAATTGAGAGTTGCAGCTCTTCTTTCTCCACTGTTATTTTTAAACAAAATTTTAAAAAAGCAACAAATTTTAAGAATGTTTGGAATAGAATTAATAAACTATTCAAGGACACTTTCCCTTTACTTAACTGCTTTTGTTAGAAAAGTGAAGAAAGCAGTATATTTTATAAGGAAGTAGTTTTGTGTACATTTGGAAGTTTACGTCTCATCTTTCTTTTTAAAAAGCAAAAATTAATTCTCCAGGCAATTCAGTTCAAACACAGTGCTGCCCAACACACATGGAAGAGACCGGAACCAGTTGGGTAAGGAGTCTGGGAGCCAGGAGCAGAGTCTTAGGCAGGATGATGAGCTTGGGGGAGACTGGTGCAGAGGAACGAGGTGAGGAGAAGGGAAGACAGATCTGATGAGGAGCAGTTGTGTGGGAGAAAAAGGAGGGTGGGCTGGGCAAAGGAACTGGAACAAAGAATCAAATGAGAGAGATAGCAAGACTTATACATACAGCCTGGCAAGGAGCCAGAGGACAAGGAGAGTCAAATTTCCATAAATAAGTGACCTTCTTGTGAAAAGGAAAGATACGACTGAGAACTACTATGAAAAATTGGAGGCCAGAGTGAGGAAAAGAAGTGACTGTTGTTAAGAGTATAAATCCCAAAATATGTATACAATTTATGTCATACTACAAAGAGAAAATGAGGATAAAATAAGGAAGGGGGAGTGCGCAACTAGGAAAGCTACACAAGAGTGAAAAATAAACTGAAAAGACTGCAAAATATGAAGAATTTTTGTTTTGATTTGATTAATTTTCTGTTTTATGACCTGAAAAGAGAAACTAAAGCATTAAAAATGAACATGAGAATATAGGAATTACCATATTGCAGCAAACCAGTGAGAATGTGTTCTACCATTCTGTCCTTCACAAAGTTGAGGACCAGAGGCTTCAGAGGAAAGTGCAAAAATCTCTCTAGTGGACAGTAATGGAATAATCTGACTGTAAGAGAATATTTTTTACTAATACATATAATTTCCAGAGATGTAGCCGTGTTAGTCTGTGTACACCAAAAATGACGAGAGTCCTGTGGCACCTTAAAGACTAACAGATTTCTTCAGGCATAAGTTTTGTGGGTTCTAGCCCACTTCGTCAGATGCATCTGATGAACAGTGTTAGAGCCCACAAAAGTTTATGCCTGAAGAAATCTGTTAGTCTTTAAACTGCCACAGGACTTGAGTTGTTTATCAAAAACTGGGGCCATCCTTTTATTTTTTTAGAAAATTTGCTACCAAGTAATGTGCACATGCAATACCATTGACTTAACAGGATTTGGCCTCTTGTATCTCAATATATTTTCACTTTATGATATATAATGTGGGCCTTAACACAACTTATCCAGAAACTGTAATGCTGGCTCCTAACCCAAAACATAAAAGAAAATTCTGGAACCATTATCAAATGAAACCTTACCAGCTACGAAACCTTCCATCTCTGAAGGCGAGGATTATGGGGAATGCCTAGGGTCCCAAACATCTACATGTACTCAGGATTCTGCAGACTCTTTCCAGGTGCAGTTTAAGGTGCTGCTTTTGACATGCCAAACCTTGAATGATTTGGAATCTGGCTACCTGAGTGACTGAGTCAGATAAACTAAATACATGGATAAATAAATAATAAAAAACCTACAGCTGGCCCTAAACAGTACAACTACTGTACTTTATCTAGTATAACAGTTACTTAAGTGATTAGTTTTGTTTAAATAAATAAAAAACCCTTCAGCTGCTAAAATTAATCAATATTTGGTCATTTTTATGATTTCATACAGATAAATGGTAAGTTTTTTTTTAAAAAAATAGTACAGACTTTCTTAAAGCAATGTTCAATAGACAACATATTTTCCATCTTCTCTCATTGTTCACAGATCTATTATCTAGGTAATTTTATATTTAAGTAAAAGGATTTCATTGTAGCACATAATATATATTAATAAGATTGTATGACTTTTTCTAATGCTCTCCTTTCCACTTTTGTATTAACAATCATGTAATTTCTGTTCTGCTTTATAATGAATCATATGCAAAGGTAAGGAAATAGCCATTGGAGATGCACATCCATAACAGATTTATGTCTGGCAAGATTTTAATAGGTACATCTTTGCCAATTTTTTATTTCCCATTACCAAGTACACTTATGGCAAATCAGTGTTAATCTCCTGCAGTACACAGTATTAGCACAGACTGTATAGATACATGACTAAATCCTGAAGACTAAGCAGGGAAAGCTCCAAAACTAGATTTGAACAGTAAACAAATTAATCTAAGGCAGCCATATGATTACACAGCAACATTTTAGATGATCATCAGATGTAAATTTACCATATAAAAAGGTTATGCCATTCAAAAAGATTATGCTTATGTATAGCTTATCACTAAGTATTTCATAACTGTTTTTCAATGATTTATCAGTAACACACTCTATAACTATTTTGTATTAATATTCCTTTTGTTTCTTAACTTGCATTTGTACATTCTGTACATCCACAGTCACTGCTATACTATTATCTTCCCACTTTCTCCTGCGCCCTGCCCTTCTTCCTTCTGTTCCTGTGATGCACACCTCCATGTATCACCAATTAACATACATTTTCTGCCCTACTGCTGATGGTGGGGGCCCTGCCTCCATCCATGTTCTCACAGTCAACCACAATCTTCCCCTCAATCACTGTGGCAACTCCAAAACCTTCTTGATTCCATCCACATTTCTTCTTCTCTGTCATTGTACACTCTTGATTGTCTATTCCTGTTCAAGATGCAATCTGTCATTTGTGACCTTTTTGCTTCACATTCCTTCCATATACTAGTCACATCCGAAATCCAGCTGTTGCCTTCCGTCGTACCTACGAGGCCGCTCTTCCCAAATATTCTGCATACCCTATCATCTGAGAGACTTAAGTGGTGGATAGGAGTAATGCTGGCCTCTACACAGAAAAGAACTTTATCCTAAAGTAGTATTCTGAAAGGATGAATTTTTAATCAATAAGCAACATGGTACAATCATTATAAGATCTTCAAGGGCCTTCACTGCACAGGACACTAGAGAAGACACTGGATGGCTAGACACTTTCCGAGTCGGCCCTCTGATTGCACAAGTGCTGTGCAGACATGCAACATGACACTGTGTTGCTTAAAGGGGAAAAAAGATGACATTTTTCTCCAAGAGTTATAGAGATGTCGTGCCCTCAACTGGCACGTTAACAGTAGATTAACCCACAGCACTGGTATAAAAACCTGTAATTACAAAGCACCACAATATCTGAGTGATAGGGTTTTAAGAGAGACTCCCCATATAACTGAACAGGCTTTCTGTTCTATGACATGTTATCTTCAGAAACAAATGCCAGGATTCCTCATTTCATTCAAATATTTATTTCAGTCTTAAAAACAATTTTTAATACAGTTGAAAAAATGCGTTTAATTTCTGATGTTTTCATTTTTTAACCAATAATCAATATCATTACTACAGTCCTTCCTCGATTTTGCAAACCCCCCTTTCCAAGACTTTGGAAGATTCAGACAAATCTTCCGAAGTCCGGGATCCTGGCCGCACCGCTCTGGCGGTCAGGGAAGGGGGCCCTAACTGCCCCCCCTTTCAGCTCCTGGGAAGGGGGGGCTGGTGGCTGCAGGCTGCTCTGCCCGCCTGGCCTCGCCACGGCTGGCAGAACAGCCAAACAGCTTACCCCCCACCAGCCGCGCCTCCCCGGGGGAGGAGGGGGCTGGCACTGAGCTGTGGCGTGTGGGGTCCGGCGCTGCAGCAGCTGGACCCGCGCCCAAACAGTTTGGGCCGCTTCACCCCCCCCCTCCAATGGGCCTGCTTGGGGCTGAAGCAGGCCGAACTGTTCGGGCGCGGGGGGGAGGGAGGCCGCTGCAGCCCCCAACCCCGTGCGCCAGCCGCCGCCTCCTCCTCTTCCTCCTCCTCTGGGGACGTGCTGCCAGGTGAGCAGTTTGGTATGCTTCACCCTGCCCCCCCTGCTGGCCATGAGCAGGCCTATGGGGGGGGGGGGCGGGGCGAAGCGGCCCAAACTGTTTGGGCGTGGGGCCGGCTGTTGCAGCGCCGGGCCCCGCGCGCCACAGCTCAGAGCCGGCCCCCTCCTCCCCCGGGGAGGCGCAGCCAGCAGGGGGTCTGCTGTTTGGCTGCTCTGCCCACCGTGGTGAGGCTGGGCGGGAAGGTGGGCAGAGCAGCCTGCAGCCCCCGTGGGGCCCTAACCACCCCCCCTTCCAGCTCCCAGGAAGGGTGGGGGGGCCGGGGGCCAGAGACTGCTCACCCACCTGCCTGCCCAGCCTCACTGCGGTGGGCAGAGCAGCCAAACAGCAGACCCCCTGCCGGCTGCGCCTCCCCGGGGGAGGAGGGGGCCGGCGCTGAGCTGGGGGAGGGGAGGAGGCTTTTGATTTCCCGAACATTCAGGAAATCTGGATGCCTCCTCCCCGCCATTGGTCCGAAAAATCAAGGAAGGACTGTATATCTGTTAGTATAAACTGCTCACCTTTGCAACATTATACCATACTCTAACTATTCTGTGTCTATTGCCTGCCATGAAGATTCCTACACTTAATGTTTTATTTATCGTAATATTTCCTGTCATTTTCTCTCCCAATTCCCAGGTGTTGGGAGCTGATGTGCCACTGACTCGTTAATCTGAAGAGGTTTTTAATATGAAAAAAAAATGAAGTCTGTAAACTAAATTCACATTTAACAGGCCTGACTGGACCAGGGAATAAATAAAGCCCTGTTTGAAAATCTATAAAAAAAAATTCCCCTCTCACCCCTATGGGTGGTATGTGTCTTCCTCAACCTCAGGTCCTCTACCAGAGGCCTGGGAGTTTGAGGGTTCTGCGCAGTATCTTAGCTGTTCCTAGCACTGCACTCTTCCGGACAGAGAGCTCTGATGTCGTTCCTGGGATCTGTTGGAGCCACTCTCCCAGCTTAGGAGTCACAGCCCCGAGTGCTCCTACCACCACCGGGACCACTTTGGCCTTCACTTTCCACATCCGCTCTAGTTCCTCTTTCAGGCCCTGGTACTTCTCCAGCTTCTCATACTCCTTCTTCCTGATGTTACTGTCACTTGGCACTGCTACATCTATCACCACCGCTGTCTTCTGGTCCTTGTCTATTAGCACGATGTCTGGTTGATTGGCCAGTACCTGCCTGTCCGTCTGGATCTGGAAGTCCCACAGGATCTTAGCCCTGTTATTCTCCACGACCTTCTGTGGGATCTCCCATCTGGTCTTGGGAGGGTCTAGCCCATACACTGTGCAGATGTTCCTGTACACAATGCCAGCTACTTGGTTGTGCTGTTCAGTGTATGCTGTTCCTGCCTGCATCTTACATCCTGCCACTATGTGTTGGACTGTCTCTGAGGCCTCTCTGCACCTTCTGCACCTTGGGTCCTGTCTAGTGTGGTAGACCCCTGCTTCAATGGATCTGGTGCTCAGTGCCTGTTCTTGTGCTGCTATGATCAGTGCCTCAGTGCTGTCTTTTAGTCCAGCCTTTTCCAGCCACTGGTAGGATTTCCCAATGTCAGCCACCTCCGCTATCTGTCGATGGTACATTCCATGCAGGGTCTTGTCTTGCCATGGCACTTCTTCTGCTTGATCTTCCTCCCATGTCTGCTGCTGCCTCAGGCACTCTCTCAGCAGCTCATCTTTGGGTGACATCTTACTGCTGTACTCCTGGATGCTCTGGGTTTCATCCAGGACAGTGGCTTTGACACTCACCAAACCCCGCCCGCCTTCTTTCTGGCTGGCGTACAGTCTCTGAGTGTTGGACTTGGGGTGGAAACCTCCGTACATTGTGAGGAGCTTCTGGGTCTTCACATCGGCAGCCTCCATGTCCTCCTTTGGCCAGCTCACTATACCGGCAGGGTATCTGATGACTGGCAGGGCGTACCTGTTGATGGCGTGGATCTTGTTCTTCCCATTCAGCTGGCTCTTCAGGACCTGTCTTATCCTCTGGTGGTACTTGGATGTTGCTGTCTTCCTTGCCTCCTCATCGTGAGTCCCATGTGACTGTGGGATGCCAAGGTACTTGTAGCTGGTCTGTATGTCTGCTGTGTGGCCTGCTGGTAGTTCCACCCCATCAGTCTTGACTACCTTTCCTCTCTTTACTACCATCCGGCCACACTTCTCCAGTCCGAATGACATCCCAATATCCTCACTGTAGATCCGTGTCAGGTGGATTAGCGAGTCGATGTCTCGTTCATTCTTAGCATACAGCTTGATGTCATCCATGTAGAGGAGGCGGCTGATGGTAGTTCCACTCTTGAACTTGTATCCATATCCAGTCCTTGTGATTATCTGGCTGAGGGGGTTCAAGCCAATGCAGAACAGCAGCGGGGACAGCGCATCACCTTGGTATATGCCACACTTGATGGCCACTTGTGCAAGCTGTCTTGAGTTGACTTCCAGTGTTGTCTTCCACAGTCCCATTGAGTTCTTGAGGAAGGTCCTTAGTCTCCTGTTGACTTTGTATAGTGCCAGACATTCACAGATCCATGTATGCGGCATTGAGTCGTAGGCTTTCCTGTAGTCAATCCAGGCTGTGCTCAGATTGGTCTGTCTAGACCTTGAGTCTTGGGCGACTGCTCTATCTATGAGCGGCTGGTGTTTTGAGCCTCTGGTGTTGTTCCCAATGCCCTTCTGAGCCGTGCTCATGTACTGGCCCATGTGGTCCTGTAGCTTGGTGGCTATGATGCCTGATAGGACTTTCCATGTTGTGGGGAGGCAGGTTATTGGCCGGTAGTTGGATGGTGCTGTTCCCTTTTGGGGGTCTTTCATGATCAGCACTGTCCTTCCTTGTGTTAGCCAGTCTGGGTGGGAGCCTGCTGCTAGCAGCTGGTTCATCTGTGCTGCTAGGCATTCATATATATGTTATAAAGGAGCAAATGGTTTAGAGCAAGGTCACCAAACTTTGTATTTCATCCTTAAATTATGTACAAGAAATAAAACAATTTCACCTTTTTTCTATAAAGGCAGACATGACACTGAGTACTTAAATTAATGAAGCTGTTGTTATAGTTCTCTTAAGGTTTTGGAAAAGGTTTATGGAAAAAAAAAGTGTGGCTTGCTGCTGCAGCTGCATTAGTCTCAATGTATTTTAGAATTAAAAATGTATAAAACAGTTTTATGACCTGCTTCCCTGTAAAGTAGATCCATATGGAATTCATTATTCCCTTCCTCTACTCAACAGTGTTTAACTCTCATTGATGAACTGAAGTAGCTCAGTGATGCTCAATTTGGGGGGGAAAAAAGGGCTAAATAATCTGAAATAACTCTAAAAAGATGACAAGGAGTTGTGTGGCACTTTAAGACTAACAGATTTATTTTTTGCATGAGCTTTCGTGGGAGAAGATCCCACTTCCTCAGATGCTTCGAACATGGGTGAACTTACAGAAAGGAATCAAACTAAATGCAAGGGGGTGTAAAACATAGGATCAGGTCATAAAGTAACAGCAAATCAGAGCATTTTACAGGCTCAAACCATGGGAAGCCTGAAGTCAAATTACCCTTTGTAATGGGAAAAGAACGCATAGTCTCGATTAAGTCCTGCTTTCACAGAATTTAGCTTGCATATTAATTCGAGTTCAGCTGTTTCTAAAAAGATGGTTAGCCCTTCCAAACAGAAAACAATAAAATGAGTAAGAAAAATAATTGAAAAGACAAAGTAGTTAAAGCAAACTCTGGGGACTAGTATGAACCCCTCCATATACACACGGGGGCATCCTCCTCCCTTGTACCTCCTCCAGTCTGTCTAAAATAGCATGATGGCTGCACTGTGGTACAATGTCTCCTCTTTAGGATCTCTGCAGAATTTGCTCTATTGCAGCTTGACAGAGCTGGAATTCTGTTGGGTAGATTTAAGGATGTAATGGGAATACCACCACCATTCTCTCTGTGAATTAATAGAGCTTAAAAGCTCCTTTGATCCTCTCTTGACCTGTTGCAGGGGAACCGAGACAATAGAAAAATGACTTCCACAGGAGCCTTTGGGGTCAGGTATTTAGATGGTGGTGGGGAAACGTTGCAGGAATGTGGAGCAGCTATTCATGTGGATGGCTCCGGCATCCATGGACATGGTGAATGTACCCTTCCCTGCAGATTGTGTGAATATGTGGGTTTGGGAAGCTCCATCCCCTTCAACCTCCACTGCCCCCTGTTGCAGGATACACCACTTTAGTGCCCCAGTGTGGGGAAATACAAAGGGGGCACAATTAGCAGGTAGGGTACCTATGCGACACTGTTTAATCTACTGCACCAGGGTAGTACAGCCTAGCAGTTGGATCCATGAAGATCCCTAGGTTCAGGGCAGTGTGGCCTAGTGGCCAGAGGCAGTACAAGAACCTCAAGCACAGGTTAGTTTGGCCTACTGGCCAGAGTCAGTAGAATAGTCTATGATGGGGAACAGTGGCCAGATAGGGGGGGACTCAGGCCCACCCGCTCCACTGAGCCCTAGCCCAGGGCCCTATGAATGCCAGGGGTATGGCCCCAAGTCAGTGGGGATTCAGACCAAAATACAGTGACTGGGTTTTCACTACACCCTAAACTCACCCTCCAGGCCCCCTGCGCTACTTCCTACCTTGGCTGAGCAAAGTCCTCCTTAAGCACTGGACCGTGGCTTTGTGTGACCTGGAAGAACTGTTGTCAGCTTTCTTAAAGGTCCTGGGTTTCAGTCACGAGGTGCTCCTTGCAGGGTAATCACTCTTTAGAATCCCCTCTGGCCACTGAGTCTCCCTCAGCTTGGGGCTGATGCAGCTCTGGCGCAGGAGCTCCCAGCAGACATCCTTCCTCTCTGCTGCCCAGCCTAGACTGAACTGAGTCGCTTCCTTTTATACTGGGGCAGCAGTCTGAGTATGCCCAGCAGCATCTAGGGGGCGGGGCTTCCATCGCCTATAGTGTGTATTGAGCTTTTAAAGTGCAGGGTGGGGCTACCCCATCAAACCCCCAATTGCCATACCCTTGAAAGGATGCTTAAATAAAGTTCAACAGGTCACCTTTGCAACTATTATTCATTATTTGTAGTTAGGTAGCACATAGAGGCTCCAGCTAAGATCAATATCTTCTTGAGCTAGGCAATGCATCAAACATAGCGAGAAGAAGAACTTGCTTTCAAGGTCTTCTAGTCTAACTATATATAGTCAAAGGTTGGTAGATGGGAAGAATGATTACCCTAACCCTCATTTTATAGGTTCCAAACTGAGGCACAAAGAAATTAAATGATTTATCATAGAAGAATTTATCCAGAGGCAGGGTGAATTGAACCAAGCCTGCCAGAATCCTAATCCAATGCTTTATTTAGTACCCGTTAGACTTTTTCTTCCTCTCTAGCTGCCCCCTATGAGTTTTCCCAAAAAGGATTGTAAACTGTCCCTTATATTTTGGGAATTTATGTGTTGTTCTGCTTCACTATTCCTAGAAATTTTTCTTCTTAAGTTCTATTCCTAAGATGCGTAACATTCCTTATAGGAATGATAAATGAACTATGTTAAAGAGACATGACTACAACACTGCATGCAAATGAACCATGTGGCATGAATTTACATCATATAGTTCATGTGAATTGCTTCAAGGAATGATCAAAAATCAGCAAACAATATCAATAGATACACCTTTGTGTAGAGGATCCCAATAATTTTAAGTAGTAGTTTATTTTTCATTAATTTAAGTACTGCAGGTTGAACATCACTGCGGCCAACTGTGGTCCACAATAATGTTCTATGAATGCTTTCCACATGCAGAGTCATCTTAGGGCATCTTCAGAACAACAGGAAGTCTTTACTTATGAACCAGAGTTAGCATGTGTGTCAATGGTAGCTATATAAACAAATTCTACAGCTATAACTATTCACACCTATGTTTAAATAAAAATCTAGAAAGCTTTGCACACATAAATGGCACCTTAAAGCAGGGGTCTCAAACACACGGCCTGTGAGCCACATGTGGCCCAAAGATATTTCCCGAAGCCCTCAACAACACTATTGTTACCAAAAAAAGCAAGGAGTCTTGTGGCACTTAAAGATATATGCAGTATATGCAATATTGTTGTATGAAAAGGTTTCAGTGGTGTGGCCCTCGGGCTAACATACTAGTCATCATGTGGCCCTCGTGGCGATTTGAGTTTGAGACCCCTGCCTTAAAGAATGAGGAAAGTTGACAGGGTGGGAGTAAAGCACATAATCCATAGTTTCTCTCTCTCTTTCTATTAAGCTAAATGATTATGAGATTCTCTCTCTCAAAATTTATTTGTTGGATGGCTGGCAAATACATGTTCTTACTCAACTGTGCTTACTCCACTATTCATTCCACTACTAGTTTGTTGTGACACAGGATGGGCTTGATGGATGTAACCGATATGCAGCCAAATAGTACTCCACAGTTGTCACTGGGGTGCACACCCTTGAAATCACATCCAAGCACATGTGCTCACTTTGTGTTCAAAGAGAAAGTAGTAGAAGCCTGCAGAAATTGCTTCTTGGTTATGCTCTACTCATTCCTGAGTCTGGAGAAGGAAGGGGAAGGGGAAGACTCATAGAAATTCCACAGATGTAGGCAAGGTTATTTTTACTCTTATGAAAAAAAACTTATAGAATGTAACAGAGATTAAACCAAGAAAAGTCATGTAAGAGGGAGGCCAAATCTACCCTTCAAGGGAAGCTCAGCTCAAATTCCAGACTTGCTCAGCTACAGTTCCTTTGTTCTGGGCTTTTCTTATTCAGTTGGTAACACTATTTCACACAAAACCAGTTTCTAACAGTCCTAATTGCCCCCATAGGGCCTTGACTCTGGCACTTCTCAGCCCTCCCCAGCTGAGGCTTCCCCACCAGTAGGTTCCCCCCTCTAGGTGTCATCCTCTCAGGCCTCCTGGCCGAAAGGTGTAAGAACCCTCTCCTCTGTCTTTTCCCTAAGCTTGGGTCTTCTGTATCTGCTCTTTTGCCTAAAAGCCAGGGATGGCTTATAAATGGTTTCGTGTAGGGCACGTGACTGACAGTAAGCATATCATCTGAAATTAGAGATTCGTTTTTAAAGGGCCATAACAGGATTGTTGTAGTATGCATCCGCACCCCAAAGCCCAGAGCTCTGTTACAATTCTATAGAAATGATTCAACCTCCCCAGCAAACAAACAAACAAAAAACCTATATAAATTGCACAGAAAGAGATATCTTTAACATTGAAGTCTGCAATAGGGAACATATCCCTACCATGGAATTCTATAGGCTGGTGAACAATTCTATATTCTGTTGTATTCTTCAGGAGTCTTCTACAAGTTTATAAACAAAAGATCAATTTCCAGGATGCTACTTTACTTCTAACTTTTAGGTAATCATATACTGAAGGAGCAGTAAATGTTGTTTCAGAGTCTAATGGGACTCTTTCTGCAGCCAGAGTACTAGTGAAGAACCATCCTTTGTGAGAGATAATTCTAAGCTATCAAGTAAGCCTAGTAATTAGACCTGTGCTTCTACCTAAATTATATTTGTCTTCTTCAGTGCCTCTGTGGTTTTACTTCTCGTACTGTAACTCCATATTGCATTTCTAATCATTACTTCACCCCTGCTTTTTAAAATGTATCACAGCTCTGTGATACCAGCTGTTGTTTTCTTTACTAATGAACTTCACTTGCAGAAAAGGATTTAAATTTTTTTGAACCTCATGCTTGCTCCCTGCAAGTCTCTTTTTTAAAGCTCCCAAGACAAAAAGAAAAAGAGCTGTCTCACACTTAGCCCTGAAGCCAGTGATACTTTGGGAGTTAAACTTGATAAAGAACTCATGTGTTGGATGATGGGGCCATAATCATCTTTTAATTCTTTTCCAATTTAGGAGTTTGAGGACTTATTCATATGAAAAAGCTGAACTGGTTTAATGTAAACTGGTTTTTAAACCAAAATAATGAAAGCAGCACAAAAGGCTGTGTGGACAGATGCAACCACTGATTGTTAAGATTGATAGAACAATAGAACAACACAAAGTTAAGCATACATTTAAGTGTGCAGGTTCAGAAGAGTGACTTTTTTTTTTGATTTAGTTGAATCTGTTCCCAACCGACTTAAGCTAAACCAAAATAAGCCACTGAAACCAAAATGAGACTGCTCTTTTGCACCAGTTTAACTATAGAGGCTTAAAATAATACATTAAGTTAAACTGGTACAGCTTTCCTGTGTGGATGAGTACCTGTTCATCATAAGATAGCAGCAGAACCATATATCAGTTGTGAAAAGCAACTGATAAGCAAGAACATGTAAATTATCACAACATAAATTACTGTAGCACTGAAACCATAGTAATTACACAAGAGATGCAGCAAACCATCCCACTGGCAAAAATAGCTGTACAAAGCTCATAGAATTTAGCTTGCAAGCTTGAAAGATCGGACTTCATTCAAAAAGTCAAAGCTCAAAAGGAAATAAGGATTATTAACTGAGTGGCTAAATCTCTCTTAAGGATGTTTCTCATCTCATAAGGAAATCTGTACTTCTGTTCTAAATTCTTCCAAGGTGTCATATTATTAGTGTTTTGTGGGAGGGGTCGAGGTGTTTTGTTTTTTTAATTCTAGAATGTTTAAAAGCAGAGCCAGCAGCAACAAATTTCTAAGGAATCTCAGGGATTTAGGTTTTTCACAACAATACACACAGCACAACTTGAATCCCCAAGTAAGTACTGCACTAAGTTTGGTTCACAGAAACTATACAGGATCTGTTGTGAAACATCCTATCAAGTGAATTGGGGACATATTGGTCTTCTACTACTAGATTTTAATGGGAGCTTTGTTGATGAACCAGTTGATACATATACTTCGATTCTTAGCTTGTCTGTGGCTATTTTACACCAGTCTATATGTGCTAATTTTAAGTTCAGCAGAGCTGACCTTTGAAGGAGTCTCCTTGACTGAACCATTCTAATGGCTTCTAGGCCATGCAAATACAGCTGGCTTGACGTATATGGGCATGGCCAAGAAAAGAAGCAAGGCTGGAGCAAGGCTGTGCTCTGACAATCACGACTTTGACAAAATACCATTTTTGGGGAGTGCTCCAATTTATGAAGGAAGTGACCCATCAAGTGAATAGGCCTGGAACCAGCAAGTAAGATGAGGGATAAAGGTGGCTTAAAACAGTTTAGGTACAGGCCAGGATCTGAGCTGCAATTCTTAGATTAAAAAATCATACTTTACAATACTTGCTTATACTTCAGCCTCAGAAACAGCTAATAATAATTATAGACTTCAGGCAAGTGAAAAATATCCTTGTGTTACAGCAGCTGTGTAAATAAGAGACAGTAATCTCACTAGCAAAGATGGTTTAAGAAAGTTAAAGTAAAACTGCAGTCAACAAAGTACCAACCAAGGGCACTTTCAGTGAAGCAACAGTAGATGCTTCTTGGGAAATGAAAAGGTGGGCTACAGGTGGAATAGTCACAAATTGCTTCCTACAAGCTTTTCTAAGAAGAAATTGTAGGTTATGTACATGTTAATATAGAAATAGGAGATTTGTGTGTGTGTATTAACTTTCATGGCAAGCTCCATAACAACATTCTGAAGAACTTTTTCCTTCCATTGACTGTGCTAACATATCTTCTATGTTCATGAGCCCAATAAACTTGGCAGTTTTTAAATAAGGCCAATTCACTCGCCAGCCAAGTTTTCTTTAGCTTATCCAACTCTTGCAGCAGTGATCACGCTTTTTTCTTCTTAAGAATAGCCAATATTTTTTGCAAACTCTGTACTTGTAGCTTTGTACTCAGTGAAAATTTTGCAAAGTTTGTCTAACCAGGTAAATGTTTGGGTCCTCAACACCAGCCCATTTTTTCATCTGAATTGTTCCCTTCTTAACAGTTGCATGTTTCTGTGTGAGAGTCTGAAATATCATGGGCAGTTGTACTTTTGTGATAAATTACTGTTTTCATCCATCAAACAAAGTTCCTCAATGCTCACCTTGAACACAATTTATGCTATCCTATCCAACGTCCTTTTCTAAGTCAGCAGGGTGCAGTTGGCACAAAGTCAGCTAGACAATCAGGTTTACACTGGCTTGCAACACTTGAGACTTTTGAAAAGCACAGTGTCTCAAGTAATGCGATTAGAGTCTTGATCATTCTTTGGAAAGGTGTCTGACACCTGACTCTTCCTAGTGAGGTGTATTACCTGTGCACATTGATTTGCAACAAAGTATTTCTCAATAAGTATTTCCACTTAACATTTACTCTCAGGGAACTTGTGTACTGGGAGATATTTACGAATTGCTTTCATCTTAAAAATAAATCACCTCTAATTCCTCTAAGCGAAATCAATCAAAGTCTGTAAAAAATGGACTGGTGGTTTGGTCGATTCTGGCAGAAAAGTAAACAGCACTTCAGCTTTTCTCCACCATTAAGGTCTAAATGGCCTAGAAAGTAAATCAATATCTCCAGTCAGCCTTCTGGCTATTGTTTAGCCAGTAGATATGGATTTTCTCTTGCTTACTGCACTCCTTTGGGACAGAACTATAATCCTCAGAGAGTAATAATAAGTTCGTTATCTGGTTCAGCTCTCTGTTGTACATTTAAATGGACCACATCCATCAGCAGCACTTGTTAAAGTTAAAGGATGATGACATCCCATTCAACCTATTTCACAGTGAAACACAGTGCAATATATCGTGGGTGAAATTATCAAAGTCCTATTTGTCATCAGTCTATTAAAAACAAAATATTCTGAGTGGGGTAAACATAGTAAGGGGGGGCTGGGAGTTAAATCCCAATTTCTAGATGGAAAACAATTTCTTTGTTAATGAGTTAAATTATAGTATAGTTTATTTTTGCCATATACCAGACAATCTTTCATTATTCATATCAATCTGTTTCAAATATTTCTGGTTAAATAATGCTCTGAAGCAGACAGCTGTCAGAACCAATCAGTACTTCTAATTTTCATTTCTGAGCCACCAGATGTTTGCTGGGCCAAAATGATTTCCTCTCTTCCCATATAGGAGTGAGCAGAAAGCCTGCATATGGTTAGACACTCTGTAGTATTAGAGCCTCTGCTCTGAGATGCAGAGTCTTTCCTATGTTCACAACTAGAGTTATACTCCATGACACTGAGTACTCCCTTTTGCTGTGTACTTACATTTTCCTTGATTAAAAGAAATAGTCTTCAACTATAACAAAGCCACATGATATTTTTACTATCAATAGTTTCCTTTTGGGTTAGGGTTAGAGCTCAGGTACAGCTTTTGTTTCTTTTGTTCTGAATATTAAACAGTTCAAATACCCAATAACTAAGCTATACCTACTTCCAGAAATCACCATTTAGAAAAGAATAGTTACTTACCATGGTTTCTGTGGTTCTCTGGGAGGACTGCCTGCTTGGACACATGCTGTAAATGGTACACATTCCTTGGGTACATGAACTGAAGTATTTGAATATTAGTGTCTGTCTGGGATGTGAATGCACCTTGTCTGTGTTCTCATACCCAGCCCCAACCACCACCCAGCTCTTCCTTGTAAAGCAAGAACAAATAAGTCCAAAATAGTTGGGAAGAGGGGCAGGGAAGTGGCACCAAAGGGGTAATCCTCTTGAAAAACCACTATTACAATGGTAAGTAACACTTCTGTCTTCTTTGAAAACTGCTTGCATGGATCTTGATTGTATGTAGGCAATAGACTATACAGACATCAGACAAGAGGGAGGGTCAACAGAAATAAAGATTGGAGACCTGTTCTCCCAAACTGAGCATCCACCAGGCTAAATAGTTATGGGGTCACCAGCACCATCTCTTCTTCCATATTTAAGGTGACCACCCATCCTGAATTGGCCAGGACAGTCCAGACGGTATGGGGAGCCTTGGTATTCTGGGCCCTCCACTTGCCCTGAATGATACATGCCTGGGGTAGGGGACACAGGCCGGGGATTTCCCTCCACAGGTGGAAGGTCTGGGGTTCCTCACAGTGGCCTGTGATCCCTGGAGGCTCTTACCACCACCACCACCCGGCTCTGGTTTTCAGCAAGCCTGAGCGGAAGAGGAGGAGCAGACTTAGGGCCACAAAGGGAAGATGGCTTCCTATTTTGCCCTTTTAAAAAATGGTCACTCAGTCCACATTTTGTGCAGGGCCTGATATGACAGACATGCTATAAGGTAGCCTCAGAGAATGCCTACTGGATTAAGCCCTGCAAGCAAGACAGACTCGGAAACACCCAGTCTGAGGATCCCACCAGGATTTAGACGTGAGCTAGGCACTGAGCAGCTCAGGGTTTTCAGGACTTAGGCAGCTTTGTGCATACCAACTAGCACAAATGTAGGCAGTCAAGGGAATTTACATGTGGAAACATGGGCACCTAAGGACTTTATGGGCCTACAGGTTGATGCAGTAGCTAAGTATGTGTTTTGAGAATTTAAATTTGGGATTAAGGCACCTAAATGTATTTGTGGAGCTAGCTTTGTAAATGGGACTTAGCTGTCTAAGTCACTTAAGCCTTAGAATGCTGCATAGAGCACCATCTAAATAACTAACAGTCCAGGCCTTAGAGTCAGCCCTCTTAATGTCTAATTTCTTTGTGAAAAGTATACGTAAGTTGAATATTTTAGGTGGAAATCAGAGCCACTTTACAGTGTGGACAAAGGACTACCATACCCTTACAAAGCACTGTATAGCTGCATATCAACCTGGTTTTGGCCTGCAAAACATAAAAATAGAAAAAAAAATATCCCACTATATCCATAGGATTGTGGGATTTACATCACTGGCTTTGATTAGATATATTCCCTATTTCCTATGACATAAAAATGATAAAATACAAAACAGAGTCAAAGGTTTATAGAAAAGTGTTTGCAATCAATTATGCCTTTAGTGTTCTTCATATTTTTTATCCCTACCTTACGTCTCTGGACTATATTTATGTGCACAGTATAAAAACAGTTTATTTTCAGTTTAATAATTGAAAAGAAACATTGTGAAGTGTCTGTCACTCAAATATTTGGGCTCCTAGGATGAAATCCTGGCACCACTAAAAAGTTAATGGCAAAATGCTCCTTGATTTCAATGGGGCCAGTATTTCACCCCTAATCTTTAAAAACATTTAACTGTAGCTCTATTGAATGCTTGATTTTTGCAGTACTGATTTTATAATGCATATCTTTGCCATCACATTTTGGTTTTAACCTGAAAGCAAATTAAAAAAAAAAATCAATTTGGCTATTTTAAAATGTGGTTATGATAAGAAAATGAACTCTGTAAAAATAGTATGCTGTTACTTATTCTGCTCCCTGTGTAGCTTGGACTGAGGAAAGTTGCCCATCCAGACCACAGTACTTTTCCAGGCTCCATCACTTACTTGATATATGACCTTGGGAAGCAATGTAGGCAAAAATTTTTTTTAAAATGAATGCCTAAAGTTTTCCATATTTAAGCATCCACAAATGCCAATGAAGTCATAAAAAGGTAGACAGAATTTCTGTACTGCAATTAAGGTAATCAATGGGAAACTCAGCACCTCTGAAAATCAAAACCTGCCTCTTAAGAATCTAAACTTAAACAAAAAGACCATTAATTGCTCTGTAGCTCATTTCATAATCCATCTGGAGAATGGATGTCCAACTCTAGAAAATGTTTTGAGATGTACAGATGAAAAGCACTACAAATCCCAACTATTATCAAAAGCAATTTCTCCTTAAATGGGAGAAAGATAGTAAGACTCATAAGGGTCACATTCTAGGCAACAAAAGCTATGTCTACACTAGCCAATTAGTTCGTGTCTACACTAGGCTTTGCCTAGTTTGAACTCAAATTTCTTAGTTCAAACTAAGCAAAGCTTAGTCCAAACTACTAAATTTGAGTGGCTAGTTCAGACTAAGCGCTTAGTTCAAACTAGTGCAATGTAGACACAGACTAATGGCTTAGTTTGAACTTTTTTAGTTCAAACTAAGCCATTTAGTTTGAATTAGCTGTGTTTACTAGTTCAAACTAAAAAGCTGCAGTTAGTTCGAAGTAACCAGGTACTGCTTACTTCGGACAAAGGAAATCTGAATGAAGCTTTGTGATGCAGACATAGCCATAGAGGCTATACAGAAAAGTCTTAGAACTGACATAACTAGATCTTCCCTGTTGAGGAACTTCCAAAGATGTGTAATCAATTCAGTTTTAAGACATCTCTTTTCTTGTTTATACCACTTAGTGCAGTAAGCATGAATGGCGCTTAGCCTAAGGGAAAGTTGGTATGCTCCCAAACCACAAATTCCTGCTGATCAGCTGCTGCTTGAATATTTTCTCTCCTTGCTGAGCCCATGAAATGTATCATGAGAATTCCATGACTGTAGTCAGAGACATACTTTGGCTAGCCTGGCCCATGAGCAAGAATGATGGCATGAGGCATTCAAACAGCAAACTTCCATGGGATACTATGTAGTTCAGACAGATGCAATTTAATGCAGAGGTAAGCTAAAATGAAAAATTTCAATTCAAGGATGTTGAATGTTTGGACTGGGGAAGGAAAAAAAACCTGTTCCAAATAAAGTTGCAAAATTTCATCTCAATTTAGGATGGAAACAAAGGTCAAAATATTGAAATTTCCAACAGGATAAAAATTTCTCATCAATTATGGTAGAATCTCAGCACCTCACTTTAAAATGCATTTAGCCTCACAATCCATTTTTTTAGTTATGGAAACACCATTCTTCCCATCTTACAGATCAGAAACTAAGGCCCAGAGAGAGTAGGGTCACACAGGAAGTCTGTGTTGTAGTAGGGAATTGAGCCAGGGGTCCCCAAGTCCTTAGCTAGTGCCCTAACTGCTGAACAAGCTTTCTTCTCTGATTGTAGGGCCACTTTTTAAGTTAATAAATGGGTATAAATCAAAAGTAGCAGGTGAAATTGAAGTCAGAATCTGTCTCTAAGTCCAACAAAATATATTTTCCTGAAAACAGAGTTGATGAACACGCCCCCCCCCCCCCAAGATAACCTTGAATTCAAAAAGGTGTAGATTAAAAGACATATTAGGAAAATTGTACAGATAACTAAGTGAATTCATTGGTGTTACATACTGAATATGATCAACTGTTTATAGAAAACAACATTACCAGGATGTAACATGACCTTCTACCCCTACTGGAATTGCAACAGGAAAAGATAACGACAAGGGAAACATCCAATATTACAGCAAACAGACTGCTAATCAAAACTTTATTGATCCCTCATTTTTGTCAAGGTCATTTAGTGTTTTTAAAAATGATCTCACACTAAACCTTTATAGAAAAACTGGGTTAATTTGATTTACAGAGTAAAATACTATTAATTATGGAAGACAGTCAATAAGAAAGCTAATTCCGTTAAACACAAAAGCAACTTTAGGGTGCTTTTGATTTATGATTATGATTGTGATGATAAAATATTTGCAATTCTCAACATCCTCTGAACTGTTAGTAATAAGACTAAAAATTCAGGTAGGAAGGTAGAACCAGAGTGTAAGCAGAAAACAGCACTACAAAAACCAATATCTTTCGAACAGTAACTGGTGAACATTTGGATTTAAGAGAGTAGACAGAGGAAGACAACTGGACTATTGTTTCTGTTGTATAGTACATGAACTGCTGTTTTTTAAAAAACATGGCCATGGTTCTGTCTTGTTGCTGGCTGGTTCTTTTCTGTATCAGTGTCACAGAATGCAACTCCAAAGGTCCAAAGGGGCAGCCGTGTTAGTCTAGTTCAGTAAAGCAAACAAAGAAGGAGTCCTGTGGCACTTAACGACTAACAAATACATTTATTGCATGAGCTTTCATGGTGAAAATCCCACTTTGTCAGATGCTTTGAAGTGGGATTTGCTCCCACAAAAGCTCATGCAATAAATATATTTGCTAGTCTTTAAGTGACACAGGACTCCTTGTTTGGTTGGTTTAATTCCAAAGGGGCAGCCTTGTTAGTCTGGTTCAGCAAAACAAACAGCCCTGTGGCACTTTTAAAGCCTAAAAAATCAATTTATCGTGTGAGCTTTCATGGGAGAAAATCCCATTTTGTCAGACACTTGAAAATGGAGAACTTACAGTATGGGACGGAAAAATAAATCCAGCGAAATATGAGCGACAGGTACAGGTCAGACTATTTCAGCAAATAAACAAATTATTTAGATTCAAACTGTGTGGACTTCTCTCAAAGGGTCATGTGACAAATCTGTTAGTTTTTAAAAGTGCCACAGGACTCACTGAATGTTTAAGTTACTTCAATTGACAATTCACCAGTATTCACAGTGCTTAATTTGTGCCATGGCTTCCAGAGCTCAGATCCAGCACCTCCAGACTTGTCAGTTCTTAGCTCTGTCACTCTGGGTTTACCATGTCATTTATTAAAGTAAAAAAATTGCTTCAGCCCCAGTAACAATTTCTTTGAATGAATCATTGGGCATTTAGTATATATTTCCCATTGTGAGCTATCAGTAAAAATTGTCATTGTATACTGTAATTAAGGCAACCAAAAAAGATATCCAAAGGCCAAACTTGCATAGCTTTCATTTTTTATTAATTGAGATAGGAATATTGTGGTACTCTTGCAGATTAAAACTTATGAATGTCATTATGCATTTCAGACAAAAGAATCCCATAATAATACATCACACAAGAGTACTCTTGCAAATGTGTAGGAGTTCCTGCACCCACCAAACATGGCTCCAGAACAGTAGAATCTATTTGCCAAAACCATCCATAAAGAGGTGCCCTTGTCTCTCTCTCTCTCTCTTTGTGCCCATTCACTGCCTGACACGAATCTGTGGTACATAGGGAGTAGGACAGGTGAGAGTGTACTAGGATGTATTTGTGCATGACCCTGTCAAATAATGCATGCACTAGCACTGTCTCTTGTACAGATGCAATGATGCGCAAGTCCCTCCATTTTAATGCTACATAAAGTGATGCAAGATCAACCCCTTAAAGGGACACTATAAGACTAAAATTCATGTATTAAAATAAAATTTAGTTATTATTATTAGAAAGAGATTATAAAGAAAGATAAGAGAACTGGAAAAGTTAAACGCATCTGTCACTCTCCTTCCTACCAGCATTGTCCACTACGGTGACTGCCCATCTCAAATTAGGTGATATAGTCCTGTAATGCATCCAATATTACAGCAGACAGACTGCTAATCAACACATCATCAATCCCTCAGTTTGTCAGGGTCATTTAGAGTTTTAAAACATGTCTGGGTCCCAGGCTGTATAACACCAGGACAACATTGGTCCCACATTCCCTTTAGCACCATTCTATGCCTGCTCAAGATGCAGGGGCAGTACCACTATCTTCCCAGGTGAGACTGAGCTGGGCCTTAGTTCCCCCCTTATTGTGAGAACACACCTCTGCTCCTCTATGGTCCCCCAGGTCACATTTGCTGGCCAGAGCTGGAGCATGATAAGAGCTGCCCAAGCAGCCTGGACCACTGTGGGGAGCCCCAGAATCCCAGAGCCTCCACCTACACACGGTGGCACAATCCAGGAGTCGGGACTGGGGCTAAAGACCGCTCTTTGGCACCCCCGGCACCTCCTATCCAAGGCCTGGGGCTCCTCACAGCGGGTCGGGCTTCCTGGGAGGCTCTTACTACTGCCCAACTGGGACAGAGGAGGGGCAGATGTGTGTCTCGCTTTTACCTTTTGAAAAGGTAATCACCATAACTCCAGCTCCAGGTATCCCCATTTCTTGGTGTGGAGACAGTGGGAGCCAGGATGTTCATAATTTTCAGAGCTCTTGTCTCATTTTGTTTATAGGCAAAGGCAGACACTTTGCACCGGTTACACTTGGCTCATGTTTTCAAGGTTAGTGGTTTGTTTTTGTTTTTGTTTTTGTTTTTTTTGCTACCACAGCAACTAGAAATTGGATTTAATTTTTTTTTAATTTAAGATGCTGATGCAATCAAATTATTTCAGAAACCAGGGCCCTAGGTATGGACTATAGTGCTTATGCCTTCATTTGGCTCTGCCTACAGCTGGCCTCTGTGACAATGTATAGATTTTTACCTTTTTCAATATGAACGATGGCAGCAGACCCAGTCCTCTATGTTGTGCAGTTTAGAGGCAGCAAA
Organism: Podocnemis expansa; assembly: GCA_007922195.1. NCBI lineage: Eukaryota > Metazoa > Chordata > Testudines > Podocnemididae > Podocnemis > Podocnemis expansa. Next base: position 23,810,090 of record ML681964.1, on the reverse strand, counting down.
GAAGGCACTTTAGAGAGCTGAGCAAATTCTAACCACCACAACCAATTTTTCTACAGAAGAGTCTTTCAACAGAGCATCATTAAAACATAGTGCAAGGTGCAGGAAGAACAGCCCAAACTAAAAACATTGTCATCACTAAAAGCTTTCATAATATTTGCTTTGTTCTCATGTGAACATCATGGCACTTAATTCTGATATTCTGTCATTTTTCTAGCATGTTTAGAAGGCAGTCAAAAAGACCAGTACTCTTATGCTTTCCATCAAAAACCTTATAATGCAGAATTGCTAGTCTTCTATTAAAATCCCTTGTTAATCCAGTGAGTAGTTAGGCTGAAGAAAGACTGTGTCATATAGTTTACAGTCCACACGCCAGCAACAAGTAGTATAGATCTACTGGTTTCTATTAGCATTAGTGCTTCCTTGTGCATTTACAGACACTATCATTGTTTGCAAGAGGGGATTTAATAATGTGGCTATGCCAGCATAAGTAATCCAGCATAGCTCCCATCTTTCAAACTGTTAGATGGCTGCATACCTGATTTTCATCCACCTTGCACCCTGAGTAGTTATTTACACTTGAAGAAAATGAGTACATAGTTGTAAAATGCTGCCAAATCAGAATTCTAGCATTTTATAAAAGTTTATAGTTTACTTTCCAGACTATTACTCATTTCGTGTTTCTTATTAAGTATAGGCATCATAGTAAACTAACTTTTACAGTACATTGAAAAATGATGATTTTTCATTCTTGAATCATAGTATCATAGGAATGAAAGACTGGAAGGGACTTTGCTAGGTTACCTAGTCCAGTCACCTGTACTGAGACAAAATAATTATTAACTAGATTATTCCTGACAGGTTTGTCTGACTTGTTCTTAAAAACCTCCAATGAGGAAGATTCCACAACCTTTCTAGGTAATTTGTTCCAGTGCTTAAGGACCCCTCCCATTAAACAGTTTTTCCAATATCAAACAAATTTCTCCATTACTTCTTGTCCTCTCCTCAGTAATGCAAGAAGCTCAAAACCAAGTCAAGTGGTTCCTACTGAAACTTTCCACAAGAAGTCAATGAAAAGTTGTATTCAACTACGTGAAGTTTCAATCCCTAAAGTAAACTTCTGAGAATATTATGAAGTCAGAATGCATATTGGTTACCCATTCTCAGCTAGCTTGAGAAAGGGTGGAGTAGAGGATTATGTTTAATGAAACTTAAAACTGTGACTAGTAATTACACAATTCACAACCAAAAAAGTTTTGTACTGAACATTCACCACTGCAAGTTTCTAATTACTTATAATTTATATCACTTAAAAACTACTAAACAACTTTTCCTGAATGGAATCTTGTCATGTGAAAAGTTGTGAATTCCCTGTGCCAATCATCTTTAGTTAAAAAAAGAACAAGAGTTCTGTGGCACCCTATAGACTAACAGCTTTCTGCGGGCATAAGCTTTCAGAGTAGGTTGGGGCGTATGAAAGCTATCAACTGAAGAAATTTGTTAGTCTTTAAGGTACCACAGGACTCTCGTTGTTTTTGCTGTACACAGAACAACACATCTCGCTTTTTGAAAGTTAAAAAAGAAATACGTTTCCTGTTCACCAAGTTGGATTTTCCTCAAATATGATCTACAGTTATAAGCCAAAAACATTTTTTGCCTCTATTTAGAGAGCTAACTTTTTAAAGCACTATTGAAGTCATAGTATTGTACAAAAGTGTTCAGTTTTGTTATATGTAAAAGAGAAACTAACTGTATTTGCTACACTCAAAGTACAGTAGGATCCAAGGACACCTTTTAAAAATTACTCCATCCTTAGTAAGAATCCTAAAGCTACATAATAATTTTGTATTATTTATCTAAATAATTAAAAAAAATGTTATTTTCTGGCAAATATATAGCCTCTTTTTGATTACCACCAGAAATAACATTAAACTGAAATCCATAAATCATTCTTTCTGGTGTTAAACCTCTGTTAATAGCCTTTAATGCACAGATGATACTATAAGCTAACTTAAAACCAGAAAGACACATCTGGCTTTAAATCTCTGTGAGCCAGAGGCCTGATGTTAGCTATCATCTGCTGATGGGTTTTCTTTAAAGTGCATAATAATCAATTTAAATTAATTGTGTAAAGATTAAAGCAGGTACCATGTCTTAAATGAATTGAAGTAGCAGTTAAAAAGTGCTATATGTTCCCAGGTTCTAAGTATCTGCTAGCCACAAATTACTCTAGGTTGACATGATGTCCCCATTGGTGCATAGCAGTTTCACACTGCAGTGATAAGTTAATTTAACATTGCATACATTGTGTCCCATTTGTTTGCCTTTATAAAGAAAAGTCACAAATCTATTCTTCAAATGTACATACAACAGAATTCTGCAGGTACCAGGGGAATGGTTAGAAGTCTCTTCAGAGAGAAAAAACTCAGTCTGTAGCTTCTGAGGTAGATGCATCCAGCCAGAAGAGTAGAAGAAGAAATTTTGGATGTTGCATTCAATAATCATAGATCCACCAGCGATGCCCCACACTCTCCCCTAAAACACCCCTGTTCTCTGTCCAAACAAAGCCATGTAAAGCTACACTCAGGGGTTGCCCTGCATCTTTCCTTGCATAGTGGAACTACATTTGATTTAGTGTATCAGGTCACGTATGCATGTAGAGTGGATGTATCCTACCCAAATAAATGTCCTCATTTGCATTGGGAGCTACTGAGTACTCCACACTTTCAGAAATCGGGACCCTTATTTAACCATCTACATGAAGCTGTGCAAGCCTAACTCAGGAGCATACTTGTCTAGGTCTTTAAGTCATGACAATAACACTTAAGGACTAACAAGAATTTCAGATTCAATTTTTTACCTGTGCATTGTTACAATTGTTATTTTGATAGCATACAGGAGGACCAGTCATGGACTAGGAGCCCATTACACTAGATACTCTATGAACATAAACCAGAAAGACTCTTCCTTGCCCAAACAACTTGCAACGTAATGGACTCTTTTGTCCTGCCTCACTGGTCGGATAATAGGATGTTAGTACTTAAAAGGACAGAAGATTTCTGAGAGACCATCAGCAGTATTTCTTATGTAATGGTTCCCTCCAATTCAGAGAAACAGTATTGCCAACCATAATGTTCAAAAAAATTTGGAACAAAAACACATTTGGCATTGATTTTATTTATTCTTTTTTGGTGTCTAGCCTCACCAGTAGCTTGGGTCAAATGATGCTTTTCTTTACTACCATGGGGGGCAGAGAATTAGATTTTTGGGTTTTTTAAATGAAAACTGAGATTTACTTTAATTTATATTATACACAGATGAACACCTAAGCTACAAAGATTTTTTACAACTTCATATCCCCAGCCAAAGGGCAATCATTACACTTAGTGAGCCTGCTACTAGAACAGCCAACATTTTAAAAATGTGTGATTCCGCCCTCAAAATATTATTTATTGCTGTTTGGTGTCCAGTTTATTCTGATTTTTTTCTATTCCCTCCCATGAGAGCAAAGTAAGCACCTGCAGTCTAGAACATACAGAGATCCCACAGTAACTGCAGTAAATAAAAGCATGTTATGTTATGCCATGCCACATGCACTAGTTGGCATTCATTCAGCTCACTGTAGCTGAAAAATAACTGTGCGCATCTCTGCCCCATTAACACTGTGTTAATTATTGTCATTGTCTCCTCAGTGGTTTGTTTATGACAGCTCTGGGTGACAGCGATATTGGGACGTTCTGTCAAAGCCATTGCCTGATGCGATTTTTATTGGCATAAGATCTGTCTTTCCTGTAGCTAGCTACATTAGAGAAAACAGTGTGTTTCATTAAATCTAAATGTTACTGCTTGCATTAGATTGCTTTGTGTGTGTGTGTGAGATACATATTATATATAAAAAAATTCCTCTCTCACCCCTACGGGTGGTATGTGTCATCCTCAACCTCGGGTCCTCTACCAGAGGCCTGGGAGTTTGAGGCTTCTGCGCAGTATCTTAGCTGTTCCTAGCACTGCACTCTTCTGGACAGAGAGCTCTGATGTCGTTCCTGGGATCTGTTGGAGCCACTCTCCCAGCTTAGGAGTCACAGCCCCGAGTGCTCCTACCACCACCGGGACCACTTTGGCCTTCACTTTCCACATCCGCTCTAGTTCCTCTTTCAGGCCCTGGTACTTCTCCAGCTTCTCATACTCCTTCTTCCTGATGTTACTGTCACTTGGCACTGCTACATCTATCACCACCGCTGTCTTCTGGTCCTTGTCTATTAGCACGATGTCTGGTTGATTGGCCAGTACCTGCCTGTCCGTCTGGATCTGGAAGTCCCACAGGATCTTAGCCCTGTTATTCTCCACGACCTTCTGTGGGATCTCCCATCTGGTCTTGGGAGGGTCTAGCCCATACACTGTGCAGATGTTCCTGTACACAATGCCAGCTACTTGGTTGTGCCGTTCAGTGTATGCTGTTCCTGCCTGCATCTTACATCCTGCCACTATGTGTTGGACTGTCTCTGAGGCCTCTCTGCACCTTCTGCACCTTGGGTCCTGTCTAGTGTGGTAGACCCCTGCTTCAATGGATCTGGTGCTCAGTGCCTGTTCTTGTGCTGCTATGATCAGTGCCTCAGTGCTGTCTTTTAGTCCAGCCTTTTCCAGCCACTGGTAGGATTTCCCAATGTCAGCCACCTCCGCTATCTGTCGATGGTACATTCCATGCAGGGTCTTGTCTTGCCATGGCACTTCTTCTGCTTGATCTTCCTCCCATGTCTGCTGCTGCTGTCTCAGGCATTCTCTCAGCAGCTCATCTTTGGGTGCCATCTTACTGATGTACTCCTGGATGCTCTGGGTTTCATCCAGGACTGTGGCTTTGACACTGACCAAACCCCGCCCACCTTCTTTCCGGCTGGCGTACAGTCTCTGGGTGTTGGACTTGGGGTGGAAACCTCCGTACATTGTAAGGAGCTTCCGGGTCTTCACATCGGCAGCCTCCATGTCCTCCTTTGGCCAGCTCACTATACTGGCAGGGTATCTGATGACTGGCAGGGCGTATCTGTTGATGGCGTGGATCTTGTTCTTCCCATTCAGCTGGCTCTTCAGGACCTGTCTTATCCTCTGGTGGTGCTTGGATGTTGCTGTCTTCCTTGCCTCCTCATCGTGGTTTCCATGTGACTGTGGGATGCCAAGGTACTTGTAGCTGGTCTGTATGTCTGCTATGTGGCCTGCTGGTAGTTCCACCCCATCAGTCTTGACTACCTTTCCTCTCTTTACTACCATCCGGCCACACTTCTCCAGTCCGAATGACATCCCAATATCCTCACTGTAGATCCGTGTCAGGTGGATTAGCGAGTCGATGTCTCGTTCATTCTTAGCATACAGCTTGATGTCATCCATGTAGAGGAGGCGGCTGATGGTAGTTCCACTCTTGAACTTGTATCCATATCCAGTCCTTGTGATTATCTGGCTGAGGGGGTTCAAGCCAATGCAGAACAGCAGCGGGGACAGCGCATCACCTTGGTATATGCCACACATGATGGCCACTTGTGCAAGCTGTCTTGAGTTGACTTCCAGTGTTGTCTTCCACAGTCCCATTGAGTTCTTGAGGAAGGTCCTTAGTGTCCTGTTGACTTTGTATAGCGCCAGACATTCACAGATCCATGTGTGCGGCATTGAGTCGTAGGCTTTCCTGTAGTCAATCCAGGCTGTGCTCAGATTGGTCTGTCTAGACCTTGAGTCTTGGGTGACTGCTCTATTTATGCGCAGCTGGTGTTTTGAGCCTCTGGTGTTGTTCCCAATGCCCTTCTGAGCTGTGCTCATGTACTGGCCCACGTGGTCCTGTAGCTTGGCGGCTATGATGCCTGATAGGACTTTCCATGTTGTGGGGAGGCAGGTTATTGGCCGGTAGTTGGATGGTGCTGTTCCCTTTTGGGGGTCTTTCATGATCAGCACTGTCCTTCCTTGTGTTAGCCAGTCTGGGTGGGAGCCTGCTGCTAGCAGCTGATTCATCTGGGCTGCTAGGCGTTCATGCACTGCTGTTAGTTTCTTTAGCCAGTAGGTGTGGATCATGTCCGGGCCAGGTGCTGTCCAGCTCTTCATGTTCTTGACCTGCTGTTGGATGTCGGCTACTGTGATGGTGACTGGTTCCTGTTCTGGGAGATTGCTGTGGTCTGTTCTCAGGTCCTGAAGCCACTTTGCACTGGTGTTATGAGTCTTCTCTTTCTCCCAGATGTTCTTTCAGTACTGTTCAGTTTCTGCTGTTGGTGGCTCTGCTGTTATTGTGTTGTTGCACTGCAGTTGGGAGTACACCTTGGATGGTTCTTTGGAGAACAGGGCATTTATCTTTTTGGCCTCTGCTTCTCTAGTGTATCTCCTTAGCCTGGTGGCCAGTGCTGTGAGCCTTTTCTTAGCAGTCTAAGGGCTTCAGATGGAGTCAGGCCCTTGTATTTTCTCAGTAGCCAAGTCTTATCCTTAATCTCTACACCCTTCTGTAGTTCCACCAGCTGGCTAACTTCTCTCCGGGTTGCCTTGATCTTATCCTCCAACCTCATTTTCCAGGGAGGGTATGTATTGCTGTTCTTCTTGATCATGTAGCCAAGCATCTCCAGGATTACAGAGGCTGTCGCATATACCAGTTCATTGGTTTCAGTGATGGTGGTAGTAGGAATTGTCATTAGGGCTCTATTGGCATCTTCTAGCATACTATCTGATGGTACTTCTCCAACGAGCCTTGGTAATCGGTCTGGAGGGTTGACTGTAGCTAGTTTATCCATGATCTTATGCCTCATATCAGCTGCTGTGTTCTGTAATGGAGGGGGTGGCAGTGAAGTTCCAGCTTCAGGTGGTGGCTGCACATCTAGTTGTTCTTCTGGGACTTCTTCTTGAGTGTGGGAGGTAACGTGCAGTTGGTCTATCTCCAGTTGTGAGAGCAGCTGCCTCTTTACTATGTTGAAGCGTTGGGTAACTAGCTGTTTCTCAGTTAATGTGGATGTAGGTCTTTTGTCCATCCATAGTTCCCTCATACGTTTCATATATCCCCTCTCATTAGGTCTGCTGTTGTAGTAGCATTCCATCAATTCCAGGTTCTCTTGTCTCGTCCATGCATGGTTTGTTCCAGTAGCCTACTTATCGTCAGATTGTCCTGGTTCCCCAACATCTGGCGCGGACCTTGTTAATCCGGGCGACGTCCGAGCCGGCAAAAACACAAAACACGTCTCCTTGTTTTTTTTCAAATTGCTACTGTTGACCCAGGATAAGTTCCCCAGAAAAAAAAGCCAATACTGAAGGGCTTATGACTCATTCTTAATAACTGATCAGTTAGTCTATTTCCCCTCTTAAAACACAGGGTGTTGACTCTTATCATGCAATTTAATTCAATTAATATTTAAGGTTTTTCTTTTACAACTTGAGAAACAACCCATTTCATTGAACTACTTTCCTGTAATGATTTAGACATTTACATGGTTTACCAATAAAGTGTCTTAAAATTTTCATCTGCTGTTTTTTAACAGTTCAAATTACCCATGTTAATAAATAGCTATATTTTAATATCTGAACTGTGATATGAAACTGGTAGCATGATAGTAGAGATCATTTATCCAAATTAAGGACCTAAAAACCCCCTATTTACTAAACTCCCACTAGTCTGATGGATTTTACTTCCTTCTCTAAATCTTGGGGTTCTTTTTATTTCTATTTGTAACTGAAAATGTTATGCGATATTTTAGCATAAGCTTCCTGTCAACAGTATTTGGCTGTGAGTTTCAAATAATCATGTCATCCATTTAAAAGTTATTTTATTCTTAGACCCAGTTCACATATCCTGAACTGGTATTTAAAATCTGCATCACTCCACTACAGTCAATAGTGCTGTGTTATTTCATATCAGCTAAGGATCTGACCTGAAGTTCTAGTTCATCATTAAGCATAATGGCTGCCCCAAGAAGCATCCCATTGAGTCTGCCCAGGAAAATGTCCATGAGATTAACTAACGAAGACCTTGGTCATTCCATTTGTCATTTGCTTGCACGTATTTAATATTACGTTACTCACTGTCTCTCATCAGGAGAAACTGATAGTCAATATTGCAAGAGATTCCTTTCTTGAGATGTACTGAGTATTTCAGAACCTTCACAAGAAGATAAGAGGGGCTATCTGGTAATTCACACCTCTCTCTCACTCTCACTCTCAAGCTCACACTCACACACACACAGAAAATCTCTCATCTGAGTTCTTTATTTATCCTATGTTATTTAAAGGGTTAATGAATAGCCAATAACAACCTACATACAGGGTGCTAAGAAAAGATTAGTAGCAGAGGATTTATAAAATAAAAAGCAATGCCAATTAAAAATATCCATCCATCCCAACTTTCAAAGTTGGGAAGAACCCAGTAGCTACACCATAAGAGAAAGGAGGTGTGAGGAATCAGGGTCTGCAGCAGAGTCAACCTCTGAGTAACCCAGTGGTGCAGCTGGCTTGAGTAGGCTGCCTGATTGTCTACACTTCCTGATTGTTTGGAAAACTCAGCAGACCCTGTTTTAAGACCAGGAGCAGGAACTCAAATCATTCAGTTGTGGTGGTGATAGCTCCTGTACATCGGCTTATTCCCAGCCTTGCCTCTGCAAGGTAACTTGATTCTGACCCTTGGTTGCAGTTTCTGACTTTGGCTTTGACCTTTGGACTCTGGCATATGGCCTCTGACTCCCTTTCTGACCACTGCTTGTAATGTCTGGCCACTAACTCCCACATTAGGCACTCAACATGACTGACCACATCCTGGCCACTGACAGGAGGGAACATAAGACATGACATCACACCAGAGCCAGTTTCCAATGGAAAAACTTTCTCCGCCTCCCCGTACTCTGCTTATACATATTTCCTGGCTCTGGTGACATCAGGAATTAGGTTATTTGCATATAAAGACAAAGCTTGTACTCTATCCTATTATTAATAAATTTACATTTGTTGTCTCATTCGTATGATTTTTCCCTTCGCTCTGAACATTGGTGTTGCACACTTCCCACTTTACCTTTGGCTCATGTTAAAAGCACCTCAACTTCATTCTTCACCACTATTGGGTCTTCAGTGATTTCATGTGGTTGCTCCCTTGGGAGAATAGATTCTGTTCTTCATTATGACATCATATGACCAGGTGAACTTTAGTGAACTGACTACTGAACTACAGAGGCAGAGCATGGCCCAAGGTGCTCATTTGCCCAGGTGTCTTTATGGCTGAGCTCATCATTATCTAGAAACAATAATTTATCAGCAATATGCCTGAGGGTCTAATTTAACCACTGTGGTCAACGGAAGCTTTGCCACTGACTATCAATGGACACAAGATCAGACCAAAAAAGAACACGAGTATTATTTTGACAACTTAAATCTTAAAAAGGATTTCATAGGCACCTTTGTTGGCAACTACAAGTGGCTACAAATGAGAGAATTGTTTCCCATGTGCAGAAATACAAACATTCATACATAAATACTGTTTGTATTGAAGTAGAAGATGTAATCTAGTATAATTAAGAACGTGTAGAAGTGTGTAAGTACTAAGACAAAGATTTTAACCCTGTTCCAAAATCAAATGAAATATACCCATTGCTTTCAATGAGCACCGGAGCAGGTCCTTTCTGTGGGAGACATGACGCTTCCAGCAGGACATGGTCTGTCCTTCTAAGTTTGTCATTAAGACAGGGATAAAGACTTATGAGCAGATACAAAGTCAGTCTGAGATTCCACATTGCTTAATAAATTGAATCAGTGATTCTCAACTGCTGTATTATGACACAAAAGTGTGTTGTGGTACAGTAGCTGAGTGTGTCACTTCAAGTCAATCCATCACCAAAAGCCCCTCCCACTGAAAGAAACCTTTCTGGGGTCTTTCGGAGGCAAGTTGCAGCAGCAGGGGGCTGCCCCTTTAAGAGCCATCAACAAAAGTCCACACAACAGCAGCTTTTTGTGGCAATGGGGGTTGCTCCTTGAACGTCCATCACTGAAAGTAGCAGGATTTTCCGGTGGCGGGAGCTACTTTTATTTCAGCTGCCTAAACTACTGGCAACAGGGAAGTCTTGGTGGCAGTGGTTTCTGGTGGAGGGGGGGCATTCTGTGTTTCACACTGTTGGGAAGGCTCCCAACTATGTCGCAGCACTGAAAGGGTTGAGAACCCCTGCATTAAGCTGCCTGTTTCTCCCCTCACAACTCTGCCAATATAGTATTCATAAATATATTGGCACTTTCCTCCATGGGGCCCATTACCATTTTTATTGAACTATGTTATGCTCCAGGAATGACCATGTAGTTATTGCCTTTGGTATAAAAGGAGTCCAAACAGAGTCAAATGCCCAAACTTAAAATCCTGTGGTTACAAAACTGATTCAAGTTACGTGCTGTCAAGAACCCAGGGGCAACTATAAATTACACTCAAACTTTTAGCCTCTAATATAAAGTGTATTGATCAAAGTTGTGGGTGTAGTTTTACTCTATTCATTTTTCAATGTCTAATTTGATTTATCCTGTTTTGTGTTAATGATATTTTATACTCTGTGTAACTAATATTTTGTTGGCAAGGGGTGGTTTTTGAGTTTTGGGGTTTTAAATTTATTTATTTATTGTAAATACATAGTGAGATTACAAAATATGAGGACTAACATTAAAATAATCCACCCCAAATTTTCATTCAAGGCCCTTATGTCCTACTGTACTAAAAAATTAATACTAGAAAGGGAGCAAGGAAGTGAAACCACTTATTTGAGAATACATCTGACCTGCTGCAGGATTCATGGAGTTTCATATGCCCCATCATCTACTTTGCAGGCAACCCCCAATTCTGATGCAGCAATGTGGAGCAATCTCTGTGAAGAGTCTGACAGAGATCTTTTTCCTTCACTTTCACTATGGATTTGAACAATCAGTCCTTCAATCCAATGTAAAGTCTCAGAGGAGGATGCTATGAACACATGGTTAGCTGGTTAACAGTTACAGGTCAAATGAACTATTAGGTAAAAGTGTGTGTGTGTGTTACAAAGATGCAAATGTATTTTCCCATGGTCATGTAATCTATTATTTATCTTAAAGACTGTTGTAACTTTTTCAGATTTTAAGTTTGAGCAAAAATTGGATTTTATGGCTTAAATATAAACCCATCAAAATGGAGTTTTCCATTATAAAACTCTAACAGATGTTTAATTTCCAGCATTATAAAAAAGGATTTAGGACTCCTGTGAAAATGTGTTTTGTTTAAGAGAGTCAGTCTTCAGTGCTATTTGGCATTTTATCCAGGAACTCTATATTGTTTCTTGCATTTTCTTCAGATATATCTGTATCTTTGACAGAAGTATTATTTGTCCATATACACTCTTGTGAAGGACTGTCTGTGTTTTCACTATCAATAAATTCTTATTTTTAGCTCTTGTAAAACATACTTTTCATTTAAACTTGTCACAAAGTTGAACTTGGAAAAAACTGTTCATAAAACTTGAAAATGAAAAATATGCATTTATTTTGAGTCATTAGTACAATACAATGTAGGAATGAATAGTTTAAAGACAAAAAATAATTGATTTTTTTAAAATGGACTTTTGGAAGCAAATTGGTAATTGATTTGTGATTTTGGAAATAAAAACAGTTGCTTCTTATTAAAATAGGTCAGTGTGCATAAGCCCTCTGTCACCGAAAACAATGACATGAAATTATGTTGTGTGTGTATCAGTCCCTATACTGCACTTCTAGCTCAAAGACTGTTCTTACTGTGTGTCAAGCTTACATTGAGTTGGACCATACAGACAATGAAACAATCTCTATTAGTCATCAGATGATATTAATTATGGTCCAAATCCTGAAGCCCTTACTTAGGTAAAACTTCCATGGAGTTTAATAGCAGTGTTCCCTGAATAAACATTGAGTTTGGGATCTAGAGCAACAAAGATAACAATTGTTAATGTTTACAAACTAAATATTATGTAAGAAAGGCTGAATTGTAGCATGCTTAAATCTTGGCATGCCAAGAAGTACAATGGGAAACTGATTATCTGATGCTGTGACATCTCATAAAATATAGCAGTGCCATGAAAAAAGATGACATACCTTTGGCATACCTAAGGCAAGTATTTGGGTGACTCAAGGAGAATGGGATGAGTATTTCAATTCAGTCTATTTCTTACATATTTACAGATGTATTTTAAACAAACACTGCTCTGGAAACCAGTCCTCTAAAATAATCCACATATAATTCCTTTTCTGCTTTGTCTGACTTTTCCTACAATGACTAAATTAAAAGGAATGTACTTTGTCAACTGTTTGTTTTCCAAAGGCTGCACATGATTTTGTTACTAACCTTTTCTGAGTGTTTTAATATATATTGTAATACTGATCCAAAAAGAAATATTGAGAATTCATATAGAGGCAAAACAAACAGGTGCGTAAAGTTTAAGTGCGACTGGAAATCGATCACAGCCTTGATATTGCATACTGTGGCATATCATATGGTCTCTTTTGCAGTTAACATTACTCAGAATTTGGGTGCCCATATGTGAGCCTCTTCAGACTAGACTGCAGCCAATTGCTAGTGTTTTTACTCAATGGAAAAGAGAAGTGGTGAACCAACTGAAAATGTGTATTCTGTACTTGGAGTGTAGGGAGAAGAGTCAAAAATACAAAACAATGGATATTTTTTTTTCCTGCGGAATAAATGAGGTCTGTCTAGAACTACACTAATTTTGAATTTTACCTACATAAATCCTTATTTGAAAAATTTTATATACAACAATGGGGAAACTAAACCAAGATTTTCATTTTAATAGCTTTTACTGGTTCCAGCGGTATCCGCATTCTGGTGTAGGGCATACAAATGTCAAAAAACTTGTGAAAATGAATCATTTTAAGATCTTGTGGCATTAAGCATATTTCTATAAATTATACATACATTATATATACATATAATAGCTACATATACATTCTAGTAGATAATATGAAATGTGACAATATGCAAAACTGTCATGGAAATTCCTTAGCTCAGTCATAGTATGCACTCTGATCTCCTTTATCATAACACTTAAGTTAAAACAAAAACAAACAAACCTCTGCTACAATCAAGAGTAGTCAACAACATGTGACCAACGAATTTACCACAGATGACAACCAAATGCTCAGCAGACAACAGTTTGGGAACAGCAATAACTAATTTAGAGGTGCTCCTTATAAGATCATTCCAACCAAAATAGCTGTATCTGAATAAACAGTATAGGACTTATCTTATGTTTCACATATCAAGAGTTTCTCCTATTAGTAAAAGCTTCAGTGACATTTTGCTCCGTAACAAAATATAAAAACACCATTGAACAATAAAGATTGTCTCAATATTAATGAAGACACTGCAAAGCTGATTATAAGCTGTCACTTTCTGCAACCTTTAACACTGGCTATAGTTTTTTTCCCCACTTTAATATCTGCTTTACTGTCAGAGGCATATCAAATAAAAAATTAATTAGTGGGCAGGAACTAAAATAACTAACCTAGCTAACTAGGAAATGCACTGAAGAGAAATCTTGTTCTCTTTTCTCCTGGTGAAATCAATATATTGCAAGTATTATTTTTATTATTTATTGTTGGGGTTTCTCTGGCACCATTTTCACTTGGTTTTCCAAGAATTCAGTTCAATTCTGGTTTTGTCACTTAGGTTTCTTCATTTACCAAACAGCAAAGCTACACTGAGTTGATTAGATTCAAATGCAGGGAATAGTTGCAGGGTATAACATACATCCAAAGTCAGAGAGAGTCCTCCCTCCGTCTATATACATTCACAAATAATATTACATTCACTACATGTTTCATTATAGTTTTCTGGGATTGGCTTGGTTACTTTGCTGGAACCAATTTCTGTACAACAAGCTCTATTCACACTGCCCATGCTTGACTTTACTCTTTCCTCATATTTATGCTCCCAACTTATCTTGCCCCTTGTTATCTTGTCGTTAGTAAATGGTTCCCTGGATGCATCCCCTTCTATCTTAGACATTTTGTCTTTTTAACATATTGATCTTATTTCTCTTAGCATAAACATTCCATTTTTAGTGTGCTGATCCAGTTACTTCCCTAATCTTGTCTTCCAAGAAATAAGAACTTCCCCATGTTTAATTACTTATGTTAAGCTAGGCTTACATTTGTCGTACCACTGCACTTACAAAACCCAGTCATGGATCAGGACCCCATTTGTGTTGGTACTACACAAACATAGAACAATAAGATAGTCCCTGGCCTTGAAAATGAAGTCATGAGCCTGCAGGAGATTCAATATTTGAGACATTGCTCTGTGCACTGCTGATTGTGATGAAGTTCTGATCACGACGGTGTCCAGGAAGAAAGAAGTATAGCTGAGCTCTTGGTAACCCGAGTCTGGGCTACTGTCACCATCAACATGGTCGTAAAAAGCCATGCAACCTGAGAACATGAGGACAGGCCTAATGGAAGTGTTTTATACTGATAATGTTTACTACAGGCAGCAAACTTCAGAAGTTTGCAATGGCACAATCTGATGGAAGTACCATGCTTCCAACTTTGCCCACATATCTGCACAGGACCTAATAATATCAGCTACTCCATCACAGGCTCCTTCATCTGCTCATCCACTAATGAATCTTAACAACTATTTTGATTTGCTGTTACAGTGTGACCTGTTCTCATGACTTACACTTCCATGAATTTATTCCCCCCCCCAATTCTGTAATTTTCCTCATCTTCAAAGCATCTGACAAAGTGGGATTTTTCTCCCAAGAAAGCTCATGTGATAAATAAATCTGTTAGTCTTTAAAAGTTCCACTGGACTCATTTGTTTTGCCGAACTAGACTAACACAGCTACCCCTTCAGATCAAGTCAAGAGTTCCCTCCAGGACACAGGATGACACACAGCGGCCAAGGTCTCCACCTGAAACTTTGTTTTCTTCATCCATTTGTTGAGCCTTTGAAGTCAAGAATGAAGATGATGGAGAACTGAGAGAAGCTTTATCCTCAGGAAACATTCTGTATCACGCCCATATCCAGAAGATAAGATATTTTATAGGGTTCTTGGAGCTGGTGGCTAGATCAAGACCAGATGGGGGTGGACTTCCCTGCCTTATTATCTCATTGACCCATTTGTCTGTGATCAGTGAAAACCATTCTTCCTGGAAATGGGAAATCCTGACCCCCTAGATTCAGATCTGGATGGAAGCCTATATGGCCTCTCTCATAAAGTTGCTTTTGGGGATTGAGGTCCCTCAACTTTTCTGACAGACCTCAGTTCCATGTCTTCCCTTGTGGAATCTTTTGCTGGTACCGCTGTGAGGAAGCAGACTTGAAAGGAGAGCCTCCATCTGAAGGCTGGGCTATAGTCTCTCCTAAGGGCACTTAATGGGGCAGGAAGAGACTATTTAGATTTTGCTGCATTGTCAGCCTCTTCCTTATCCAGCTTTTCTTCACAAAAAAAGAGAGCCTGTAAACTTGGCTGAGCATAGGACCTACTTAGAATGAGCATCCATCTTTGAGGGTAGCACCTGCTACTCAGCAGGAAGCCATGATTTGGGCTGAGAACTTTATTTAATCCATTGAGAAATCAGCTACAAATGCTGCTGCTACGGAGACTTCAAAGCACAGCAAAGGTCAGGACAACATCTGTTCTTAAGGGTAGCAGAACAGGCTTCAGTGGACTTGTTGATAATGGCCTCCCATCTTTCTACCATGGGTAGGACAGAACTTTCCTTCTGAGAGAATAAGCATCTCCTTAGTGAGGGACACTAGAGCAGGATCAACCTGCAGAGTCTCAGCAATAGAGGCCTCTATACAAAGGTTCTATAGTCTGAGTTCACTCTTATTAATATGCTTCTGATTATCACACTTGCTCTGTTCATACCTGATATCTTCCAGGAAGGGGTACTGCAGCCTGAGAGGAAGACTGTGATGGGAGAAACTTAATCTAAGGCTAACGTCACAGAAGCCCACTTAGATTCCAGTGTCAGACAGTTCACCTTCCATATGGAGGAATCAGAAGACTTGTTTATCTTCTGGAACCTTTTCCTTTATTTATTTATTCATTTATTAAAAATCCCTTTGTTCACTTTGGATGCAGAAAGAACCGTTGATGTCACACACCTTGATTTTAGCAAGGCTTTTGATACAGTTTCCCACAGCATTCTCATTGGCAAATTAAGGAAGTATGGGCTGGATAGGTGGACTATAAGGTGGATAGAGAACTGGCTAGATCAACGGTTTCAGCATGTAGGAATCAACGGTTCCATGTCTAGCTGGCAACCGGTCACGAGTGGTGTGCCCCAGGGGTCGGTCCTGGGGCCGGTTCTGTTCAACATTTTCATCAATGATCTGGATGATGGAATAGACTGCATTCTCAGTAAGTTTGCGGATGACACCAAGCTGGGGGGACCAGTAGACATGTTAGAGGGCAAGGACAGGATTCAGGGGGACCTAGATAAATTAGAACAGTGGGCCAATAGAAATCTTATGAGGTTCAATAAAGACAAGTGTAGAATCCTGCACGTGGGACAAAAAAACCCCATGCACTGCTACAGGCTGGGAAACGTTCAGCTAAGTAGCAGCAGCGTAGAAAAGGACCTGGGGGTCATGCTGGATGGGAAGCTAGGTATGACTCAGCAGTGTGCTCTTGCTGCCAAAAAGGCCAATGGCATACTGGGCTGCATCAAAAGAAGTATTACCAGCAGATCAAGGGATGTGATCCTTCCCCTCTATTCTGCACTGGTGAGGCCACATCTAGAATACTGTGTTCAGTTTTGGGCTCCCCACTACAAAAAGGACAGGGACATGCTAGAGAGAGGTCAGAGGAGGGCAACCAAAATGATTGAAGGGCTGGAGCACAAGCCCTATGAGGAAAGGCTGAAAGCATTAGGCTTATTTAGTCTGCAGAAGAGAAGATTGAGGGGGGATTTGATAGCAACCTTCAACTACTTGAAGGGATGCTCTAAGGAAGATGGAGCTCGACTGTTCTCGGTAATAACAGAGGACAGAACGAGGACCAATGGTCTCAAGTTGTGGTTAGGGAAGTCGAGGCTGGATCTTAGAAAAAACTTTTTTACTAGGAGAGTGGTGAAGCTTTGGAATGAGCTGCCAAGGGAAGTGGTGGAGTCTCCATCTTTGGAGGTGTTTAAGGCCCAGCTGGACAAAACCCTGACTGGGATGATTTAGTGGGATTGGTCCTGCCTCTGGCAGGGGGTTGGAGTAGATGACCTATGAGGCCCCTTCCAACCCTATGATTCTATGATTCTAAACTATTAACTGGGCTCTCAAGATGATGCAACGTGAAACCCCCTCTGGACAGCCTGCCTATTTGGCCAAGAAGGAAACAAAAATCCCTCCTGATCCCCAAATATCTTGTGGTCTGACCCAAGGCATCCTGCAAATGCAGTCAGCAGTACCTTAAATATGGGAAGGGAAGACAGGCAGCAATAGTACTTAAGTAGAGAGCTGTGGGAGCCAGTTGACTTCCCCGACTGGCCAATAGGAGGCAGAGGGAGATATAGAAAGCTGTTTGCCTTTCCAAAACAAATTTTGCATGTTCATGCTGAGAGGAAAGTCTTTAGGGTATATAATTATGAGTGCTCCTTTTCCCAATTACTCTCAGGCCCACAAGGGTTGGCCTTCCAACTGGTCTAAACAAATTTTCCCTGAGATGGGTGAACATCTGTAATTTCTGTATGTCACTCTTTCATATGAGGTCTATTTGCCTGAGCACAGAAAAATCAGACAGCTATCTTACAACAATTACATTCAAGAGTCAATTATTTTCAGGCCCTACAGTTATATTGTATATAATACATAGACACCACTGATTCCTCCACTAACACATTGGCTGCACACAAACAACATAATAACTGCAGTTTAAAGTGAGTTGTTCAGCATATTGCTTAATTGTAACAAGGCCCAAAAATCTACAGCTAATGCAATATAAAGTTTCATATTTTTAATTGATCATTTAACTCATTGGAAACATATTTCCCACCATCTGCATGCCATCTTTAACAATTCTGAACAGCATGTGTGCATTGGAACTCACTATGGAGTGTGAAGGTAATATGTCACCAGAGGGGTGTATTTTCTGCCCTGAAAGACTGCAGGAATGTCATGCTAGGTAGTTTTATTTTTCAGTATTGAATTTATCTGTGGGCATGCAGTGACCCACACATTTTACCTAATGTTATAAATGATTTTCTTAATAGAAGTACAGTACACATGCCTGAGTACTTATACTACAATAAGGGATGAATGAGTCTCTGTAAATGCATACCAGATGTATTATTTACAAATGTTATATCTTGCAGCATCCTGACATTTGCCAGTTTTTAAAGGCTATGACAGTCATATCTCAATGGATAATAATAGCACTTACTCTTGTACCAATGAAAGAAATAAGACGACTTAGTAACAGGGAAGATTGTAAATGGGCTATTTGCCGTCTAATTAGTTCAATGTATTTACATGTATACGTTACATTAGTGGCAAATAGGACTAGCACATCCTCAGTCAGTAAATAGAGCTATGCTGTTTTGCAGCAGCTGAATAGATGGCCCAAACAATACATCAAAACTTAAAAAGTGAGCATCTGTCAGAGGTGAGTGATGAACCCATTTTTGAAAGGGATTATTCAATATTTTGTAGAAACTCCAACATAAAAAAAAAGTGTCATTACCTCTATATATGCTCCAACTTGGATAACATTTGAAACCTGATTGACTCATCCCCATGTTTCCCAATTTAATTTCTGAGTCTGAGAGGAATAAATCAGCCAAAATAAGAAAGTGCAACTTTTCACTTCTAGAGATATTATATGCTGATGGAAATGGCTTGTAAGCAGTGTTGAATGCAGGGGGAAAAAAGAGAAAAAACCGCTCAGGTATTTAAATGACATGAGAGAAGACAATGATTATTGTCAACTGAGTTGATGAAAGTATGATTAGCTGTGAACAAGCATTTGTTTTAAGGAACAGAACACTATGACATCACCCTGTGACAGGATGGCATTGTTAGCGCAAGTTCCTTTCCATGGATTCAGAAAACACATACAGTATTCATGAGCACTGGCTGCAGAACAGCTTCATTTTGGAGGTCTGTCCCCTGAAAATTATTTTAAGAGACATCTACATGGCCTACAGTTACAGATAACTATATTTCACAGCATCACAATGAACATATGAAAAACAAACATGGAGTCCTGTGGCACTTAAAAGCTAACAAATTTATTTACTGTGTGAGCTTTCATGGGAGAAAGGGTTTTTTTTCTATGAAAGCTCATGCAGCAAATAAATTTGTTAGTCTTAAGTGCCACAGGACTCCTTGTTTGCTTTGCTGAATTAGATTAACACAACTACCCCTTTGGAAAATGAACATGTTAACCTACAGTTCTATTGCTAAGAGCAATGTACTGTTGCCTTGTGCTAGGTATGCATCATTGTTTTCACTTACCTCACCACTTCAAAAATTCCTTGGTAGAAGAGTATCTCCCAAATCTCCCACTTTATAAGTTCTGAAACCAGATCATTCTGTGAATCATCAATGTTGGTTCAGGACCAAAAATATTAGAGGACCACTGCCCCAAGTTGTTTCTCCTATATAATTTTACAATTTTTTTGTAACTACAGTAAAAAGAAATTGAAAACTACTGACTTTGTGAGAATTTAATTCTGAACACCTTGATTCAGCCATCCATGATAAACGAAAGAATAGATGTAAAATGCAGATGTGGATAGGATCAGTGTAAAGCAAACAAAATCTCTTTAATCAAGGCCTATCATACTATGCATACATTTACTATTATGTAATATAAAAGGAACTCTTTACCTCTTAATATACTCAGCTCGCTCACCTTTTGATATCAGAATTTGTACTGCAGCAGCCTCATTAAGAATCCTATCTAGTGTTCACTAGAAATTAGGTTTCCAGATCTGAACCAATAATAAGTTTCACTGATAATATAAGGAAAAACCAGATTACAGGTCTCTCGTTGACACTAAAATGGTGCATATTCTAAAATGCTATTTAAACTAGACAGGACGTGAAAGGAACAGAAAGCACACTTTTATAAAAGTATTTAAAAATCAAACTCACAATGAAAAGATTAAAAACCAAACCAAACCACCCTAAAATTATTCACATAGCAACTCTGGCTTGGCTTAAAGAAGGAAGCAGTGGAAGAACATTCATGTTCTTAGATTTCTGTCTTGGTTTATTCTACAACCAAAAGGTTTAGAGAGACAGACCTGTGGCCACAGAAAGGAGAAAGGGAGACCTTGAAACAGGGCAGAACCTGAGGATCTGTGGAATTTTCCTCCCTACATGGACCCAAGACATCAGTCTGGAGATACTGCTTCAATGTTTTGCCTTCCGACTGGCTACGAAGATCCACTTAGAAGTTCTACTGCCACTGGTTCATTCCCCAAGCTGTGTACTATCCCTCCCCCTCCGAATCTCCAAGAACCATCAATAATGCCTATATAGATTTTGGTCTTGAACTGTAGGATTTTAAAGAGGAGTATACAAAATCTATCCTTCTTCCAAAACTGACATGCTCCTGCAAAACTCACAGCACCTCAATCATGATGTGTCTTCTTGGAGGATCTTACTTAAGTGCAGTGAAAGGAGAGAGAAAATTGCAGAACTGGACTTCCTTCAACTTGTGTTGTCTGAGATATTTCTGAAGCAGCCCTGCTTCTTTTCTTCTCTTTGTGCTATAGCGGGTAAAGGAGCACCTGTTTTTAAGGGGGTGGGGGGATGTTCTCTTGTATCTCTCTTAGAACTTCTAAGAAACTGAATTAAAAACTACACTCGGCAAACCTTGCAAAGTTTCTCATTAGGAAATATTTATTATTTACCAAATGTGATTGCACATGCATGCTTTAACTAGCTTATTATTTTGATTGCATACCTCTGAAATATGTTTTCAACTATGGTAATTGTGTTAATTTGCATCTTGAAAGGGCATCTTTGCAAAAGTGAGAATTTTATCAAGGTTATTTCTGCTGAACCAAAATAAAACCACATACACAGAGCTGTAATTATTACCGCCAATATTTAAGTCACTAGGAAAAAAATGTAACCAACTTTAAATACTGGTGCAATTTTTTAAAAAGGCTAACAGATAATAGCATGATATTAAAATAAATTACCTCTGTTTTTCAATAACCGAAAAAAGGCAGAGGAAATTACAATATTTTTATGCCATGTAAAGTCTTAGTACATATTTTGATAGTAGGACAAAGATGGAATGTTTAGTGCCGATTCAGAGGTAAGATCAGTGCAGCTACACATCCACCGTAGAGCTGCTACTTCTGTCTGCAGGTATCTGAATCTTATTTCACTTCTTTAAAGCCTGTACTATACTGATTTAACTAAAGGAGTATTCTTGCTTCCATTTACTTAATTCACAACAATTTGTGTGTGAACACTCTTATTTGGGTTTAACTCATCTCAACAGATATTATTTCAGCTGCATGTCTGACATTCTTTGGATTCAGCAGAAATAACCTCACACAACTCTATTTTTCAGCTGGAGCAAGTGAATAGTGCAAGACAACTTTTAATCGATGACAGTTCAAAAAAGCACTGTTCTAATGAAATTAGTACAAGATCACAACTTTAGTTAAACCACTGCAACTTCTGTGCGCAAATAAACCTAAGAGAATTTTGATTAATGGAATGCTGCCAGTGTTAGTGCTAGCCCATTGTAGGCTCTAAACAGGAAAATTTTGGGGCTCTCCCACACACAATGCATACTGAAAAAAAGCAAATAGGGACTTCTCTGAGCTGTTTAGGGCTCTAAGCAATTGCCTAGCACCGATTCTGATTGCTACTGATAGTACCACTGGCCACTTCCCTTGCTCCCCCTCCCACATCTGTGCTGCCATGGAGAAAGCCCACAGCACACATGGCTGCTTCTGTATTTTGCGCATTCATGCAAGTCTGTGCAACAAAATCACAGCAACTAAATTACTTCTTGAACTTTGTATGTCCATACAAGATTTTTAAGGGGTTGGGAGAGGAAGGGATGGGTCACAGGATTCTTCTTTTACAGAGAAAGAATTTTTATTGCCGTAAAAGAAGGCTGTTTTAACCAGAGAAACACATTCACAGAAGTACACAATGAAAATTCTATAAATATAACTTCTCATTGACAAATTCAAGAATAAAAGTCTAATTTGGGAACACACAGATACCCGAATCTTCAGATAGTTTTACAGGTGACCTTCTAAATTAAATTAAACAAACAGAAAAGGGCACTACTACAGATTAATTCACATTATAGCAAATTGCTGATCAGACTTATCAGTGTAATGCCAGTTCAGCCAGGATTTAAAAATGGGCACATAAATGTCTGCCTTGTTATCAGCGTGTATGTTGCCACAGCTCCTCACTGAACCGAGACTGAGATGTATTAGTAGGTCAAAAGGGCAAAGCTCTTCAATTTTTTACACTCCTAGAAAACAGATGACATTCAGAGAAGAGCTTAGTCTTAGCAGGGGACCAACCAAATTGTTTATTTTTCACCCTATATTCTAAAAGAGGGGGAAAGAAAACAAATACACGCTCTGTTATTAAAAGGCTCAACTTCATGCTATGCTTCAGCTACATGTTTATTGTGTACAATTTACTGCCTAAACCCCCTATAAGGTTCACATAATGATTTGGATAAAACCAGAAAGATGAGTGCTATGAATCTTGCTTCCTGGAGTGGCAGAGATTGGGCCAGAGGTGAGGTTTCAATGAATTACACTCACAAGCACCCATGAATTATAGATGACAGCATAGTTAGATGCATTATTTTATCTTAAATTAGGGCCATGCAATTGGGTATTCAGAAGAGCTCTCTCCAGCAGCCTTATGCAAGTGTCGGCAGCTGAACGAGGTTGGACCTGACCATATCTTCCTTGAGGAAACAGATAATTAAGTATCTCCTAATCATCTAGCTTCTCTTTCTGCCTTTTCAAAAGGTTAACACTTGAAGGCTTTAAAATCCAGATAATAAGAAAAAGATGTAGTGACCCGATAAACTTTCTAATCTTTACCACTCTCCAAGCTATTTTTTTTAACATTTAAAACCCCATAACAATTTTGCTAACCCTTCGTATTTTCCCTCTTAGGAAATATATTCCTCCTGTCTTAATGGCAATGTGGAGAGTCAGGATAACAAAACACAATGTAATACATGTAAAAGTTGCTTCAGTAACTGAAAATTTTGTTACAAAACAGGAGGGTAAGCGGATGATTTATATGTTTTCAGCAGCCATAACACATGCACTCTATGCGGCATGAGATTCTAGCATTCTTAAGAAGAGGAAAGACATTCAGGTGGGTAAACCACTGGACTGGGATTCAGGAAATACATCTCAGTTCTACACTCTGTCATAGATTTTTTGGGTGATGTCAGTTATGTCACTTAAGCCTGGATTTACAAAAGGAGTAAACCTTTGTGTTGCTGAGCATCACAGCACTTAACTTTAAGATATCTAGAAAAAATACTGAAATTCACAAAGCCTGAGTTAGGGGTCTAGGCTCCCCATACTATGAATTCAAGAGACAGGAACCAGAGAATGCAAGGCTCAAAAGCCAGCCAAGTAGCCAGGCAGCCCTGCCTATGCTAGCCAATGGGCATTCTGATCCAAGGGGAATGTGCTAACTCTGCTCCCCTCACAGAGTTCGGCACCTAAGTCTGGGCTGCGGGGAGATGCCTGCTTCTGCTTATGAATCACAGCCATGAATTCTCTTGAGAGTTTGATGTCTATGACATTTTTAAAAAAAACTGGAGGTAGAAGGGGATCCCTCATTGAATAATTGGAGCTAGAGAAGTGGATCATAGCTCTCCCACATCCTGGGCAAGTGCTCTAACCACCAGACCGAAAAGTTATTCTTATATGTGTGTTCTCTGTGATTCAGATAACTCTACTTAGTTAGTCAAAAACAGAAATGGAGGAAGCCCCATGAATCCTCACATCAGGATTTTTGAGCAGTTGGTGAATTCATCTGAGAGGTAGCAGACCCCTGTTCTAACCTCTGCCCTCCTCAAGCATAAAAGGGAACTTGAACTGGGCTAACCCTGTTGAGGGAGGTCCTTCTCCTTTCCCTATGTTTTGTGTGAACTTGTACGAAGAGGCCTGATCCATTAGCTGTACCCAAAGGACGCCTACTGGATTGGACTCTTCACACAACTTTGACAGCAGAACATCCATCTTCTGGTGTGCAGATTGTTCTTTGACAGGAGATAGTGGTCCAGGTGGCTAAAGTTAGGCAGCAATGCACATGCCCAAAGGCAGGAACCTAGGGAACTTTTACTACAAAAATGTAGGTGCTGTGTGACTTTAGGGATTTTGAGGATTCAGAGAAAGTTTTGTGAATCACAGTGGAGCCTAAAATATGATGTAGGTGCCTAAATCCAGACCCAAATACTGTTTGAATCTAGGCTATACATCTTTATAGCTTCAGTTTAGCTATCTGCACTATGGGGATAATGCTAGTTCTCTAAATTAGTACACTAACATTTATAAGATGGTTTTGTGATGAGTACCATAGACGAGTACATAAAAAGTACATGCAGGGCTAGCTCTAGGATTTTCCAGCTCATAGCCACACAGGTGAAGCCCTGGTCAGGTATAAAAATGCCCTCTCACCTATATGCTGCAGAAATCCAAGACATTTAATTCCTGCCCTCTTACATTGTTATCTATTGTTTTTAAATTGTATTTAAATCCAATACATCTTAAAAGCTGATGTGTAATTACACAACATGAGCAGTATTAAAACTATAAAATCAGACATGAGGAGACAGAAGTAGCATCTTTTTCCCTCACCTCTGATCTTCTTAGGTATCTTCTCTTTCTGCCTGGTTCCTACATCCTCTAGCTCATGAGAGTGCAGCTCAGAGATCAAAATATTTGGTCTGCCTTGTTGTGTGTCCTCTGACATATCAAACCAATAGAATGAAATATGCAAATATGCCATTCATTGACACAATCTACAGTGCTGTATGACAAGAACTATCTATCTAGAAAGGAAAAGCTGTGATCAATTGTTTTTAAATTATTAACCTGTAAGATTGTAGAGTCATTATTGATCAATTTCTGGAAAACAGCATAGGTAATTTTGGTCATGTGATTTATTTAAAAAGTTTGGAATATTTGGTTGCTATTCAAGGATGACCAGAAAAGAAAGTAAATGAGAAATATTACAAAATACATATTTAATCTAACCTTTTTATGATGTTAATGGTTAATTTCAATCAAAATAAGTCTGTCTAGAATCCTTTTAAGTGAAGGACTGTAATTTTGTGACTTTTGATAGGAATATTTACCAATCCAGACACAAAATCTATTCCCTTTATGATCATAAGGAAAAAACAAATATTTTTTACTTACCCATAAATAAGATTAATCATCAAAAGCAAACAGAATTTTGCAAAATTGGTACATAAAACAGTGCACATATAGTAGTGCATGGGTGCTTTATCTCATAACCTGAATAATTATCCCCTGCTACCATACTGCAGTTTATTTTGTAACCAGCAGTTATTTATGAAGTAAAAAGAGCATAAAACGTGAGGCCTAATATAACAGGGAAGGTATGAGGCCCGAGCTAAAATAATGTTGAAGTCTGTTACAAAGAAAGTTAGCAGAAACCGTGCTATGAAAGTTGATAATAATTAGCTGCTATAACAAACACACGTTCTCAAGAAATTCTAAGCACAAACATATTCCTGAAAGGTTCCAGGACATCACAATACACCACCAAAATACCGAGGGCTCACTGACCTCCTCTAAAGATACTACAATGAATAGAAGTAAGGAGTCCTGTGGCACTTATAGACTAAGAAATTTATTCATCACATGAGCTTTTGTGGGAGAAAATAAGTGGGATTTTCTCCCAAGAAAGCTCATGCAATAAATAAATGTTGCCCCTTTGGCACTTTACAATGAATAGAAATCTCATGTTAATATGACAGATGTTCTGACCAAACCATCCAGTACAATGTAATGGGTGTTACCTTATCTCATCCAAGCATGGTCCCTTGCCAATCAGGAGGTCACAACTATACATGCCAGAGGAGCAATATGTAATTTGTTTGTATTGATGTAGAAAAAGGGTCTCTGAGAAAACATCTTTGACAGGCCCAGGGAGAAATGGAAAGACCCACTATTTAATGAGCTGGTTCATTGTAACAATCACACATGTGTTAATGGTCCTGTAGAGTCTGCAGTGTACTAAGACTGTGCTTTCCCACAACAAACCTGGCCAAGTGCCTTCATTGCTAAAAAGAGTCTGTGGTCCTGTTAAATCATTTGATCATGGAGTGGCATCACAGTTGCCTATGAAGAGCTGGAACAGTATATACACGGGGAGCACATACATGGAACCGGCAACTAAACAATTTACTTAGAGCCAAATTCACTTCTGGAATCCTGTCTCAGTGCTGGGGTGGGCCCTCAAACTTTCTATATATAATGCCCCTAAAATCTGTAACAAAACAACTCAGTGCAAGGTTACAGTGAAATGCCAAATAAGATTTACTTGTGAGAAACGTTTTCGCCTCTAGGGATTTCCTGTTGGTATCGAACTAATTTCACATGTATTCCTAATTCTATGTGCTTCAAGTGCACAAAACAATTCTCAATCCTATTAAAAGTAATGGAATAACTACATGTGAAGCTATTTGAAATCATCTTACCCAGCAAACTGCTTACCTTGGTTCAGGTCAGGAAGTTAGTTTTAAGAATCATTTAATCACAAGTAAAGGAAATTGGCTTTAGTGATTTAAAACTGAAGATCGGCAAATACAATTCTGATTCAGTGTGATATAGACAATCCTTGAAGGCTTCATATGTACACAATCCACACATTCATTTTTATTTTTCTGCTGACTTTGTTTCTAGAACTGTCACACAATCCTGCCCAGGTTCAATGTTTCAGCTGTATCATCGCGTATTAAAATACCAAAATAATCACTGGCAATATCTTTCTTGACAATACTTCAAGTTTGCAGTGGTATTAGAAAGTGAGTGTTAATTTACACATGCAAGATAATTTCATGTAATGTAAAACAGACTAAATGGAACAATCAGCAGTGGCTGTGAAAGAAATTAAATCAGGATATGAATGAATGCTGTTTCATACTGTAGCTGTTCCAGCAAAACCTAATTCTAATGCTTGAACTCATCCGTTAATCACTTCCCATACTCTTTTTCAAATATTAACATTTTTAAGTGTTCAATTGTTTTAAGAATAACTTGCTATATTATTTGGAGTCATTTAAAAAGTCTATGCTGAAAAAAGCTTTTTTTTTTTTTTAAAAAAATAGCTTTTAATTATTACAAGGCTTATATGAAGAGGAAAATATATTTTAACAAGCATCCACACAAGTGGTCTGATTATGTTATTCTAATCTGCAAACCTAATTATCACCTTCTTATGGAGAACAAGGAACAGCTTTAGAAGCAAATTAATGTATCTGATCAGTGGGACTGTTTGTCACTTTATTAAATAATCATCATCTTTGCAAATAAAATTGTTAGAGCTTTCATTGTATTAAGGAAAAAACTAAAACCCCTCACACCATTTCATATTAAAATTAATTTCTTGAACAGTCTATTAAGCTTTCACTGCAGTGGATCATGAAGCACGAATGAGAATCTCAGCTGTTTCTAAACTGTAAGAAACATGTTCCATGTGCATTCTATGTTACTCTGCATTATAATTTAGCAAACACTGAAATTATTTCCACTATTTCTTAACATATTGAACAAATATAGTATGGATTTTTTTGGTCAACAACAAGCCACCAGTAAGTCATAAGTTTTGAGGAGAAAAAACTGACTTTTCTAGGCCAAGTCTTTCTGTAAAACTGACAGCTCCCACTCCTGTTCTATACCTCATTCAAAGAGACGAAGAAAATGCAATCAGAGGAGTTACCACCGCCACCATTAAAGATCATCTTTAGACAGTCCTATGGCATCTTAAAACAGGGCCTTGAAACATATAGCTCTGTAATGCATTGTTGAAAGTCTATTTCTGAAAATCTACAGATTCTTCACAGTGGAAAGCCAACACCTGAATCTGCAGATGTCCCCTCTTGCAGCAACCAGTGCTATCTGCTCCACAAAAGGATAGGGACAGGATTCCAGTCATGGGGGTATCTCTCCAACAAGGCAAATGACAGTGTGACTTCTACTGAGTCCATTATTTAAGGTTTTCTTCCACTGCGATGAATTTTTTGCATCCAGTGCATTTTGCAGTCTGTCCCTTTTCTTTGTGTGACATACACCATTAAATCCCCAAGTGAATGAGTTCTCAGTGTTGTTTACCATCCCAGACAATAAAAGCCACTTTCCCTAATGAATAACAGAAAACATAGATTTAGCTTTTTCTCTTTTTGTGGCTTCATGGAATAGAGCTCCTTTTCTTGCTTTGTATGGCTCTATGTAAGTTCAGAAAAAGTAAAGCTTTGAGCCTTCATAGAAGGTTTCTTCCATCATTCTATATGCTTTTAAACATTCTTTCTTTGTCGTTAATGGCAATGAGATCATAATTATGAAGACATTCAGTTTTACTACATAAAACTGATTCTTATGCTGTTTCCAAATTTCTTTCTAATGAGAAGCAGTTTTCAGCTAAAAGACAAACTTACTAGCTTTAAATGCTTTCTGATACTTTTGAATATTGGTCTCCATAGCTCCAAGCTACGAGTAAATCCTGTATGCAGTTACCAATAATGTTGACATTATGGGACAATGTAATGTGTAAATAATCCCATTCATAAGGAACGTTATCAGCAATCTGTAATGTCAGACATTTTCTCAATCTAAAATACCAGATTAATTAATTTAGTACAAGATTATACTTGAGACAATGAAACATCTTACAGTCAATTTTTAAAATTAATTCTCTCTCTTTGTGGTTGTGTGTGTGTGTGTGTGTGTGTGTGTGTGTGTGTGTGTGTGTGTGTGTATAGACTAAAACCATGCCTTTAATAATAAATATAATGTACAAGAATTCCTATGGAAATACAGACTGCCCCACTACAGCCAATTTTTAAATCAATTAAATTCTTATAGAGAATACTTTTCATACTTTTCTATTTCAAAGAGCTTTAAGAAAGCTAGAAATGAGTGATTCTCTAGACAAATGGAACTGCAGTTATGTAATTAACAATGGCTAAGACAAAACCTTACACTTAAGGATTGGTTTTACTGACAGAGCAAATGAATACTTGTCAAGAAACTGGGATTAGTTTTCCTTACTCTTTGAAAAAAGAGCATGGGTTTCTTAACTTCAACCTGCCTAGCCATAAGTACCTTATTTTGACATCAAATATGAAAAATGCCATGCTTGAAAGTGCAGTCACCAGCTCCAGGTATAGGTCTTCAATGTCAAAACTGGGTAGGTTCTCAAGTCCTGGTATGGAACTTGAACATGAGAACTTAAAGGCTATAAGGTAAGTCACTCACTTAAGGAAAGCAGCAAGAGTCCTGTGGCACCTTCTAGACTAACAGATTTCTTCGAGCATAAGCTTTCGTGGGCTACATCCCACTTCGTCAGAAGCTTCATTGAAGCCCACGAAAGCTTATGCTCGAAGAAATCTGTTAGTCTAGAAGGTGCCACAGGACTCTCGCTGCTTTTGCTGTACACAGACTAACACGGCTACCGCTCTGGAAATTTCTACCATGGAAGTCACTGAATGAAGTGGCCCATCTCTGTTATTTTATCACAACTTCAGATTGACACAAGAAGTCATTACTAAGAATGTAAAACAACAGCTGTATACATTCTTAACATTGAATAGTGAAGAAGAACTTAATGACAAAAGGTATATACCGAAAGATAAAGACCGAGGGAAAAAATAGCCCCAACACAATGACCCTTTCAGCTTCAACTAACAGGCATGTTCATAACAGTACTTCCCTCTAGCTCTGCTAGCTCGTCAGTTTCATTTTTGATTAAAACACTAAACCAGGAGCATTAAGTAGTTGTTGATTTAGTTTTATAATAAAAAGTGAAATCCTGCTTAAACAACAGCGCAGGGAGGGCCCCTGCCAGCATTGGGGAGACAGGGCCCTGAAGCCAGAAGCTGGGCTCCACAGCCCTCCTTTCTTGCCTGCAGCCTGGTGGTCTGCCCCTGGAGGCGGGTAGGACACCATTTTGACTCCAGGAGCAGGGCCAGCTGGCATGTGGTCTGGCCTTCGGCACAGCCTTCTATAGTGCCTGTAGCCCTGGAGGGCCGTGGGGGAGCTGCACTATGCACCAGCTGGTCCTATGCCCAGGGGCAGACCAGGTGGAGAAGGACTGGGAGCACTGCAAGAGCAGCCTCCATCCCTCCATCCCCAGCACTGGCCCATCCACAGGCTGTCATGGCGGAGGGGCTGGCGTTCCAGGGAGGAGGGGGGTGAGGCTATGGTGGTGGGAGGCTGGGGTCCCAGTTGGGGGGAGGGGGGGCACAGTGACGAGCAGCCCGGTGCCCCTTAATCCAGCTCTGACAGTTCTATATATGAAATAAAAATTGAGGTCTCACATTTTACAAATATTTACATGAGTACTTTTACTCTGATGAATAGTGGTATCAGAGTAAATATCTACGTAAATACATTAAGTCAGTGGTTCTTAATCTTTCCAGACTACTGTACCCCTTTCAGGAGTCTACAGTACACCCAAGTTTCACCTCACTTAAAATCTACTTGCTTACAAATTCAGGTATAAAAACACAGAAGTATCACAGCACATGACTTCTGAAAAATAGCTTACTTTCTCATTTTAACTCTATAATTACAAAATAATTGGAATACAAATATGGTATTTACATTTCAGTATATACAATATAGAGCAGTACAAATAAGTCACTGCAATTTAGTTTGTGCTGAATTTACTGGTGCTATTTATGTAGACTGTTGTAAAACTAGGCAAATATCTAGATGAGTTGATGTACCCCTGAAAGACTTCTGGGTACTCACTAGGGTATGTATATCCCTGGTTGAGAACCACTCCATTAAGTTATTCACTTAAGTCTTTTCAAGAGCAAGCTACACATAAGTTTTGCTGTTCCCTGTTTTCATCTTAGTACTCCATCTTATTTGGATCTGTCTTTTGTCTGTGAAATTACAAATGAAAATCTTTGTTCTTGTGGTGATCTAGGACCATTTCTTCTGAATTCCCTCCCTTTAATTTTACTTTCATTTATAAAATACCCATATTTTATATTACTTGTTAATATGTTTTTCAGCACAGCTCCAGTTTTACAAGGACTCCACAAAGCGATCACAAAGCACAGGGCTGAAAAAAATTTGTTGCCCAAAACTGTCAAGACAACTACAACTTAAATTAATCAAGTACTAGTCTTTTTAGACCATAATGAAAATGATGACATGAATGTAAATACTAATACTGGCAATTTTCATTAGTTGTTGACTATGACACTTAAAAAACCCCCTGGAATCCAGTTTAAAATGTTCCATATTATTCTTCTGAAATGAAACGCTGTTCTATGAAGGAGGTAGAATTATGTCAGCTATGCTAGTTGTGCTCTGCATCCATGGGTGAAAGAGTTTGCCTGCTCTCTTGCTCCCTATTCTAGTTGGTGTCAGCAATATTGGCAGAAGAAGAGATTTAAAGCAGGTAATTTTGGGAGCATGCCTTATAGCTCAATGAGGAATTCAGAGGATAACCCCTGCCCCTACCTTTCCAAAAGGAAGTGAATAGTAAATTAACCACATGTGCAAATGAACTATAAGCAAAGTGTGATAATAAACAGCTATCTTTGTTAAATGTTTTCTGAAAAGGTTTTACATGAAAATCCATTGACCAGACCATGATCCCTGGTTGGAGAGGTCTTCAAGATATTAAGCCCAGTCATGCAGCTAACACTGTTAAATGCTAAGACTGGCTACGCTGTTGCCTCATCAGATCCTTGCTGCCAAAGGGGTATAGCTCCAACTTCTATTATCTTTCCTGAAGAATCCAGCAGAGCTTGAAAACTGGAGACTCCAAATGAAATTAAAGCCCAGAGACACTTAAGCAACATAGTTACTTGTACTGTGCTTCCTGCATGTCTCCCTGGCTCCATCTGGTTTAGAAGCAAACCCACAGTTAATTCCAAGGGAGCCAGCCTTGACCATCCATAAATGAATTCGCAAAAAGTCCATGAGGGCATCTCATTATGGTCTTTACCTAACATCCTTACTCACATGTCCTCTCCCATCAGCATTTCTGCATAGAAGAATGATCTGTCCTTGCATTCTGCAACACAGAGCCACTGGATGCCAAAAGGTATCATTATACACAAAGATCTCTGTGGCAATGAATTAGATCATGTTTACAATGTGCTCTATATCACGAAGGCCCTTTAATTGCCACAAATCTTTTTTAAAAGACGTTTTTCCTATTATATGTTTACTGCTAGAAATGTACATAGGCTTGAAGGAATTACATTTTTATCAGTAAATGTTGATAAAGATTGATTCCACCGTACATACACAAACCAACAAAATTATATTTCCATGGGTAATAACTGAAATGTATAAACAGTAAAAGTAAGAAAAATGCTGCCTGAGAATTTATTAGAGTCAAAATCCTGTACAGAAACTTTTCAATTAGGCTTGTTACAAATGGACTAGTGAATGTATGGTAAAAAGATATGATTTGTTATTTAAGGACATTGTCATTTGTTATTTAAGGACATTGTTTGATGTGATGTTGACTATGTTTTAACAGTTTATAGAGTTTTAACTTTTAAAATCTCAACATCCTATGGTCATTAAATAGTTGTAAATCACATCAAATTTAAATAACTAAAAAAAATGCTTAAAATAAATATTATTATACATTAAAATAAAAACTATATATAAAATTTGAAGTTCACCAAGACTAAAAATACGCATCTCCTAGTCATCAATTTGTTTGCCCTTATGCCTAATAATGGTATTTGAACTTCTCCAGTAGTATACTTGATATGTCAACCCTAGTTACTCAGGTAAAATGCAATTTAAAATACATGGACAAGTTAGTAAACTCTCAGAAATTGCTAGAAAAAAATAAGGAGTCCTGTGGCACTTAAAGACTAAAAATTATTTATTGCATGAGCTTTCATGGAAGAAAATCCCACTTGGTCAGACACTTTGAAGATGGGGGACTTACAAAATTAGAGGAAAATAAATGCAGGTAAGTATAAGACATGGGATCAGGTCACAGTGTAACAGCAAATCAAAGCTGTTGCTAAGATTCAAACACTGGGGAACAGCATACTGAGGACGACCTCATCCCCCTACTCAATTTAGAGCTCAGTTGCAGAGGCCAGTCCAGTCTGGTTTGGTAGCATCCTGCTACATACATGTTGTACTTTTTTTTTTTAAACCAACTTCCTTTATGTCTTAAGAATGCAAACATTAAAAACCAGAAGCAGTAGCAGATTATTTCTTGTTCTTCAACATTTTCCATTGCTTTTCCAGATATCCTGGACCCACCAGTCAACATCTGGCCACTCTTGATGGAACCACTGACCAGCCAATCAACTGAAGGTCTTACCAATCACTGTTTCTTGCAAAACTGGAAAACAACATCAAAACGATGACAGGATTCCATACTAGTTCTGGTTGACCTCTGTCAGTGTGAGAGAGAGAGTGATACTGATTCCCCAACCAACAATCCATAACTTCCACAGCATGAATCTCACAGCATTATGTCCCTTTCAGAACTTCAACACCAGAGCAGCCCACGAACATCATGGAGCCTTAGAACCTGTGACGTGGGCAGGAGCAGATGGTAATAGTGTACTGCAAGGAAAAGATTCTGCAGACCTGCACAGAAATGAAGGATGAGTTTGTTGCATTGACCTGTCAACATTTTGCAATTTGTAAGAAATTCTGTATCCATTCCATGCAAGTGCAAAAACTCAGACTAGGATGACTACTGCTCTGATCACTGGCAGGGTGCCATAACTGAATCAGTTAAGTTATTCTAGAACCAGATGCAGCTCACTGTCTCTCTGGGGCTGTTCATGAAAAGTTGGCATCAACTTCCATGCAGACTGGTGAGGATGGGAAATGAAGGGAAAAAGAGGACTCAATGGCACTAACAAGAGTTTAGCAGAAAATGAACCTTGTTAACAAAACAAATTCTTACTTAAGATATTGTGCAAAAGACTGAGGTTCCTTCTCTAGCAGACTGCAATGATAAGACTTTATAATGTCAGTATGTCATCACAGGATTGTATATAGATGTTTTCTGGAACTGGGCATACTAAATGTTTCTTTACAGATTGCCTAGGAAATTTTTTAGATTATCCAAGAAAAAATTTCTTCTGGAGTGAACTGTGCTCCCTAAAAATGACAGCTGATAAAGGAACATGCTTATAAGAGAAAAATAAAGAATGCCATTTGTTCAGTGACATATTAGGAAATGAAAATAAATCAGAGATGCGTAAGACTCTTGTGGATCAGATGCTACACCAGCTAGCAATTTGGAAGGAACTGAACATTTTCCAGATCCAATGTCTGGCTGAGATGGACATTAGTTTCAAACTTTTCAAATCGAGTCACAAATGAAAACCAAAGCATCACTTACAAACTAAAATATGAGATTATACCAATCCCAGAGATTGTATGTATTAGAGTTAATGTCTGAAGACTATAGTAGGCCATGTATAAAGGAATAAGAGGAAGAAACATGATACCACTTCAGTAAACTGTTTTTCTATAAGTGTCAAAATATTTGGGAAGAGCTGTGATGCATGTGACGTAAGCAACAAGAAGCTTTTAGGCTTCTCGTACCATACTGTCACTGATTAGTATACATTTTTCTAATGATGTCAAACTTTTGTCTTGTACACCTTTAGATGAATATTTTAATATCTTTGATTTTTGTACGTGTTGAGAAAGAAAATGCTGTGAAATGCAAGTTTTCTATCTTATGAGTGAAAGTAAATGAAATCTAGCTTAACTCTTTATTAACTGCATAAGCTTTCTACAGACTATTTAAAAACCATGAGAATAATTATACATAGATTTTTAAAGATATTATGAGAAGTTAATTTGTTTCAGTGCTAGCTATATAATTTATGCTTTTTTATGAATGCGGTAAAAATAATAATCAAAAGTCTTCTAAAGAAAACATGAACACCTGTATGACCTGTACAGTAAATATTTTATACAAACATACGAAGGCACTGTATTATACAGCTAGAAGCGTATATACATGTCTTCTATTTTTATGAAAAAGTTAATAATTTTATAGCATATTTAATGGATGATTACATATTAAATCTCAGCAATTTATGTGAGAACTTCAAACGTTTTGATTGAGGGAAGTATGCATAACTTCCTTCATAATTCCCTCATAGATTATGATTTGTCATTTTCTATATATTATATGATAGGAAAAGTTTTCCATTTCACATGTATCAAATTTAAAAAACCATGTAAAAAAAAAGTCCTTATACTGCTGTTAAATTACAAACTTGTGATCAAGTCAGAAAGATGTCTGGTTATTTGCATGAAAGGGACACATGACCTAACAACATAAGTAAGGCAGGTACATTTAAATACAAATAGGAAGATAAAAGGAAAATGCTATCTAAATTTCTAAAAGGGTAGCCATGTTAGTCTAGTTCAGCAAAACAAGCAAGGAGTTCTTTGCTGCTTTTAAAGACTAACAAGTTGTATATCAAATGATTTCGTAGAAGAAAATCCCACAAAACCCCAAAGCTTTTATTGGAGAAAAAATTACTGTTAAGTTCCCCATCTTCAAAGCGTCTGATGAAGTGGGATTTTCTCCCATGAAAGCTCATGCAACATATACATTTGTTAGTCTTTAAACATGCCACAGATCTCTTTACCTTGTCTTCTAACATGTAGCAGATATTTACACCGGGTTTGAGTTTTGTTTTGTTTTGTTTTTAAGTACATTTTAGGATATGTCTAATACTCAGAATATCTCAGTCATGTGATTAGCAAAGGTAAGAGCCACATGAAATTGAATTAGAGTTAATAGCACCCTGTCTAATATGACTAGATTAACATGAATACTGAGCAGCAGTGACTGAGATACGTTAAAATGTTAGGCCTAGATCAGCAACTCAAGTTTTGGTTATTTAACTGCTCTCATCTGAAAATGGGCTAAAAATGTAGTGAAAATAAGTTGTCAGTGAGATTTTCAGTTCTCTAGCATCTAGAGTCTGATTGAAAAGCTGTCTTGCTTATGGGCTATGTCAGCAGGTCAGGATTTAGGCTATATCTCACATTAGTCTAAGCACTTGCTTAAGTCGACTTAATAACACCAGCCCGGAACGTCAACTTTAAGTTAACTAGACCTTAGACAGCAGGAAGGGTCAGGCCCAGGCCCAGGCCCAGGCCCAAGCTCAGGTCCTGATTTGACCCCATCTGTGTTACCAACTTTGCCCACCGACTCGGGGTATGCTCATTTATTAGTGTTGCTTTCTCTATGGGGAAAATGGTACTTCTATTAGTGTGCTGCTTGTGTGACTTGTGTTTCTATAGAGGTGCGTCTGAGCGGACCGGGTCTATCAGCACTCTCAGCTGACCCCTTATGTGTCCCTGAACTCAGTAGGCTGGGTCACACAGCACTTCTCTGCTGCTACCCTTATGTGCCCCTGTACTGCACCAAACTAGGCTTGATTATGGATCTTGAGCAGGCTGGGTCAAAACAGCACTTCTCAGCTGCTACCGTTATATGCCCCTGGACTCAATCAGGCTGGGTCAAAACAGCACTTGTCAGCTGTCACCCTTATATGCCCCTGGAGTCAATCAGGCTACTATCCCTATCAATGAGCAAACCTTACAGGGTTGTGGGCATTACAGGGATCTTTGGCTAGGTAATAGAAGCGTTGCTGCAAAGTGATATAAAGAAACCAAGACCACAAAGGAGAGGGAATGATGTCTTAAGAGAGTCTGGAAACTGGCTTAATAACAAAAGTCATTTTATTGCTAGGTATCTAAAACTTGTACTACTAATAATCATTACAAAGGAGAGAAGACTACCCCAAAATACCCAGTTACAGCATTGATAAACATACAAGGAAAGAAGAACACCCAGCTACAATATTACCTAGATTCTACTGTATCAGGCCTAGAGAGAGAGAGAGAGAGAGAGAGAGAGAGAGAGAGAGAGAAGTTGGGGGGGGAGGGGGTCTCACCACTCCGTGTAGCAGAAAGGTTTCCAGGTTGTGCAGATCAGGGTCAGAGGCTGGATGGAAACAAAGCTCCCACAGCAATCAGCAAGGAAGAAAAGCCAAATCCCAGTGGAAATGATCCAGCTTTAGATCCAAGCATCAGGACTCAGGACTCAATCCAGACTCACACAGGATTCAGAAAGGATCCAATCAGGACTTGCACAGGACACACACAACACTACTATGTGGGTAAAGGTTTTTTTATAAGGACTTGTTTACGTGGCCAATACACATTCCTGGCTGGGTGTAATGGTTCAGAGAAGTTCACAATACAGTCAGGCAGACTCAGTATTTTGGGTATCAATTATCATGTCTGTGACTAGAATGGTCTGATAATTGCTGAGTTTGTTCATTTTGGTGTGAGATCCCCCATCAGGCAATGCTTCTCTGCTTCTTCAATCCCAGAGTTCAGTACGGCTCTTGCTTCTTCAATCCCAGAGTTCAGTGCGGCTCCTGCTTTGGAGTCTGGTTCTCCATAGTCAATGCAAATGAAGTTCCATTGTGCTGATGGCTTTTGGATATGGGTAGATTAGGAAAAGGATGTCTCCCATTTCCTACTGTTTTTGGTTTTCAGTTCAAGCAGAGGTTGGGGGATGTGTGGGGGGAGGGAGGCACAGGCTGGATACTATGCTCTGATTCCTCAAGAACACAGAGCTAACACATAACATCTGCTGCCAGCAAGCAGCTGGGAGCTGGAGCCGGAGCCGGCCCCTGCCCAAATGGCAAAGGGCTCGGAACTAGCTCCTGCCACCTCCTGCAAGTGGCTGGGAGCCTGATTTGGCCCTGAGCCACTTGCAAGTGGCATGGGTCTTGGAGCTGGCTCCTGTGCCACTGGTAGGCAGCTAGCAGCCCAAACTAGCTCTGACTTACTTGCTGCAAGCAGCAGGTGGCTGGGGCTTGATCTGGCCCCTGAAGCTATATCAGGACCCAGGGTAGGGCACGGTATGTCTATACTGGAAACAGTGTAGACATATCCTTAAGTTGACGTAACAAGGTTGACTTTAAGTCGACTTAAGGTCGACCTTGTTAAGTCAACTTAAAAGAGCCCCCAGTGCAGACACAGTCCTCATTAGCAGTGCTGCCCTGAATAGGGATGTTTTTTTTCAATTAGGGCCTTAGATATCAGAATCAAGGTATCAAAAATAATCCATAAAACATCTATGGATCAGAGTTAAGGTTTCATGTTGTGCTTCAATTTTCATTTCTTTATACTTAATAATGCGTTTATCTACATAATAAGATTCTGAGATTTTCACCTGTCTGTTGCTCTGAAGTCTAGAATATCTGCTAAATCAGTAAAGTCAATGAAATAGAAAGAAAAGCAGCATGGCTGAGAACTCTTTTTGCTCACAGTATTACCAGGTTCAAACATCACTGGGAAGTCCAATTTTGTTTTTCCAAATGTTTCCGACTTTAGAAATTTTACCCATGCAACAGCAAGGCATATATTTATGACAAGCCAAAAGACTAATCCATTGTAATATTTCTGGTAATTGTACCAATCACCGCCCTATTTTACAACTAATTTGCATGGATCAATTTCATTGGTTATATGAGGGAGCCTGCACAGATGGTGGATTACTTAGCCCAGCTGCCACACCCATGTGACTACACAGGATTTCAGCTACTAACATTTATTAAATTAAATGTGAAATTACATCCTTAACTATTCATTTAATTGCTTTCAACAGCATGGACTTTGTGGTTAGACAGTGAACTATGTTCACTTAGTAACCATAACTGGCTTTTGAAATGAAGTTGGATTGCTTGGGGGTTTTGGTTTGGGAATACTCAGAAATGGCTGCAGCTCACCTTTTATGTAGTTCAGGATTTGATGTAAATGTTTCTTCCAAGACATAACCACTCTTTTATCTTATTATAGTGAAGTAGACTTTATTCTGCAGAGCTGCCAAGCTAGTCTCAGAACCAGTCCTGAACCTCATCTGCACTATTCTGTAAACTCAGATTTTCATTTCTCTCCCTGTGCAAAATCAACCCCCTCAAACTAAAAATATGTTTTACCAAGAATTGCTAGCATAGTGTTTGTATATTTGACACTCAAAAGCTGGATGAAATCACTTTATTAATTCAAACAAAAAACTACAAATATGTTTTATCAGCAGGCAACAAATGTCAAATTAAAGTCTCCTGGTTGTGGTACAATTTTTCTCATATGTTAAATTGAATATGATGGCGAGTAGTGAAAGCACTTTGGGTATCATTTTCTGTTTTATTTCTTCCCATTCCAAATGATCATATTATACATGTAAAATTCTGAGATTTATTTCCTGTATACTGAATTTCACTTTATAACAGAAATTTGCCTTAAAAGCACTGTGTAAGAAGAGGCAGTGGTTTTAATTAATTAAAGAATGTACCAAACATCCAACTGGTATTTTGAAATCCATAAAAAAGTTCATGACCTACTGTAAGTAAAGAAATCTCTTCTTCAATAAAATAAGTTGCCAGCTTGACATCATTTTAAGAAAATTAGATTTTATTGACCTTGGCCTATAGCATATGGCTAGATCTGTTACAAATCAACGGTTTGTTATTTGTAGAATGTGTGCTAGGACATTTTATTCAATTCAGTATCATAGCTTACCTAGTAATATTGAGATGCAATAGTCCATACAGTCTGAGACTTCATCTCTGTTAATTTCACACATTTCTAACAGAGCCATCCATCTAATAAACTGAATAACTTTAATTTAAAACACACCACAATTCTCAAGAAAAAGCCTCCTAGCACCTCTTAGAGAGATTAACAACACACAATTTTCTAGAGCATACAGCTGCAGACACTTCAGAAGCAACTTCTGAGGTGAAAGAGATAAGTCTTACATTGCATTATACAAGTGACAGAAGTCTAGCTCATTGTGATATCTAGCAGTAGTGATTCAAGGCTAAGAGCTCTGCAATGAGACTATGAAATCCAATCCTGTGCTGAGGGTCAGCACACCAACTACATACTATTATATCCCACCTAAGGCATACAGAGAAGATGCTTTAGGAGGGTGGGGAGCATGCCGGTCATATGCCTTCCAGATTTCTGTCAGGGTTTGCCAGCCCCACTCCAAACAACTTGGTGGTGGCTGCCCCCAACCCCCTGCATAGCAACTGCTGGACTGTAAGCCATGGCAAGTGGCAGGAGCAGCAGCCGGGAGCTGCAGAGAGGACCCACTGCTTTCCAGGAAGGGAGACTGTGGATAATTGATAAGGAGGGGGAGAATTACTTGGAGTGGGAACGTGACTCAGGACATTCCAGAGGTGGCACAACCTCTAGTTTGAGAACCCCCCCCCCCCCATCAGCGGGTATGGGTTGTTTCTGAAGCCATGTTCTGAAGCCTTAGATAGTACAAAATACTTGTGTTAGCCCTATAGTTAGGTGAATTTCTACCAGAGTATGCTGCCAGAAGGCCCTAGAAGAATTAACATAAGTTCCAACAACTTCAGCCTCCCAGGTGTCCACTACAGCAGGTGGGTATAACAGAGAGAAGTTGTTTCTCAGATAGGTAGCCATTAGTCCACTAGAAATTTCAAGATGAAGAAGAAAAATTTAAAATGACCCTGTCATGGGGTGTATAGATCCCACACTGGCCCAGCAACCAAAGGTTTAATATAGGCCAGGGGTGGCCAAACTTATGGAACTCAAGAGCCGCACAAGTCGATTATGAAACCTTCGAGAGCCACACTGAGGCATATAACAACATATTTTTACCTACTCCAAAATTTCTAAGCTTAAAATTCATTGCACACTTTAATTTTATTGTAAAAATTGGGCAAATGCTGTTGCTAGATGTAGAACATTACAGGCTTGTGGCAAGTTTTTTTTTTAAATCTGGTCAGTAACTTGTCAATGCAGCAGGTAAAAGCTCTCTGAGATGCTGATCTCCAAGTATTGCACAATGTTTTGAATTTCATTGTGGAATATGATGCTTCACAGCAGTAAGTTGTGCCAAAAATTGAAAACAATCTATGTTCGGTTTTATACTTTTCTCCTTTGTATTTTCATTTCTTAGTATTCCACATCATGTTTAAGATTTATAAAACATGATTTTATTTTAACAACAAGTAAGTTGCATTAGGGCCTATGAGAAAATCTAAACATGCTATGGCTTCTCTGACCATGTCACGCTTCTCTCCCCCAACCCCTTGTTGCCGCTTCCCTGCCATCTCTTACCATGCTGCTGCTTCTCTGCTCTCCCCAACCATGCCGCACTTCTGCCTCCCACCTCATCCTGGCACCTACCATGCCCCCGCTTCCCTGCCAATATTTCTGTCAGTAAACTTGTTCACTAAAATACTCATGGACAGTGAAGACAAAAGGTCTGAGGACTCGGACACAATTAATTTTAAAATGAGATTAATAGTAAGGGAAAACACTGCTTTC
This sequence comes from Podocnemis expansa, assembly GCA_007922195.1. NCBI lineage: Eukaryota > Metazoa > Chordata > Testudines > Podocnemididae > Podocnemis > Podocnemis expansa. The sequence continues at coordinate 23,768,507 of ML681964.1, read as the reverse complement.
ATCTTAATCCTGTGAAGAGATGCACACAGGGACACCTTTTTAACTGTTCAGAATCACAACAGATCAATGAGAATTTATGGGGACAGAAAGTGCAAGATCAGAGCCTGTTTCAGTAAGAGCTTTGGAGTCCATGCACAGAAGATACTATGGAAAAATCCCATTGAGTTTATTCAGTTTGGGGTCAGGCACTGTATAAATTCTAAATATCATTATTTGGTTTTTATAATACAAAGTAAAATCTTTATTGGTGAGAGATTTTTTTTTTCAGAAAATTTGCAACACAATTTTTCCATCCTTAGCCCTTCACAACAATTACTCTTGTCTAATGGGCTCAGATACCCATAGAGTCATTCATGAAGACTGCACTGAAATATAAATAGATTTTTGACTATACAACAAAAAAAGAATTAATACATGTTGAATGCTATTTAATCAGTAGAAGTATAGTGCTGCTATTGAACTTTGCAGTGAATGTAAATTATCTTGGTAATCGACTTAGTTATATTAATCAAAATTTTCTTGTAAAATAAATGTACTAGCAGTTCCTTCTGCGAACAGATGACATACTGACATCTCAGGCACACTTGTTCAATGGACTTAAGGATTTTTTTTCTAAAGCCAGTTTTCAGTCATGGTGGTCAATCCTAAGTCTAAATCATTTTGCATGCTGAAAATGAACCATGATCCATAATAAGTACTTGTAACATTCTTTAAACAGAGGGTTTTTTAAAATAACCTTTTGACAGTGGTCAGTGGTTTGGGATGTAACATTTGTGCCAATTTTCAGTCATTTCTGATGATTCTTATTTAATTCTCAAAACAGAAATACAAGAGAAATAAGTTTGCATTGTATTACAGTATCTGGAAATGCCAGGTGATTTTTAAAAAAGAAAATTAATTTACAATTGCTTTTCAGGTTTAAATTGCTAATTATCATCCCTTATCTGTAGTTCATTGTAGACTTGTTCTTGATCAATTTATATTGCCAGTTTTAAAATATTGACTCAGAAAATATCAAAAAAGAAAAGTATTGAAAAAATCATGCATTGATGTCATTAAAGACTATCATAATGCACACAGACAAGGAGGGTAGACTTAATAGTGGGGGTGAACTGGAGAATCTGGCAGATCCTTGCTCTGAGGGCTTCTCTTTCCACCTCACTGACAACTTGCTTCTCCCTGCTGGCTCCTCTCACAGGGCTGCCCTTCCCCTCCCCTCTCGGCTCTTACCAGGCTGCTGTTTCCTTCAGCTCTCACAGCCCCGCTCCTCCGCTGCCGGCTCTCACCCTGCCGCCGCTGCCTCTCTGCTGGCCCTGACCCCTGCAGATTTCTCACCCCTGGCTCCCACCCTGCTGCCCTTCCCTCCTGAGCTCTCCCAGGAGCCGCAATTTTTCTTTAAAGAGCCGCATGTGGCTCATGAGCCACAGTTTGGCCACGTCTGATATAGGCACTGCCAGCCACTGCTGACTGGAGGCCTCACAGCAACTGGGAAGATAAAAGGAATGGGGAGGCGAGGGGCAAGATGACTACCAGAGGAGTAAACAGGTTGGAGAAAGGAGCACTTGCCAGCAAGCTACTAAAGAGATGACCAGGGGCAACAATCCAGGAAGAGACAAATTCATCAATAGGCTGGAGAGTCTGTAGGAAGATGTTTAGAGCACTGTCAGAGTTGGACTACATACATTGACCCTGCTTACCTAACTTGAAGGCCCTTAGCTAAAACCCAGCGGAGAGGGCAGTCCTCAATTTCCCTACCCAACCCATCTCCTAATGCAGTTGTTTTCAAAGTTTTTTTTCCTCAGGACCCAGTTGAAAAAAAATCATTTATGTCCACAACCCAACAATTAAATCTTTCAGAAGTGCATTCCAGTCTTCCAGTGGCAGCAACAGAGGGCACCACGACCCAGTATCTGACGTTCTGGTCTGTGAGCTACTACTCAGTCCTGACCCTTGGTTTGACAACCGCTGCCCTAACGCACTTGGGAATAGAGAAAGGGTGTTTAGGCACCTGGGCCCAGGAATAGATCGACAGCCCCGCTGGCCTATGTGAACACCACAGCTACATCATACTTTGCCAGAGGGGAGTGCTGATGCACCACTCCACAAGCCGCAGTGTTAGCTAGACAGCTACCAGTAGGTGCAGCATACTAGTGTTATGTCCTTCTGTAATTACAGCCTCTAGAATTTTGGTAAGATGAGTAATGAATCAGATGTAGAGTATATATGGCTTCTGCAGGAAGTCCCTAGTGAACCAGCACAGTTTTCATCTCAATGATGTGAGAGAAAAAAGGCCCTCAGGAGGAAGGAATGCCTTTATTGTCTCCTCAGAGGACTTCATGGTGGAACAATGTCTAACACACAGTGTTAACACCCCTGATGTTCTGACCCAAGCAGCATGAAGCTTTGTGACTGAATCTGGAGATCACCTGAAAAAATCTGATCTGTCAAGGTGAAAATGAAATCTTGGTCCAATGTTTTAGAAAGTTCATTTGTGCTAATGCCAACATCCTTTAAGGTGATGAATGGGACTAATTCAGATACTAAGTTTAACAATTCATCAATAAACTCCCCATGGAAGCCGGCAGAGCCGCAAGATCCCTTGGATGGGTCCAGAATACCCATATTTCAACAGCATGAAAGGTGTGTGTTTGGTGAGAGGGGGCACTTCTGCATTGGAGGTCAAATCCAAGGGGGTGCCCCTTCCCTTTGGCCTCTCTACATTCATGTTATAGCTAGGAGCTTACTGAGTCAGTACAGGCCTGCTTTTAATGGTATATAAACATTTCAGGTTCTTTGTCAAAAACAAGATTGTCTTGCTCTGCTTTTGTCGATGATTGCCATTATGTTAATAATCATCAGCCTAAATTCAGAGGTGCATTTCCATGGAGTCTTATCCTTTAGTGAAAAAAAGCAATCAGCAGGGATCAGTGAGACAGGTAGATGTCTGTAACCTGCTCTCTGCATTGGGCTGGTGTCTTCTGACAAAGTCTCCTTATCCAATCACTGCTAAAACAGGGACGAGGAGGAGTTCTTAAAGTATGTGTAGCACTTGCTCTCCAGAGCAATTGTTTTTTGCTGTGCCTCCAAATCCTGAAGAACAGCAACTGTGTTCCATTATCTTTGCTACTGAGCCAGCACTGAAGCCCACAAAGGCACATACTTTTACAGCGGAATGCTTGTGCACCATAGCCCTATTTATGGGGTGGAAGGTTTTTCTTTTTTTTTTTTTTGCAAGGGATATCTAAGATAAGATAAGATGATGTGCTATTTATCTTGGTACATTGTGGTGTAGAGGGAAGAAGAGCCGGCTAAAAATTCAGTTACTTTCAGTATCTCCCTTTCTCTGCTTCCCGTCTTCCCAAAATAAGTCCATGTCATATGGTTTGCAGGTCATAATCTAAATCCACATAGTTATGTGCATATTATTCATTAGCAGAGGGCTCATTTTCTTGAAGATCACTTCCACAAAGTAAATTGGTATTTATGTTTTTTTAAACATTGGTGTCCTTCGAAGTTAAATGCATAGATACTGACAGAAAACAGAAGCATAATTAAACAAGATGAAAATGTATTTCTAAAACAAAGTTGAGAATCAAGTTATTAGAAGTATGAGTATTTCTGTTTTAAGATTTCTTCATCGTAAAACAGCCACAAATCAAGAGGAGAGACTCTTGTTTGAAAAATCTCTAAAATGATGTACTTAGAACTACAAATACAAGCTACACATTCTATTTTACTTTGCTGAACCTAAAAAATAACTTGTGTGCTATTAGGTGCTGGAGGCTATGTCTACACAGGGAACAAGGTCCTGCAGCACTGAGTCTCACATAGTCCAGGCCAACTGACTCTGGTTTGCAGTGCTTGGGATGGGGGGCTAAAAGCAGCAGCATAAATGTTCCTACGCAGTCTGGAGCTTGGGCTGTGACATAGTCTCCTCACTGGGTTTCAGAGACTGGGCTCTAGACAAATAGAGGTGATCTACACTAGTGGTTCTCATCCTTTTCTCTGCTGAGGCTCACCTTGATACTTTTAATTATTTTGAGGCATACCACTGTATAGTCTTCCAATGAAGAAGAGGTTACTTGCCTGTAACCGGTGTTCTTCGAGAGGTGTGCTCCTGGCCATTCCTTAGTAGGTGTCTGCACGCCCCGTGCACGGCACGCCGGAAATTTTTCCCCTAGAGTACCCGTAGGGTCGGCCGTGGCGCCCCCTGGAGTGGCGCCGCCGCCACTGCCTATATAGCCACGAGCCGACCCGCCCCTCCTCAGTTCCTTCTACCCTACTGTCTGAGGGGAGGTGGGAGGGATTGGGAATGGCCAGGAGCACACCTCTCGAAGAACACCGGTTACAGGCAAGTAACCTCTTCTTCTTCTTCGAGTGCTGCTCCTGTCCATTCCTTAGTAGGTGAATAACAAGCCATACCTCGGAGGTGGGAGACATCACAAGGAAATGGACTGAAGCACCGCTCTGCCCACCGCAGCGTCCTGCTGAGCTTGCTGGGTGACGGCATAGTGCTGCGAGAATGTATGCGGGGTAGACCACGTTGCCGCCCGGCAGATGTCGGCAATCGGGACCCCGGCGAGGAAGGCAGTGGAAGCCGCCTGCGCCCGAGTGGAGTGCGCCGTTACCCGCGGTAGGTGTCTGCCGCCCAGTTTATAGCATTCTTTAATGCAGGCCACAATCCAGGAGGCGATGCGTTGAGAGGACACCGGTTGGCCTTTTTTATTGTCCGCCACAGTGACGAAGAGCTGGGGGGTCTTTCGGAAAGGCCTAGTCCGCTCTATGTAGAAAGCGAGCGCCCGGCGCACGTCTAGGGAGTGGAGACGCCGCTCCTCCTCTGACGCATGGGGTTTCGGGTAGAAAACCGGTAAGGAGATGTCCTGATTTAGATGAAAGGGCGACACCACCTTAGGTCTGAAGGAAGGGTGCGGGCGGAGCTGTACTTTGTCCTTAAAGAACTGCGTATACGGTGGATCAACCACCAAGGCACGCAGTTCGGACACCCGCCTGGCTGATGTGACAGCCACCAAGAAGGCAACCTTCCATGACAAATACAGAAGGGAGCAGGTCGCCAGTGGTTCGAAGGGGGCCCCAGTGAGTTTAACAAGGACTGTATTCAGGTCCCATTGGGCTGTGGGTGCCTTAATAGTTGGGTACAGTTTAGAAAGACCCAGCAGGAAACGCTTGACCAGGGGAACCGTGAACAAGGAGACACCCCCGGGGGCGCGGCGAAAGGCCGCAATCGCCGCTAGGTGCACCCTCAAGGAGGACAATGCCAGACCCTCTGACTTCAAATGCCACAAGTAGTCCAGGAGGCGGTGAACCGAGACCAGCTCTGGGTCCTCTCCTTGCTCCGAAGCCCAGCGCGCAAACCGGAGCCACTTTGCAACGTACGTGGACCTTGTGGTGGGCTTCCTGCTACCACACAACACTGTCCGCACCGGGGAGGAGCATAGCAGCTCAGCACCCATCAGCCACGGAGGCACCACGCGTGGAGATGCAGGGCTTCCAGGTTGGGATGAAGCAGGCTCCCGCCGTCCTGGGACAATAAGTCCGGTCTGAGCGGAAGCGGAATCGGCCGGCGCTGGGACCACCGCACCAGGGTCGTAAACCAATGTTGCCTGGGCCAGGCGGGAGCGACCAAGACGACCAGCGCCTTGTCCGCCTTCAGTTTATACAGCACCTTGGCCACCAGCGGGGTCGGAGGAAAAGCGTACAGGAGACCCCGGCCGCCCCAGTGGATCTCGAAGGCGTCCCCTATGGAGCCGGGGCTGCGACCCCGAAAGGAGCAGAAACTCCGGCACTTTGTGTTGACCCGAGTGGCGAAAAGATCCAGAAGGGGATAACCCCACCTCCGGAAGATCGAATCCGTCACTTCCGGGTGAAGGGACCACTCGTGTGTGAGAAACCTCCGGCTGAGGTTGTCCGCTAAGCAGTTCCGGAGGCCGGGAATATACGATGCCACCGGTCGGATCTCGTGGCGAATGCAAAACTCCCAGAGCTGCATGGCCTCCCGACAAAGGAGGGGTGAGCGAGTACCACCTTGCTTGTTTATGTAGTACATTGCAGTGGTATTGTCGGTATGAACCGATACCGATCGACCCCGGAGTTGGTCCCGAAATACCCGGCAAGCAAGCCGGATCGCCCTCAGCTCCTTCACATTGATGTGCAGGGGCAAGTCTGCTATTTCCCACATGCCCTGAGTTCGGAGAGCTCCAAGATGAGCGCCCCAGCCGACATCGGATGCATCCGTAGTCAGGCGCAGGAAAGCCTGAGGGGAACGGAACGGGACTCCGGAGCACAAGTTGGGGGTACGCGTCCACCAACTCAGGGACTCGAGCACCACCGGCGGCACGGACAGCATGGCGTCCAGATTGTCCCGCCCCGGGCGGAACACTGTCGCAAGCCACAACTGGAAGGGCCGCATTCGCAGACGGGCGAAGGGAACCACAAACGTGCAAGCGGCCATGAGACCCAATACGCGAAGGCACTCGCGGGCCGATACCCGAGGAAACCGCACCAGCAAGTCTATTGTCTGCTTTATCGTCTGGAAGCGGCTGGCTGGGAGGCTTGCCCGCGCTGATGTGGAATCGAGGACCGCCCCTATGAACTCTATCCGTTGGGCAGGAGATAGGGTCGACTTTTGAACATTTATTAGCAGGCCCAAGCGAGTGAACAGGGACCGGGTCACGCTTAGGTGGGCGAAGACCTCCTGCCGCGATCTCCCCACGATCAACCAGTCGTCGAGGTATGGGAAGAGCGCGACTCCTTGCTTTCGGAGGTGAGCCGCCACGACCGCTAGGCACTTTGTGAAGACTCTCGGAGCGGCGGAGAGTCCGAAGGGGAGGACGGTGAACTGTAGGTGGGCATGCCCCACCACGAAACGCAGAAACTTCCTGTGTCGCGGATGAATCGCGATGTGGAAGTACGCGTCTTGTAAATCGAGGGCGGCGTACCAATCGCCCGGATCCAGAGAGGGAACAATGGAGGCGAGGGAGACCATCCTGAACCGGATTTTGCGCAGGAACCGGTTGAGCCGGCGCAAGTCCAGTATGGGCCTCAGGCCCCCTTTGGCCTTGGGGACAAGGAAGTAACGGGAATAAAACCCCTTGCCCCTGCAGGACGGTGGGACTTCCTCGACTGCTCCTTTTTGGAGTAGGACCCGCACCTCCTCTTGTAGGGCACGCCGGTGGGCCTGGTCCCGCAGGACACCACGAGGCATAGGAGGGGCCGAGGGGGGTAATGAAGAAAATTGGAGGGAGTAGCCCTCCTGAACCGTCCTGAGAACCCAGCGGTCTTTCGTAATCAGGCGCCAACGGGGCGCATAATGGGACAGTCTGTTGTAAAAAACAAGGGTGTTTGGATCCTGGGTGATTGGTACGTCTCCCCCGAGCTGATTTTCAAAAGGACTTCTTTGCACCCCCCGATGGGCGCGAGGGACCTTGTCCACTAGGGTGGCGGCTAGCCGGCCGACGTGGCCCTCTACCCCTTCGCCGGTCCTCGTCCTGGCGGCGGAAGTAGGGACGCGAAGGAGGAGGCGCTGGCTTAAACGGCTTCCTCTGGCTCGCCGGAGTGTGAAGACCCAAGGACTTAACCAGCGCCCGTGAATCTTTTAGCGTCTGGAGACGAGTGTCAGTTTGGGGGGGGAACAGATCAGGCCCCTCAAAAGGCAGGTCCTGGATAGTGTGCTGGACCTCCAGGGGCAACCCAGACGCTTGCAGCCAAGCAGAGCGCCTCATAGTGACCCCCGTAGCCATGGAACGAGCGGCAGCATCGGCTGCGTCCAAAGCAGATTGCAGGAGGGCCTTAGACACCACCTTGCCCTCCTGAATGGACGCGGAGAAGGCCGCCCTGGAGTCCTGCTCCAAGTTTTCACTAAAACGCTCCATGGCGGACCAGGCGTTAAAGACATAACGGCTGAGGATAGCTTGTTGGTTTGCTATCCTCAGCTCCAACCCCCCAGTAGAGTAGACCTTGCGGCCGAAGAGGTCCAGTTTTTTTGAGTCCTTGGACTTAGGGGTGGACCCTGGTCGACCTTGTCGCTCTCGCTCATTCGCCGCCGCAACCACCAAGGAATTAGGGGCAGGATGAGAATAAAAATGTTCGTAGCCCTTAGAGGGAACAAAGTATTTGCGCTCAGCGCGTTTGGCCGTAGGGGGAATCGAGGCCGGGGTATGCCAAAGCGCCTTGGTGGTGCTATGCACAGTTTTAATAAAAGGCAGAGCCACGCGGCCTGGGGTCTCTGGGAGCAAAATGTCGACCATAGGGTCCGTGTCCTCAATAATGTCCTCGGCCGGTAGGTTCAGGCTGGTTGCCACCCGACGAAGGAGCTCCTGGTGGACCCTAGAATCGTCCAGGATCGCTAGGGGCTTGGCTCCCGCCACCGCTTCATCGGGGGGCGAAGAGGAGGATTCCTCGAACTCAGGGTCCTTGGACTGAGTCCCAGAAGTTACACTACGGGCCCCCGTAGTGAAACTCTCCCTGTCCGCCTCGCCCCGCAAGGACTCAACCTCCGACAACTCCCCGGTACCGACAGGGGGAGGAGCGCCCAGCGCAGCTGATGGAGGGAGTCGAACCTGCGAGCGAGCGGAGGGCACAGCGCCCACTCGAGATGCGTGGACGGCCCAGGGAGTCCAGAAGGGCCACTGCCAGCCGGGCCACTGAGGGGGCGGAACCGCCGGCGCCGACTGAGGAACAGGCCCTGCAACCTGTTGGGGGCGGTCCAGCACCGACTCTGGCGCTGAACTTGAGGAGGAGTGCGGGGACCATGGCGGTGCCGCCGACGGTACCGGGGACCGGTGCCGGCTCTCTCGTGGACGGCGAGGTGGAGACTCTCGGTGCCGCTGGGGGGATCGGACAGGAGGAGCTCCCGCCGCTGCGACGACCGGTGCCGGTGCCAGTGACCGGTGCCGGTGCTCCCGGGGCGGTGCCGGTGCTGGTGAGCGGTGCCGGTGTTCCCGGGACGGTGCCGGACTGCGGCGCCGACTCAGTATAAGAGCCGGCTTCCCTCGGGACGGTGCCGGACGCGGTGCCGAGGTCGACGACGGTGCCGACGGGGCCGAAGGTGCCGCAAGCGCCTGCGCTGCAGCGAAAGCCTCCGGCGTAATTGGCAGAGCCAAGGCCTCCTCCAAAATGTCTCGAGTCGGCGAAGACGTGGAACCCGGGCTAAAACGTGCCTCTGAAGGGTCACGAGACGACGCCGGGGATACAGAGACCGGCTGGCCAGCATGGCTCTGGCCGTCTCCCTGCCGCACCGGGGCACGGTGCGGGGACGTCTCCTCCCGCTTCCTCTTAGTCGGCACCGGGGAGGAGGAACGGCGCCGAGACGCTGCTGCCGTCTTAGTGCGGCCCGGCTTCGGTGCCGCAGACGGTGCCGAGGAGGCCGGTGCACTGCGCACCGACGGTGCCGTGCTGGACCCCGAATCGCCGGGGACCGGCCGAAGAGCCTCCTCCATGAGGTGCAGCTTCAGGCGTTGTACCCTGTCCTTTTGGGTCCTTGGCTTGAAGCCACGACAGATTTTACACCTCTCGGTGAGATGGGCCTCGCCCAAGCACAAAAGGCAATCACCATGCGGATCGTCCATGGGCATGGGCTTCTTGCAACGCCCGCAAGTTTTAAAGCCCGGCATGGCCCGACCCCGAGCCCGGGGCGGGCGAAGTATCCAACACGAACAACTAACAACTAACTAACTAACACTAACTAACTGTAAACAACAAAAGATTCGGGTACTCCGAATAACGCAGCCACGTGCAAAGCAGCACGAAGCCAGGGAATGTTCCAGCGACCGACAGGGCAGTAAGAAGGAACTGAGGAGGGGCGGGGCGGCTCGTGGCTATATAGGCAGTGGCGGCGGCGCCACTCCAGGGGGCGCCACGGCCGACCCTACGGGTACTCTAGGGGAAAAATTTCCGGCGTGCCGTGCACGGGGCGTGCAGACACCTACTAAGGAATGGACAGGAGCAGCACTCGAAGAAGAACTCATGAATACTCATGAGAGAATCCAGAACTCTGAGAAGTTTTTCAAGCATTTCAGGCTTGACGGCACACCTGTGTGCCCTGGCACACTGGTTGGGAAACACTGGTCTACACTGATATTTTAACACTGCTGCCTGAACCCAAGTCAATTGATTCAGATGCTGAGACAGTGCTGCAGGTTTTTCTTTGCAGTGTAGACCTAACTGAAGAGATATGTTAGCAAACCTTATTTAATTCAATACTATTTTAGAATATAGTACCAACTTGAATGATTTTTGTTAAATGTTTACTTTGTCTCCACACTTGCATTCTATTCTATCTGTTTTTCTCAGCACCAGCCTCCTGTGTACACAGATTTCCCTGCAGGGTATTCTGGCCAAACTAGACTATTATACCGACAACACATTCCAGCTTCATGACACTATGTTACTTCAAACACTGTCCTCTCTAAGTGTGCTTCCCCTTCAGGATAATTACTAAATTCTTGCTGAAGAATTCCTAACAGGAGGCACTGGGAATTCTTAAGTGCAGTAATCTCAGCATGTCAATCCACTGGTGTTTGGCTACTGTGACAGCTGACATTTTGGTAGTCATAAATTCATTTAAAAGTTGACAGAATGCTGCCATGCAGAGTACTGGTTTGTGACTGTTTTATCAGCAATCATCAGGACTAAGTTCCAGAGGGATAGCCATGTTAGTCTGTGTATAGGAAAAACAACGGATGTCCTGTGGCACCTTAAAGATTAACAAATTTCTTTGGGTATAAGCTTTTGTGGGCTGCAGCCCATGAAAGGACACACAAACTTATAAATAATTGATTCTTTTAACAGAGGTGTGGAATATATTGTGTGCTAACCTGGATTCATTGCTCTCTGATTACAAAAACAATTCTTCATCCCACGAAATCACCCTTAGGATCCGGTAATGAATTTATAAAATGCAGAGGTGGCACACTTATCCTAAGTCCTGATTCAAAAGGTAAAAGAAACTTACACCACATTCACACTTACAGACTAGAGGGTAATTTTTCAAAAGTGACATAGGCTCTTAAATGTCTACATCCCACTGACTTTCTTTACAACTTAAGTCCCTTTTGAAGAGGGGATGCAGGCTCCTAAGCACTTTTGAACATAATATTAAATCCATTTCACCTTAGTTTTATTTTAAACACTCTCCTTATTAAGTATGAATAGAATGGTAACAGTATGTGTCTTATCAGAGAGTCCCTGGAACACATGTGATCACTGAAATTAAAAGAATCATATTAAAGGATATAACTTTAGTTTTTCAGAAGAGTAATTTTAAAGATTACAGTATATTACTGCATACATTCTTTGTTTATGCGCATTTCTTTCTTTGTTTGATATGAATTTAAACTGATTTGGGGTGGGGGGTGGGGATTGGGTGTCCAAATCCCTTAAGTGGCTTTGATAATCTCAGCACTAGTTTCTTTTCTGTATTTCTGGGATATTAGCAATGTTAAGGCTTTATATGAAAAGGAAAATCATTATTCCTGTAACATGCTCAATAGAGGAAGGCATTACTAACACTTAGATTCTATTATTCTGAAAGCATTTTATGAACACTAACTAAACAAACACTCCACACTCAGTAAGGTTTGTTGTTATTTCTCTTTCATACATCTTAAAACTGAGGCAGCAAAACTGGTCTTTGAAAAGTGACTATAAAACTGGCATGGAGAGAAGGGATTCTATGGCAGCTGCATCTCAGTGACTTCATTTTCCTATCACATCTGCTCAATTCACAAGTTAAAATATGTTTTTTCCTCCACTCATGGACAGCCCAACCAACATAACCTGAGTTCAGACTGTCGTGTTGGGTTCTTTCTAACTCACGAATCAACAGTAGTTTATTTAAAACAAAACAAAACAAACTTTGCAGGCTGAAATCTGTCCTAATTTACATTGCAGCAGCTATAACCTCTTAGGTTTCAATGGAACTGAAAAGGCATAGTCAATGATGGCAGAATTTAATAATGGTTTTAATAATGGTGCACATGAGTACTGATAGAATCCTGCTCACACTCACTCATCTGTATGCACTAGTTAAAATAACAAATATTATTTTTATCACTTAAGTGATATTTAGCATTTAGTTCACCCATTCTGGAATAGGCGTCCAAGGAAGGTGGTGGAATCCCCATCATTGCAAGTTTTTCAGAATGGCTTGCAAACAGACCTGTCATATAAGGACTATGTTTACTTGGTCCTGCCCCAGGGCAGTGAAGCTGGATTTGATGACCTCAGTGTTTCTTCCAGCTCTACGCTTCTATGATTCTAGATCTATTGTGTGTAAGAGAAAAAACACTTCTGATTCACAAGGAATTCCATATTGCTTGTGCAACAGATTTATACAGTCATTTGTTAAAGTAAAACTGAGTTACAGAAGTGTTTAATTTCTCAATTTAATGGGAGTTCTGGGTTTTGAAAAAATCAGAACTTACGATGCTAACTCCAAGCCTTAGAGGGATTCTTTTAAAGAGACAGTATAAGAATTTAAGAATTCAGGGTGAGATTTTCAAGAGCTTAAATGGTTCACGAGTACAAGTCACTTTGACCTTATATGGATTTGTACTTCCAAGTCACTCAAATGCTTTTAAAATTTTCGTTTTCTAGTAAATTACAGAGTTTACAGACACAAAGCTCAAAATGCCTGGGATCTGTTTTAACACACTGAATACCTTACAGCAGTTTTATCATTTTGGAATATCCCAATATGCAAACTGCTATTCAAAGTACAAACTGCATCTGAGATAATTTTATGTAAAATTAAATTAGCAGGATTTGTCATTTCCTCCTCTATGCAAAAAAACAAAAATTTAAAAAATGATAAGCTTGAAGTACAATGCTTCATCTAACTATCTAAATAATATAGTCTTTTGTCTGCAGTATCGTAAATAAAGGTAGAGCTCTGGCTATTTAAAAATTACATGGCTGACATTAGAACTTTTTAAATTATAAACATGTTATCAAATTAAAACATTAATACTTAGGTTATATAATTTTGTGAAAATTAATCTCTCTCAACGAGAGCTCTTCTAAACCCTAGAAAAATCATTACTTTTTCCAAGTTCTCTCAGAACCTCAGTAACAAGAGGTGTAAAGATTGGAACTATATATTTTTTGTAATTAATTTCCTTAAGATAATGTTAGAAACATCAGAATCTTTAAAATATAGATGAATTTCAAGGTGAGTCTGCTAGGAGATATTATTAATGGCATATGATTTATTGTGACATGAAATCTGATCTGAAACTCATATTATTAGCTGAGCTTTTTATAAATTAGAATTGCCAGCTGCTGAAAATACACAGAAGGGGCACAGATAAACCAGCTTCAGTGTCTAAAAAACCTGGACTTGATTAGTTTTTGATAGCTCCAGCAATATGCGTTTATAAACCATTGTATTCTCTTCATAATATAATTCTTGGAAGTGAAAAACATATGAGATTTATGAAAAGGTGTTCTTACAACATGAGTATTTATTGCAGAATATACTGTAATAGAGCAAACCCTATATCATGACAGCGGCTGAGGAATACTTAGTGAGTTATAAGCCTCCTATTGCATAGCTTGTGACAAGGGCCCTGTGGTTTCAGGAGTGCAGTGTTTTTTCCACACTGTAATGGTTCAAGGTCTCACCTCATACAACTCTGTACTTGTCTACAAAGCAGGCTAACCATACCAGGCAAACAGGTGCACTATCCTACAGAAATGATAGTTTGTGTAGAATTTCTGCAAAATCTCCCTATGAAGCATAACAACGTCACATAGCCTTCAATTCAGACTGGTGGGTAAATGCCACATTTTGGCCCAGAGAGAGAATACATACATATTATATATATTTGCAGTATATATTCCTATACATTCCACTGATTTCTTTTCCTCTACTTTTGTGCCTTTAAATATTACTTAAGACTTCTGAAATGTTGTAGTTCCCATCATTGTTGAGCTATTAAATCACCCCAATTTGAGATACAAACAAGCTTTAGAACAATGGTCCATGTAATACTCAAAAAGGAACACATGGCACATATGCAAAGTTTCAGTTCACACATTTTAGACATTTTCCAGACTTCTTGATAAGCAACACATATTTATAAAACAGCATTCACTTGCCCTTCCTCACAAAGAGTATATATGGAAGAGCCCCCTGTCAACATACCAGTGTGCATGCAGGAATGAAAGATAAGGATCCCCAGCTGCAGCTGTCTAATAAGCGTTCTGTGCATCATCTCTATCATGCTAATCTTAAGAGTCAAGCATTTTGCATGTGAGAACAGTTTATTTATAATGCTACTCACTTCAACTGAGATACCAGCTATAACTGATTTTAATCAGAAGTAATCTGGAACCAGATATTTAAAGGAAGATGCTGTGACATTCTCTCATGTAATAGTAATCAATATTTTAAAGGAAAATGCAGAACTTACCTCCTCATGGAACATACACCTTAACTAGTTGGGGGGAAAAAACCTATTCATATGCAATTATTGATCATATTCTTACCTACTGTTGAACTTCTCTGGATGTTTTTCCCGCATGATGTGGAATCTGTGGGCAATTGAAGCATCCTAACAGGAAAAAAAAGAAATGTGTAAATCTATTATTATTGGAAAAACATATAAAATATAAATATAATATATGCAAAATATAATATCTAAATTGTAACCAAGTTGCATAAACCACAAGGTGAGATGTGCATTATCACTGTACAAAAACCAGGACCCTCATAATTTTGAAAGCTCAGATACACAACATTTCACTAAGTAGATACGTCTCCAGGTCATTCGTCTACCACACCTTTTACAGTTTCTATTACATCTTTTTAAATTAATAGAATTTGATGGTTATATTTACTGAAAATATCTCTAACTCTTGTACAGCAAATTGGCATTTGTTTTCAAGTAAAGTTTATAAACCACATCATTATTTTTGCTGGATTTCAGAATAAATCTATAATCTCGTTTTGTTTGATAAAGCAGAGTGGAAGACCCAGCAGGGTAACTTTAACTATATACAGCCATAGCATTTGTATAGAGCCATTTAACAGTCTTGTATAGAAAGTTCTACGTGCTCCAGGTCAAGACCTGGCTACACAATTTCATATTCATGTTTGGAAAAGAAAAAAAAAAAAAAAAAAGAAGTGGATGCAGTGTAGGTGAACAATACTCTTGCCATTACAAAAGGATTGCACACTAAATCTTTAAATTAGAACCCTAGATACAGCACAGGAATGCCTAGCCTTAAGATATAGATGTGGCCTATTAACTCAAACACCTTGGAAAATGTGTAGAGGTTTATATTTTTTCTATTCTATCATATATACTAAATATACACAAACAGACTTGGTAACAACCTTTGAAGTGAATATAAGGACTTTAAGAACATGGATTAGAAACAACAAATAAGAGAAACGAATCTGGTGGCACTTTTAAAGACTAACAAATTTATTTACCACATGAGCTTTTTTTGTCAGAGAGAATCCCACTTTGTCAGATGCTTCAAGCAAAGTTATCTGTTTGCTTTCCTTTTTCCCTCACGTCCTCCCTAATATGCTGTTCTCTACTGTTTGAATCTAAACAACTCCACTGATTTGCTGTAACAGCCTGACCTGATCCTATGACTTACACTTCCCTGCATTTATTTTCTTCCCACTCATCTGTACTTCTCCACTGTTAATTGTCTGAAAAAGTGGGATTTTCTCCCACAAAAGCTCATGTGATAAATAAATTTGCTAGTCTTTAAAAGTGCCATAGGACTACTTGTTTGTTTTGCTGAACTAAACTAACACAGCTACCCCTTTGAAAAAGGTTCCTCCAGATACCCTGGGTCTGGTGTTAACCTACTAATCTACCAAAGAATGCCATATAAAGTCTCTAATGAAAGCCTGTGTCATCCTGGTCATCATAATCACTGTGAAATGTATGTATGAACAATATATATGAAGATAGATCTATACATTGGAAATTATGTTCCTAAAGCCTCATAGTTAAAGGCAGCTCACTCAAAATTGCAGCTGTCAAGAAACTTCTCCAGGGAGGAGATGGGAGGTACTTATCTCCATAGCTAACCATTGTGTGTCTTACAATGAAATTCTATTAGTATACTAACAAGTTAAATAGTAATGGAGAGCTTGGAAGGACTTAAGAAGAAAATTAACAGGGAAAGGATAAACAGCAGAAGAGGGTCTGCTTTCAGGTGAAGAATAAAGGTCTTTTTCGATACATCAGAGTGAAAGAAGACCTGAAATCTTCACTGAAGACGTAAATTGACAGTGAGTTTCCTTCATGGAAACAGGATCTTACCCAGGCTTGGTTGACAATGCTGGACAGAAATTTGGGTGAGATAAACCTCTTTAAACAGGAATGTAATTGTTAGTTAAGTTGAGACCAGAGAAAGCTTTTATGTAAGTAACCTTTGTTTCAGTATTTCTATTTGCTATCATATGAATTTCTATTCTGTTAAATAAATTTACACTTGTATTCTCCACAAAGATCTTTAAGCATTGTTGGCCTGCATTATGTATGAGGTTGAAAAAGAAGTTCACCATGCAGCATAGGCAGTCTCAGCCAGCCTCTCCACTGAAGCAGGCTGGGGGATGCAGGTGGCTACCCTGCTGGGACAGATACCCAGTCCAGGGCCACAGTGCTACGCTGCTGGGGCAGGCTAGCTCACCAGTGGTGTGAGGTGGCATACCAAGAGCCTCCACCAGTGCTGCGGGGCCAAGCCTACATTTGTGCTCCCAGGACTCTCATGCAGCACAGGGCAGAAGGGGTCCAGCGCCATCCCCCAGCTGCTTTGGGGAAGAGAGTGGTCTGCACCTGCAGGAAGACGGGTCAAGACATAAGTGGCACAAATGCAGGCTTTGCTTTGTTGTCCCCATCCCCACAATTATCTGGCATGCAGTGCCTGCATATCCTGCCCCACTACAATCCTGAAGGCCAGTGCCAGCTTGGACGGGGTAGCCTTCTGCTGGCAGTGGGGTAGCATTGCTGAGAATGGCTAGATAACATGCCGCCTCCTCCCCTCTGCACTTACCTGTTGTTCCAGCCTGGACAAGCTGGCCTCACCCTACCCAGTGGCCAGCACAGGGGCAGGGAGGAGCAGAGTGGTGCTTAGTGCTGGGGCTTGGAACCACAGTAGACAGGCTGAGGCAGTGGTGCTCTGGGAGTACATGGTCTAGCCCGGGGCAGATTAGCCTGCCCAGGCTCCTGCTGCTGGCAGGGCTTCAGCTGGAGTTGCTGCTAATGCTGTGGGATCCCCCCCTTAGCCCGAGACTCTGCCTTAATCTGGTTCTGGTTTGTGCCTCTGAGGAATAAATAATAGTGTTTTGTTTGGAAGATACTGTTGCTTTGTCATTGCAAATATAAGGTGTCACAGATGCTCGCAAAGAAACTTAGAGGTATCAAAAGCCTGTGTCATTACCATGGTTGGTAACAGAAAGCTGCAACACCTATGTCATTACCATGGCTGGTAACAGAAAACTGCAGCACAGAATCCAAACTACACGTAGCTGGGCTTTGTGGCTCCACCTAGAATAAGGTTCAGGTTATTGGGCTAGTCCCCTATAGAGTACACTTAAGAGGCACTGAAAGGAGTTTAAGGGAACATTTACATTGCCCGTGACTTGGGGACTGATGCGGTGGGATTGACTGAATGGATCGCTTCATTGACTGGCATCTCCTCTGCTAATCCTGCAGTTACTTTATGTAGCTTGCCTATCTCCCATTGACTGCCAGCAGCAGTGTAAACCAGACCTTAATCACAGTTTGCTTGGCACATGGGCACGCATGCTGCCTTCATACATGATGGTGTATTGTGGATTACAGATTTTTAACAATATGAGTTTGTGATGGTTAACCAAATTACTCACAAGTAACTTCACTACCTACAAGTTACACATATCATCCTAAATGTGTCAGTAAAACTTTCAGACTGTATGTATATTATGTGTCATGTATTTCATAGAAAAATAGGAAACTATTGATGCTGTTTTTCATAGCCATCCATCTGTAAAGTCAATACCATTATAGGTCAAGAATAATGGTCTATGAGCAAGAAATATAAACATGGAGTGAGAAAAACTGTGCTGAACTTTAACAGCCTCATGTGCTTTACCTCCCATGCAAACTTCCATATGGAACTTTCTTGCCTGAATGGAGTACTGTGTTCTCAAACTCATTGTTTTGTCAGTCTTATCTTGTTAGCATTCACTCATTCACATATTACCTTATTTATATGAAAACTGAAAAGTAATTTTACAACACAAACATTCACTATCACAAGGTAATCCAACAGTTACAAAATACTTTATCCTGAAAGTGGGGCTGGTAGTAAAACTTGAAATGACCACCTTCCAAGTAAAGACAGCCAGAAGATCAAAAACACTATATAGTCCAGTTTTTGATACTTTATCCACATTAGATACTTCAGTAAATGGAAGTATAATTACTAGGAAAAAAACAAACAGAAAGGACCACTGTTGTGCTTAATTGCTCATTTTCCTCTATGTTGAGGCAAAAGTAAAAGAAAGACCTAAGACAAAGAAGTAGCAGTGTCTTTGACAGAAAATAGAAAGCAATAATCAAGGACGAACAGTCTAATGAATGAAATGAAAAGACTAATGTGCTTACTCGTGCACAAGAAATGCAAGGCACAAACAAGGAAGGGATCAATGCTCACTGCAGATGACAAACAGGCAGTTATTTTTCCATGGAAGGTTAATT
This sequence comes from Podocnemis expansa, assembly GCA_007922195.1. Classification (NCBI taxonomy): domain Eukaryota; kingdom Metazoa; phylum Chordata; order Testudines; family Podocnemididae; genus Podocnemis; species Podocnemis expansa. The sequence goes on along the minus strand of ML681964.1, from coordinate 23,749,782 downwards.
TGATTGAATTTTTCTCCTGCCCAAAGATTTTTTTTTTTGACTCCAAAATAGATCAAGCAACTTAGTGAGTTGAGAGGTCAGGCAAAGCATAAAGATAAATTTGATGGGCATAGCACAAGGCAGATGTATGCCAGACAAATTTAATACAAAAATTGCTGAAAGGGTACAACTTTGTTTGCAAAGAAGATAAACCCAACTGATGAGAGCTACCCACAGAAATACATACTTTGAAACAGGGCCGCTGCTGAAAATGATCTTCAATAGAATGGTTTAAGGCTGGCATCAATGGTGCAGCCAATCAAGTGATGCCAAGATCCACTGACTGACGCTGCGGTTCTGTAGCACTCTAACCCCTACACAGGCCTGGTTCATTTACAGGATTCTGTGTCATCAGGGTGCTGGAAGTGGCTGACATGGGCCCTTGCTAACAAGGCAGTTCTTTGTTTCCAGATCTCCAGCAAGAAAACCAAATATTGTTGTAACATGCCTATAGCAACGACACACTGCTGATAATGCTGTATATCAAACTTTTATTACCAAAAGCTATTCTAATTGGTTGATTAATTGTTTGTGGCTTTGAAATTATCATTAAAAAGTTTTCAGTAAGTTGATAATAATAAACGAATGTCTAATACTTCTAGTTCAACACACATGGTTCATTTTATAATCATCTACATATTCTATTAAGGTACTTACCTAGAATGATGCTTTTTTTCTGCATCTTTCTTTTTATAGATGTCATTCATCTATCCAGCATTTCCCACCAGGGGCAGTACTGCCCCCTGGGGGGTGATTTTGAAGTTTAAGAGGGTGGTAAAAGTGAAGGGGGGAGCATTGAGAAACATGCTCAATGTTAATTTTTTTCCCTTGAATTTTTCTTTTCCCCCCCTCCCTTGTTTTTTTTTTTATACCATTTGCTGCACTACGCTAATTTGGTTTTTGAAAGCAGAGATCAAGTAACTGATAAATACTTGAAAAATATGACTCCTAGGTAACTCTGGCCTTAAAAAAACATGAATTGTTCTACTACACTTAAGTGAACCTCAAAGTACACTTCAAAGAGAATGGAAACCCCTCTTTGTTCTCTTTAAGAGACAGACTAGCCACCACACCCTGACACACTCTACAGCAGGGGTGTCAAACTCAAACCAGCGTGTGGGCCACATGAGGACTAGTATATTAGCCCAAGGGCCGCACCACGGAAACTTTTTCATACAATTAGATTGCAAATATCAGTAATGATAGTGTCATTGCAGGCTGGAGGAAATAGCTTTAGGGGTCACATGCGGCCCGTGGGCTGTGTGTTTGACACCCCTGCTCTAGAGTGACCAGATGTCTTGATTTTATAGGTACAGTCCTAATATTCATGCTTTTTCTTACAGAGGCATTTATTACCCCCCATCCCCTATTCCAATTTTTCACATTTGCACCCTAACCCACATTTACTCTGACCCTCCCTAGAATTTTAAGTGACTGGACAATCCTTAGTCACTTCTTGCTTGGGTTTGTTTTAAATCCTGACAGTGAAGATGAGACAGAGATAGGACAGAACACATCTAGGAAATGGAAAAAATATTTTAATTGAACTGGGACATTTCTCAAAGTGACCTGCCAAGAAGAAAAAAAGCTTAAGTTGCTACACCTCTTTAATACCTTATGATTGACTTACACACGTATATATTCATCTTTTTTAATGGGTATTAGCATTACCGGAAAGCAATCTGAAGCAGTCTTTTCAGAGGAGTAACCTTATACATAAGAGAATAACCTTATAGAAAGATTAATGCATTTAATGCGTCTTTCTATAAGCTTGCTGTGATTAAAATCTCTATTAGATAATATTTTTATGCTAATAAACAACCACATGATTTAGACACATCTTCTCTGGATGCAAATAGCTGATTATTTTTTTTTCCAGTAACCTCCTGCAGCCTGACAGTTCACCTTTCAGTATGACCCACTGTAGTTTCCCTTTTAACCAGTTTCTTATCCAGCTTTCTATTTTAATATTTATCCCCATCTTTTCTAATTTAACTAATAATTCCCTGCGTGGACCTGTATCAAATACCTTACTGAAATCTAGGTAATATAGATCCACTGCATACCCTTTGTCAAAAAAAAAAAAAAATCCCTATTATCTGCTCAAAAAAGGACATCAGTTTGGTCTGACACCAGGGGTGTCACTACCGCTGGGTCCGAAGGAATGCAGCCACATCCCCTCCCCATCTGTGGCCCAGCTCCCACAGTGGCAGGAGCCAGATCCAGGGAGGAGCCAGGGCCACCTGCCACTGGCTGGCAGTGGCTGCAGCTGGATGGGGCCTGGGCCACCTGCTACTGACTGGCAGCAGGAGCTTAGTTCAGCTCCCAGATCAGGCCCCGGGTCAGGGCTACACAGCAGGGGGTGGGGCCAAAGCCCAGGTTCCAACCCTTTTTTCAGGACAGTGACGTCCGTCTGACATGATACATCTTTTGTAAAGCCATGTTGTATTTTATTCCATTAACTTCAATATCCTTAATCACTTTCTTTCAAATTTTTTTCAAGGACTTGGATACTACTAAGGTTAAAGTAACAGGTCTGTAGTTACCCACATCACTTTTTTCCCTTTCTTGAAAATAGAAAATATGTTAGCAATTCTCCAGTCATGTGGTACAAGCCCTGAATTTACAAAGCCATTAAAAATCCTTGCTAATCGGCTTGTAATTTCATGTCCTTTATTATTCTTAGAGGGAAATTATCCAGGTCCCCCAATTTATTCCTATTGGGCAGTTCAAGTTTGACTTCTAGCTCAGATGTAGGTTTGTTTTTGTTTTTTAAACCTCCGTATCCTCATTCCCAAAAGCCACCCTACCGCTATTCCCATGGTCATAGATAGCCTCATTAAAAAAGAAGCAAAGTATTCATTTAGATATTCAGCCATTCCTACGTTTCCAAACATCCATCCCATCCTTAGTTGTCAGTGGTCCCACTTTTTTCTTTGTTTTCTTCCTATTTATACGGATACATTTTATTATCGGTTTTAATTCCCTTTGAAAGATTCAACTCTATTTCGCTTTTGGCCTTTCTCACTATATCTCTACATGTTCTGACCTTCAACAGGTAGCTTTTCTTGCTGATCCTTCCCATCTTCTGCTGCTTGTAGGCTTTCTACTTTCTCTTAATCACCTGTCTGAGATGTTCCAAAGGGGCAGCCCTGTTAGTCAAGTTCAGTAAAACAAACAAGCAAGTCTTGGTCTACAACTCCTGCCTATGAATTTTTTCCCCTTCTTTGGGACGCAAGCTTCAGATAGCTCCTGCAACTTTAACCTTAAGTGATTCCAAGCTCCCTCCACCTTTAGAACCAAGAGTTCTTCAGTCCAGTCCACTTCTGCAACTAATTCCCTTAATTTTTTTTTTGAAGTTAGCACTTATGAAGTCAAAGATTCTAGTCACAGATCTATTTTTGTTTATCCTTCCATTTGGTTTGACTTTTCATCATCCTGGGTCAAACTGACACTGAATGTCCTCTGTTGGGTTTCAAATCATACCCTGCATCTTCCTAAATTCCATATACAGCTAGTCCTCACTTAGTGACCTACTCGTTTAGTGACCCCTCAGAGTTATGGCCGGCTCTCTGATGAGTTGGTATTATGGCGATGTACGAGGACTCACATCAACTCTCTCAGATTACCTATATTTACAGTACACTATGCAAACTAAGTTCAGTACATTAGAGCTTAAAACATTTAAAATATATATTTAAAATGTTATAAATGATGCAAAGGTGACATTAAAACTATCTACCGATGGTTGAAAAACCCACTACCAGTAAAGTACATTATGCCTGAAATACCGGTAAGGGCTGCTCCTCGTTTAGTGACCAATTCGTTTATCAACCGGGTTTCAGGAACGGAACCCGGTCACTAAGTGAGGACTACCTGTACTTATTTCCTTGACAGGGATAGAGTCAAACTCATATCTGACTTGTCCTTCGAAACTTCACTGTACTTGTTAGTCAGAGCCATGGCAACACAGCCTTTTGGCTTTTTATGCATATGTATGTTATCAGTTTGTTTCCATAGCAGATATTTATTTTTATAAGAGTATGCAAACCTCTGGAATATCTTATTCATTTACAGTCTGAAAGGATATTTTTCTCTTAATTGGCCAATCAGTCACTGGTTCCCTCATTCAGTGTTTATTCCATTTGAAATTCAAATATTTTATGGTGTAATATTACCTAGTATAATCAGATCATTTACCCTGTGCAAACAACTGTAAGAAAGTAAAGATCTTAATGTAAAAGTAAGCTCCTACAATTCTCAGTGTGTAACTTTGTGCTATGTATGGTACAAAAAAACCCAAAAAACAAACAACCAAACCAACATCACCACCACCAAAAACTCCACACACTCAAACTAGGGTTGGTTGTTACATGTTTCAAATACCCCTCATTCATTTTAGACTGCCAAAACCCTGTCTCTTCTTCATAACCCTTTAAATGTTTCCTTTGCTCTTACAGCTATAAGCCTATTTTTCTTTTCATAAAATGACCCTTGTTTGCTCCCTAGCTAGCTAAATCAAAATTCTACTTATATCTAGACTACTCTGTCTTAATTTTGATGCACAGCTTTTGTTTTCATTACTGTATCTTTTTGTCTTCTATGCTATTATCCCACACGTCACCAGACTTTCAGGATTAGATACAGGGCCTCTTCCTTTCCTTCTGACTCACTCCTCTCACTTCTGCAAGCCCTTCCTTGGGTATAAAGCCTCTTTCCTTTGGAAGGTTGCTATATGACTGCTCTGATCATCATGTAACTGTGCTGCTATCATTAACTACCTTGATAGTGCCCTTTGTCATTCCCATCATCTGCTCTAATGGACTGTTGATTGTTGAACCAAACTTGGATTTTGTCTTAAAAAGAGAATAGAATCTGGAACTTCATTCTAGTATAATTCCCCGACAAAAACTGTATGAAATTGGAATTAAAACTGAAAATGTAAGTAATTTAAGGGTAAAAATATTACAGGATATTGTAAATATCCTCACAAAAAGTTACAAACCAAGAGAATCCAGTATTAAGGTGAAACTTCAAAAGTGAACCCCAAACTGTAATAATCCTATAAACACACAATTATTTTACTGAGTAGTCCTATATTAAACTAAACACACTTTAAAGATATTTGATTTTTTCCCCTTCATTTTCATCATGTGAGTAAAGAACGGATTAAGATTTCTCAGTCCCTTAAGCTCTCTTTCAAACCATCCTCTGAGTTTCTTCCTTCTGTTCAGTAAATCTGTTGCAACAAGTAGATTTCAAAAGACCATAGTGGGGATTAATGGCAATTTGTATCATTATTCTTCATGACTGAAAGCTTCTACTTCAACAAGGCTGTGGAAAAATGAGTTCTACACAGAATTTTATGAAGACCTACTCTCTTCCAAGCTGTATGTCATACCCTGTTATGCTCAATGGGGACTGAAGCCACAATTCGCCTCATTTATGTCCTCTATCAAAATGGCCAGTGCCTTCCATTGGGAACAATGGGAGTGAAACTAAATTACCCTCAAAGAAGATGGTGGCCCCTAACCACTTACAGGGAATACTTCATCATGATGACACTTTGGTTTCACGCTCATTGTTCCTTCAAAATATACTTTTTAGGAGGATACACTGTCTCTTTCAAATGCAACAATGTTGTTGAATCCTTGTTTTAAGCGCAAAACTCAGCTCAACCAAATGCCATCGATACATAACTGGCAACTTCTATCAAAGTACAAAAACTGATAATTGTATGACATATTTCTTCCATCCCTAAGGTTAATTCTTTAACATATGGTACACATATAAGATACCTCATATCAATTCCTTTTCAGTAAAGACAGCCAGCTCAGAAATGGTTATTTGAAAAATGGGATTGAATTTTTTTTTAAATGAATGCAATTAGATTTCATTACATACACTGTGCATTCAGGGGAAGAAAAAGACTCAGCATGAAACCCATGTCCCTGAATTCCAAAAGATGTAAAGCATACTAAGACAAAGGAAAAAAGAAGTTTGTGTGTGGATTAGAGGCAACAGGTTAGAGCCAGACATATATTGCTACTAAATCAATAATAATAACAAACAACAACAGATATGGGACTTGCACTTCGTGATATGTATAATCAAATTTTCCATATATGATTCACACACATCTCCCTGCAGAAACATAACCATCTCTTTTTATATCTGCTTTGAATAAATAATTTAGTTATGCAAATTTTTAACAGGGAGTATCTACCCAGTGTGTGGAACGCAGAGCTATACAGTACATATTTTTTCCATCTTTTGACATTAAAAGGTTTTGAGGTTAAATATTTCTATTTATTCCATAGGCATTAAGTCATAGGTTCTCATCTGAATGTTTCTGAAAAGGATAACAATTTACCTTCTTGGTATCCAACTGGCTAATGGGTAAGGATTGTGAATGGACATTAGAATCTTTAAATTGCTCTCTTTGGCATCAGTTGCTAAAGAAAAAAAATATAATGACTTCATTAAACCAACCTGATATCTTACCTCCACACCATGCAATGCAACTTAAGTGATGAAGAGTATCTCAACTAAGGAATTATATTGGTCTTTAGTTATGTTTCCTGAAATACTTGTGTGTGTAAATTTGCAGCCACAATTTGGCTCCAATGCACCAATCTTCTAACTGGAAAATACCCAAATTATAGCAAAATCATTGTGCCATTGTGAAGAGCATAATGTATAGAGATGGTGGTTCTGCTGCCCCCTGTGTGCCACAGATATAAATTTATCTGGAAGAGCTAAACACAGGCCTAAAAAGGAACAAGATCATGAGTAAAGGTTTCTGAACTTAAGTAAATCAACTGATTAAAAAACTCACTTCTACTGATTGCCTATTCATTTATACCATGCTCCACATTACAGTGCTTGGCTAGCCACAGGAGGCCAATGCTACTCCAGCAATTTGTGGCTTTTGTAGTGACTTAGCATACTAGTGTAGCAGATATAATCTTCTGGCTCCAAGATTTTTGGGAAGGTTCCAGGAATGAAACTATATATTAGTCCCCTGTGCAAGGCTGATATACTTAGAACTAGCCTGCAGGATGAGAATTCACCCACAAGTGAGTAAGATGATACAGCTATTGGTAGCCAAATTAGTTTGGTATTTGGTACAAATTGAAATGATTGGCAAAAAATTATCAGTACAATCGCTGTTCTAAGAGTGTGTTCTCTTTGCATTCTTATCCCAATCCATACACATTTTTTTTTTTTTTTTTTTTTTTTACATCTAATTATATGATGCCTGATTTAGACACTTGTGAGTACCGACACAGATGAATTTTCAAACTGGTGTGTGAAGATAGGTATTCAGTTTCATATTTAGGAGTCTACATACCTGTTAATAATCTATAAATACACCAGATTTTCAAGAAAGCAAAAGCCTGGACTCTATGACTGATTGCGCAAATGGCCAATTAGCAGCCAAATTGGTCACTTACCTGTGTACACATCACTAGAGGTTTCTATGATTTTAAAAATCTGAAATTAAATGCTAATATTAACAGCAGTGCAACAATTCAGCAGCTCACCCCATCCATAAAAGCATTCAAGCTTTGCATAAATTGAGTGGCGTGCTTACACTGTATTACACTGGATGACACTTGTCCTGAATAGGGTGGTTTTCCATAATTTGCATCACATATGTACTTTATATCAGATGTATTATAGAAACAGTCAGAGAAGTGTATTTTCCTTGTAAACACTATAACAATTTGCTTCATTTAATCAAAAGTTCTGGGTGAACTTTTTGTCTAAATGTAAGCTTATTCAAAACACCCTTGAACTTTTGACCTTAAAACATGTACAAAGCTGAAAGCTGCCACTAGAATTTATAAATTTGCAAATCCAAATGCACCTGTTTATAAAGCACTGTTTTGCCTCAGCAACTCAGATAGTTAAATAATGTAATGAATGTTAAATGACAAGCTCGCAGTCTCAAATTTGCAGCACAATAAGCAGATACTTGCCTTGACAATGCTTGTAATAAAATTATCTTTGTAATTACAGTGCAGATAATTTTTGTAAATGTTCATTTTATTCAGACAGAAGTATTACAGTCATATGAGAGCAACCATGCCATTAGACTTCAGCGACCATATATGAACAATTAAATTGCTTAAACAATCTGATATACTATCAGCATTAATTAACACAATCTAGAGGAGTCATATGCAATGTTTACTGGAGTGTTAGCTACACTAATTTACTTCTAGAACAAAACGCAGTATAACATTGATCATCCTGCTCTGAACACCTTTACAGTTTGGAGAAGTCTGGGATTTAGGTCCATCTCTGCTTCAGTGATGAACATACACTACTCTGCAGTGTTTCCTATCCCTCAAAATGAAATATAGATTATTGAGGCACTCACCTCAGCTTTAGTAGAACATAGAGATTTCTTTCTAACAAGCACAATAAAAAAATATACAAATTACAGTTACTTTAACTGAAAAGAAGGCTTCATGTCAACTCTCCCCAAGGGGAAATCATAATAGACTAAAACTGCCTTTCATTCATGCATTATTTGTCACTAAACAGTGTCACTGGAATAAAATCTTTTTTGCTTTTATGTTTCTTTCAGTAGTAATACTTTAGACTGTTAGAAAGTACTCAAGTATCATCCACAACAATTTCACTGTTATTGCACAAACTGTAAATTATGCCATCTGAATTATGGATGGAATTTTTAAAAGGCTTCCATTTTTATAATCTTTAGAAAGGACAATGAAATCTAGAAAAAAACCAAGATTAGAATTTCCATATTTAAAATGTACACCAAGTAATTCAAACAAATGTTATGACATTTAAGATAATGAAACCCTTCATTTATGCCAGTGTGTCCTACTTCACATATAAGGAGTCAGAACAGATGTCCAAATACTGTAATGCCAAAAGAAAGCTAGGGCATATCTTGATTAATACCCCAGAGCAGTCCATGGTGTCTCTTTAAAACTGGCATGCATTTCTTCACAACATCTATTCAAAATCCATTCTAGGAAACGCAGCTAGACAAAGTGTTCCCAAGACAAAAGGAAAACAATAAAGCTCTGTATAACCCTTTTAGCAATGTGAGCTGCATATTATTGACAGACCATTCATTGCAATCAGCAAATGATTAATTGCAAATTTGTTGCTAAATTGACCACGAAAAAGATCAGCTTCAGGGTACTGTTAAAGAGGAAAAACGTATGTTAAAAATGATTGGAGACTTTTTGTAGTGAATTAATTCCAATCAATACTCTGGTTGACTACACAGTGGCATAATGACTTCCTTAAATAGCATAGGTACCCATTATTGTAGACATTCAAATTAATATTTAACCTCATGCCTTGCATTTTTTTACTTTCTGAAACAGCATTATTCTAACCTCACCTCTAACAATTAAACAATCCACCTATTATCAAAAGCACTGCACAATAGATTATTCTAATATAAATCAGTTTGGGAAGCGTGTGTACATAGGAATATTTAAAATCCAACAGAGCAAGCAACAATATTTTTAGACAGTTTTGTAGGCAGTGCTCTGAGTCTTTTTAAAAAATGTATAGTACTGACGAAACCACACAAAATAATTCTGAGTTTTTTAGTCAATAGAAGAACAGAGTTCACATAATTTGAAACATTCTGACACTGACTACTGTAAAGCATATATTCATCTGAAGCTTAGCACGAAAAAAGATACGTTATGGTATTTTGCCTTTAGAAGCAGACACTGAGGATCTCATACTTTCATGTAGTTTCTGACTATGAGGGCAAAACAAAGTGAAGATATTTATTTCTTCAAATACAGTATATAGACATACATATATAAAATACACATACACACACTATCTATAACCTGTCAAAAATGACAGGGGAAAATCCAAAGAGAATTTATGAAATACTTATTTAAAGAGCTATTAATCTGTTAAATTACAACATTTTTTTGCAAAATGGTCAGCTACAACTTTTCCTTGGTAATTCGTATTCTTTACGTAAACCTTCAGATTTTCATGGTTTTTTCCCCTGAGTAAGTGCCACATGTAATAGGCAAGGAGCAACTGGTTGAGTCACCTCTGACATCACACTGGCCTGTCACATGGTACAGTTCACATCATGCATGCACTCACATAGCAAATTAGAGTTGATTTACTTTTTTCTGAGAATAGAAAATAATCAAAACTATACTTTACTTTAGCTGTGTGGTAAGGCAGGCCTATATTTCCATTTATAAAAACTTGCTCCAGGATGATTTGTATCTTCATCATTTAAAAATCTACAAACAACATGGATTTTGCCAAGGAATCTCTCCATCTAGTATGGAAGGTTTTGGTTTGGACATTAATCATTGAAAGCTCTAAGGTACTTGTTGGGATGCTACAGGGTGAATGGCCCTACTGAGAGGAAGTGGGATGAATCTCCATGTCACAGCCCATTCTTTTCCCTGTATAAGGAGAATGAGGAGTATCAGGTGAACCAAGCAGGCCTGGAGTAAGTGAGGAAGAGATCTTGAAAGAAAAGACGCTGCAGGTGCTTCCAAACAGTGCACAAAGTAAGGCGGCTTGTTTAGGCCCCTAAATCAGCAATGGGGAAGCCACCATTAGGAAAGGAGGCATGTGAAGAAATGCTGGGAGAGGAGGACAATAATCCCTTCTGGAGGAAAGACTGTGGCCCAGCTTGTAACTGGACTGAAGAAGTGTTTCAACTCTGGAAGGAAGACAGTCAGGTGGAAAAGACTTCATTCTGAGTATGTTTTATGTTTATAAGTCACATTCCAAGAAAAGGCACTCTTTTTTGGACAAATGCCTTTGTGCAATTATAAAGCAGTCTGAGAGAAGAGAAATTAAGGCAGTGTCATTCACAACAACTAAGGTTACATAGAGGTGTAGGGAGGAGGCAGCCAAACATTTTGAGAGGGGCCGAGGTGGGGAGTTGTGACAGGTTGCTCCAAGAAGCTGGTCCAACGTGTTCCTGTGCACTCCCCCCCATCTCCACTCCTGAACCTTGACTTAACCCACTTTGCCAGGTGACCACTCACTCCTGAGTCAGTCCACATCAACCTCTGGCCTGTAATCAGTTCCAGGCACTGGATGTGCACCTTGTGGTCATTCAGGTGAAAGTCCCCAAGCAAGCACTCCCAGGCCCCAGATGCCACACCAGGAAGTCATGTCCTACAGGAATTGGTTCACTTCCCTGACCACCACAGACTCATATCTGTCCATTTATCATAGAAAAGAATAGGCCCAGCCTCATTCATTCACATCCTTTAAAGTATACACAGCTTTAGATAAAAGAAATATCATTTTAAGTGAGTATATAACAAATCAATTCACAATCATTTAATAGACGAGTCAGGGGTTACCACAAGTGAATAAAAGATGTAAAACACATGCTATTCTACCAACACTGTTCTGAGGTTACTCTTTGGTCTATTCTCTTCATTTTTACCCACAAGACTGACCATCGGTGTTCAGGCAGATCAGTATCTTGCAGTTGCTTCTAAGATAGTGTCTCCCTGTCAAAGGCCAGTAGCTTCTTCCTCTCTCTAAGTGTCTTCATTCCTTTCCCCCCTGGTTCTTCTTCCTCTCAGGCTATAGTGATTTCCTTTCCTCTACAGGAGCTAGATCTGTAAATTGGCATTGCTGTTTTCATGTAACACTCAAGCCTCAGAGAGGTTAGTCTTATCAGCCTGAGCCATGTAACATGCGCTACATCTGTACACAAACATGATGCTGCAGGACACATGACACCGTAACAATACATCAGAGCATTCATAAGGGAATCTTGCATGGTACATTTTGCATTGAACTACACACTTGCACTGCAAAAGTGAAAAGAAAAGTTACATAGATCATAACCTAGGGGTGTACGGATATGCATTTCATGACAATCATTTTTTAAAAAACCAAACTCAAGATGGAAAAATATTTAGTCTTATTAAAGGAAACCTTTAAGTCTCCAAAGCAAACCATGATATAAAAAGAGACTCCTATCTTCTTATGTTTCACAAAGTTTTATGTTAGTTTACCTGCCAAAGAACCCAGTTCTGAAGTCTCTTATTCAGGCAAAATTCCCATTGACTTATGGGAAAATTTTATTTGCAAGAGAACTGCATAACTGGACCCTAAATAATGAGCACTTATGCCCCACTCCAGAAAAGCATCCATATTCAGAAAAGCACTTAAATATATGCTTAAGTCCTATACAAGTCAATGAGACATAACCACATGCTTAAATGTTTCCTGAATAAGGGCTTTGTTCTGTTGTCATACCCCAGGTCAGCAAGGTACTTTCACATCTGCTTAACTTTAAATATTTCAGGAATCCCTGATACATCATGCTACCAGAACATAAAACATTTAATAGCACACTGTATAAGGTGAGCAACCATGGTTACTGCTAACCAGTGGTCAAGCAAGATTTGGGAGGATGTCTCTCCATCGAAGCACAGTTCTGCCCTTCAACGCCACAACCCAAGTTATACCAGTTCTTACTTTTACACTGAGGCTTTGGGGGTTTGGTCCTTGAACACCCAGTTTTGTCATGCTGGCTTCTCACCAGAGGCAAAGGCTCCTGTTTTCCTATACTCACCGAGTGGTAGAAGAGCCTGGACTTGCCTTCTCCTCAGTGCTGTGATCTAGGGTTCCAACGGCAGGCAGCTCTACTCAGCTACACTACTGGAGGGCTAAGCTGCTGTCCCAAGAACTATTTCATATCCCACTTTCCTTCAGCTTCCCAGAGAAAATCACTCATTTCAAGTCATGGACCCATACACTCTGCTCCTCTTTTGTGAGTTTGCATAAGTCTGTGCTATCAGGTCCTAGGCAATGGGCCCCTGGGAAGTACTTTCTCCTCAGAGCAGTTATCTGCTCCCTTTCACTGCCTGCCTCTGAACTGCTGTTCTTCCCTTTTTAAAATAGGTACAGGCTTTGCAGGTGTGCCTGGGTGGGGTGGCCAGGCTGCTGAGATTTTCTTTAACCCCCTGCTCTGCACCTCATATTCAAGGCATGGAGTCTTTTTATCTAATCCAGGAAGTTTCTGGAGAGTGTTGAGGACAACTTCCTGGTACAAATGCTGGAGCAACCAACTAGGGGCCTTTCACCTCTCGATCTGCTGCTCACAAATAGAGAATTTATCAGGGAAGTAGAAGTGAATGGCAGCCTGGGTAGCAGTGACCATGAAATGATTGAGTTCAAGTTGATGATTAAAGGAAAGAAGCAAAACACAGACCCTGGACTTCAGAAAAGCAGATTTTGTCTCCCTCAGGGAACTGATGGGCAGGATCCCTTGGGAGGCTGATCTGAAGGGGAAAGGTGTCCAAGAGAGTTGGGTGCATTTTAAAGAAACCCTGCTAAGCGCACAGGAAGATACAATTCCGATAAGGAGAAAGCACAGCAAATGTGGAAGGCGCCCACTGTGGCTTAACAGAGAGCTCTGCACTGAGCTGAAGCATAAAAAGGACGCTTACAGGAAGTGGAAGCTAGGACAGATGACTAAGGAGGCATATAAAGACATTGCTCGGGACTGCAGGGATAAAATCAGAAAGGCCAAAGGACAAATGGAGTTGCGACTAGCAAGGGATGTGAAGGATAACAGGAAGGGGTTCTACAAGTATATCAATAACAAGAAGAGGATCAGGGATGGTGTAGGTCCCTTACTGAATGGGGCAGGCATCCTCGCGACAGAGGATGAGGAAAAAGCTGAAGTGCTCAATGCTTTTTTTACTTCTGTTTTCACAAGCAGGGTCAGCTCCCAGCCCACTACACTAGGTACGGTAGACTGGGAAGAAGAAGAGAGGCCCTTGGTGACAGAAGGTCAGGTTATGGACTGCTTAAAGAAACTAGATGTGCACAAGTCCATGGGGCCGGATGAACTGCATCCGAGGGTGCTGAGGGAGCTGGCTGATGAGATAGCAGTACCGTTGGCCATTATCTTTGAAAACTCATGGCGAACAGGGGAGGTGCCAGAGGACTGGAAAAAAGCAAATATAGTACCTATCTTCAAGAAAGGCAAAAAGGAGGATCCGGGGAATTACAGACCTGTCAGCCTCACCTCAATCCCCGGAAAAATCATGGAGCAGATTCTCAAAGAATCCATCCTGAAACACTTGGAGGAAAATAGAGTAATCAGGAACAGTCAGCATGGATTCATCAAAGGTAAATCATGCCTGACCAACCTCAATCGCCTTCTATGATGAGATGACTGGATTTGTGGATGCGGGAAGAGCCGTTGATGTGATATACCTTGACTTTAGCAAGGCTTTTGATACAGTTTCCCACAGCATTCTCACTGGCAAATTAAGGACGTATGGGTTAGATGCGTGGACTGTAAGGTGGATAGAAAACTGGCTAGATCAACGGTTTCAGCGTGTAGGAATCAATGGCTCCATGTCAAGTTGGCAAGCAGTAACAAGTGGTGTGCCCCAGGGGTCGGTCCTGGGGCCAGTTCTGTTCAATGTTTTCATTAATGATCTGGATGATGGGATAGACTGCACACTTAATAAGTTTGCAGATGATACCAAACTGGGGGGAACGGCAGACACCCTAGAGGGCAGGGACAGGATTCAGGGAGACCTAGACAAATTGGAGCAGTGGGCCAAGAGGAATCTCATGAGGTTCAACAAGGACAAGTGTAAAATCCTGCACTTGGGATGAAAAAACCCCATGTACTGCTACAGGCTGGGGAGTGATCAGCTAAATAGCAGCACTGGAGAAAAGGACCTGGGAGTCATGGTGGATGGGAAGCTGGATATGAGTCAGCAGTGTGCGCCTGCTGCCAGAAAGGCCAATGGCATACTGGGCTGCATCAGAAGAAGTGTTGCCAGCAGATCAAGGGATGTGATCATTCCCCTCTATTCTGCACTAGTGAGGCCACATCTGGAATACTGTGTCCAGTTTTGGGCTCCCCACTATAAAAAGGACATGGACAAATTAGAGAGAGTCCAGAGAAGGGCAACAAAAATGATCAAAGGGCTGGAGCACAAGCCCTATGAAGAAAGACTGAAGGAACTAGGCTTATTTAGCCTGCAGAAGAGAAGACTGAGGGGGGATTTGATAGCAACCTTCAACTACTTGAAGGGTTGCTCCAAGGAGGATGGAGCTTGACTGTTCTCGGTAGTAACAGAGGGCAGAACGAGAAGCAATGGTTTCAAGTTACAGTTGGGGCGGTCCAGGCTGGATATTAGGAGAAACTTCCTTACTAGGCGAGTGGTGAAGCATGGGAATAAGTTGCCTAGGGAGGTGGTGGAATCTCCATCTCTGGAGGTGTTCAAGGCCCAGCTGGACAAAACCCTGACTGGGATGATCTAATGGGAGTGGTCCTGCTTTTTTTGGCAGGGGGTTGGACTAGATGACCTCGTGGGGTCCCTTCCAACCCTATGATTCTATGATTCTAACCTGGCTCTCAGTTGTCTCATGAAAAGTAATCTGATAGGAATTTTCAGGATAATGCTCTACCTGAAAACGTCTATGGTTTTTTCCACCACATAATCCTACGGTCCGTATCCTGCCCTGGGTTCAACCAGTGCAAAGAGACATGATCAGTCACCAGTAAGAAGGGGTTTCCCAGCAGGTAGAATCTGAAAGTATCTACAGCCCATTTCACTGCGATAGTTTCTTTCTATATGACTGAATAGGCCAGGGATAGGCAACCCCTTGCATGTGTGCTGGCAGTGGCATGCGAGCCCATTCAGAGCAGTACATAAAACCCTCTTTGGCACAACAGAAATTGCCGCTCCTGCCACCAAAAACCACTCTAGGCAGCTTTTTTGGGAGGCACTGAGTGTGTGGGAGTTTCTGCCATGCCCATGTCCCAGGCATGCCAAAAGGAGCCACTCTGGGCAGCTTCTTTCTGCAGCGTCCTTGGGGACTTCCAGCCTTAATCAAGTGACCAAGAGGAGACGCTCCAGGTGGATTCTTTCAATAAGTGGCTCCTTTCAGTGGCATGGCTGGTAAGCATCAACCACCCCACTGCCCTGCAGCTGTGGCCACTGCCAAATGATCAGGAAGCTGCTGCTTTTTTTTTTTTTTTTTTTTGACCTGGGGGCCAACACCACTGGCTAAGGGTTGGGGTAAATGGGATGGCACAGGTGTCAGCAAAGGTTGCCAATCCCTGGAATAGGTTCTCTCTGAGAAACAGTTTCTTGCTCATCCAGAGCATCAGAAACTCTTGTCCATCAACTACCTCGGAGAGGACTGCCCCAAAATCTACCTCAGAGGCATTTGTTTGTAATATAAATCTTCTTTCAAAGTCTGCATAAACAGTACCTACTCCTGACACAGATGGTCTTTTATACACCTCACAGTATGCTGACCAAATTACTTTCTTGGGCCAATATCTTAACAATATCTGAGGGATGCAGCAACAGTGGCAAAGGCTGGTATAAATGGTCTATAGAGACGTTTATCGACCTTTTTGATACGAAGGACTGTTTAGATTTTTGTAGTCAGGCCTTTTTGCTATCGGACTTTTTGGTTCTGTTTGGCTTTCAGTAAGTTTTCCTTTGCAAAATCCCCTAATTCTTCAAGCTATTCTCATAACTGGAAAATATGCTGCATCACCTTGGTTGTCTTTAGTTCCTGTTCCTCCCATGCTTCTAGGAGGAAGCCTAAAATGCTGTTTAGACAATCCCCTGGATCCTCTCTGATGGCAAATAGCAGAGATGGACACAACTCGTCCTAGTGGTGAGGATCTGATTTTACTAATTTCCTTGGAACCTCTTTCAGCATTCAGTTGAACTATTCATACAATCAGTCTATCAGGGACTAATAAACAGACGTTCTTAACATCTTTGCTTTTAAGAAAGCATGCAGCTCCTTTATAAAGCCTGACATAATATTAGTTCCTTTCTCACTTAGCCTCTTTCTCTTAGTATCTGTAAGATAGCAACTTCATATATTTAGCCACCATCTTGTGCAAGCTTTACAGGTGTGCTTAGGCAGGGCTGCCTAGTCCAAGAGATGTTTCTTAACCCCTTGCTCTACACTGTGGGGTTTCCATGCCCCACTACATGCACCCTACATGAACACATTGTGGACAATGCTGTCTCATTACATTTTTCAAAATTAATGTATTCTCGATTCATGTAATGTTGACTGCATTTTAAGAAGAAGCAGGTTCCTTATTAACGTGCTATAGGAGAACAGCAGCGCTGAACTCTGTGCACACACTATAGCGTATGTTGTTTAAAGCACTATTTATAGGAACTTTTAAAATATATTTAAAAGACCTCCCATTAAGTAGCTTGATCTCATATTTTGTTTTATTTTAATCTTTGTTAAATGACCAGGAAAATATCTTCCAATTTCTAAAGATCTAGTCCCCCTGCCCCACTCCATCTCCACTTCAGTCAGTCCATTTTTGAAGTAAACATTATTTTGAAGAAATAAATTTAAAAACATACAGGTTCTCATTTGGATCCAAAATAAATAATACCCATCTCACACTGGCAAACAGTTGAGGGGAGTCTACAATTTAGAATTCATGATGAATTTTCTTTTCTAGATACTGCATCATCACCAGGAATAAAAAACTTCTGCAGATCAAACTTTGCCCTCACTTGAGCTAGTTCCATTGCTTTAAAATTCTTGCACAGATTACATCTAATGGGGCAAAAACTGATCCTTCAATTAGAATTTAACTAACAAATTTGTTAATGCATGTTCCAGAAGAGATTCCAGCTCACTTCCCCTCAAATGTGCTGAATTTAGAGAGATGGCGGGAGAGGAAATAGTAAATATGTATTTTGTCACCAAAGAAAACAGATTCCAAATACTAAACACACCCACTCCCTGTGTATAACAATGTGTCTTTTTTACTCGGTCACGTTTCAGGGTCGAATATTTGTTAAATTTCCTGATGACTAAAAACAAAGGTGTGTGTATGTGCTTGACAGAATGCTTAACCAATGTGACATTATCGGAGAATTAAAATTCACTTTCAGAGGTTATTATAAACACAATATCAAAATATGTCCTTAAGTTTTCCCACTGGAGAAAAACTTAACCATCATTAGTGCCTAAATTAACTTTTAGGAATTTCCCACTTGTTTGAATAAACAATTAGTAAGACTGATTTATTTTATAGGCCCCAGCCATAGAAGACATTTTCTGAGGATATACGTTTGTTAACAGAGAATGTCGTATTCCGCACATGTGTACCTAGTACAGTCTTTCATTATTGCTGTTCTCTCTCTCTAACATTCCACATTTAAAAATACATAATGTCCACAAGTAGAAAATGTTTTGGGGGATGCAGTCTCTAAAAGTTAAGCCTAATGCATTGCAATACTTGTGGGTTGGGTTTGTTTTGTTTTGTTTTGTTTGTTTGTAAAGAACTGGTATCATCAAAGTTCAGCAGTTCTTTCTTCTCTGCCTAAGAGAAATTGGCAATGGAGCCCCAAAAACACAACAAAAAGATGTTTTCTTAACTGAGAAATTATGCTGTGCAGTTGCATTTGGAATCAAAATGCAATCTTACACATAAGCTCCATTAAATGAAAAACTGTAAACACTAGTAATGCAGCATATCACAGAAAAAACAAAACATTCATATGATAAAATAGCTTTCATTTGGCACAATAATTTTAAACTTAGCTGTTAAACTAACTCTTTATGTAGACTCTGTTTTATACTAAACATTTTCATGGGAGCATCTTGTAATTCTGATATGTAAACCAACAAACTGACATGCTATGTGTATTGAGTAGCCTCTTTGGGTACCAGCTGGCTTGGCTGTATGCCTTTCTAATGGTAATGAAGTCACACAGCTGCTAGGACAATCAGAGGGAGTTCAGATCATCACTAGCTAAATGGATAGCCACTGACTGGCTTTTTTATCAGGGCTCATTAAAGTTCAGTGTTGACAAACTGTATGGTTACATAGGTTTTCATAGCTATAGCAATGTCTCTTTTAAAATGAACATATTAGAACTGAAAAAAAAACCCTTACTATTTTAGCTATAAAAGCTAGTTTGTGCTGATCAGCTCAAGAGGGTCGAATCCTGCTCACAATTAAATGAAAGGAAAATTCCCATTCATTCCAACAGAAGCAACATATTAGTCACCCAGTATTTAAGGAATCTTTGAAGAATACTACTGCTGAGATTTTTTCAGAATGATAGTGCTACAGGGTAACCAAGTATTTAGTGATTTCCAGTTTTCAACTCTGAATGAATCTACACAATAGCATCATGTGAATATGTAAGTTCTTGCTTTGCTCAGCTTTGCATATGGAACTGCAGGTGTCTTCATGAAAAAATGCAGAGTTGTACAATGTAGAAATTTCCATGTTCCACAAAGGAACAATCTTCCAAGAAGAAAATAGATCCCAGAATAAAATGCAATTCTTTTCCCAGTCAGTGCTAAAGAACCTTCACAAGTTTGAACAGAATTCATACTTTTGAAAATTGCCTCTCCTGTGAAAAATCTGAAAGGAAACCATACAAAGCTCTGATTTTCAGAAAACTAGCTAAAGTGCTGTTATTTGTTTAAAGACAGGTTTTTTTTTTGTTTTGTTTTTTAACATGAAATACACAGTGTATCCTTGCGACATATCCTGGAGAGGAAAAAGGCTCTGGGACCTATGAATGTGTAGTGTCTAATAGTCTGAGGTACATTCCACATATTAAAAAAAGGAAGTTTACTTAAACTTTCAATCACTACAGGTTATGGGTCAGATTATACAGCTCTTATGCTGGTAACATATATATGACCAGTGACAATAGTTGAAATCCTGGGACTATTAAAGTCAGTGAGAGCTTTGTCATTGACTTCAAGGGGACCAGGATTTAAATCACTGGTGATAGCCCACAAGTATACAGAGTCAATGTAAAAAAAACTTGCAGAATCCAAATCTATATAAGAAAAAAAAAAAACTCCTCGTCTTAAAGGACAATCTCTTGAAATCTGAATTTATGAAAATTTATAAAAGCAATTTCTTTCAAACAAAAACTCGGTTCTGATCTGTTATCTTGCCTTTTTAAGGCTTAGCCAGCTTTTTCTTATTTGCTCCCCTCAAGGAAGCAAAAGATAATCAGTATTATTTCTGTGAAATTCAGACTAAGGGTTTGGCAATATCTCCAGATTAACAATCAGCAAAATATCATGCCTCCCACAAACCAATATATGGAAACTCACCCACGTAAATGATATCATACTGACTCAACTAAGCATGCTCCAACTGAATACTGACATTCATACAGAGGGAAAAGATCACAGAGGAAAGATGACAACACTCCTACGGTTAATTACACTTAAAGGGAAACATATAACTAGTTCCTTTAGTTTTTCACATACTCTGGAATTTCCATTTCATTCTGTGGAATTTGCTTGGTGCAACTTACTTTTTTTTTTCTTCTTTTAAAGTGATTGTGATGAGGTGAAAGCTGCCAAGTTGACAGCGTTCGTAAGTAAAGTCCCATATTTACCCACAGGACAGGTGCAGAACTGGCACTAAAGTGCAAATTTCTTCACACTGCACAACAAACATCCAGGACTACTTATACTGCTGACAAGTTCACTCTCCATGCCGACGTAATCCTTGATCTCCCTGCCGTGACTGCCAACAGAGGCAGCAATTTGATGATGTGGACATCTGTCCACTCAGCAAAGGACACAGAAGATTAGCACAGCTATTCAGTAAACTTTATGAATGTCATTTGGTAATAAATATTGGTCACTACAGTCCATAGCTCAACTTAAACCACTGACCTAGAACTGATACCCTCTGCATCTTGTTGCTAAGCCCTGAAGCCATTCAAGTCTCTTGTTGCAACCTGCTACTGAGTTGATTCTATCTGTGAAACGCAGAAGGTTAGTAAACACATGGTTTGGTGGTCTTTATGATGCCAATCCAGTGTCTGCTGAAGTTAGCAGAAAGACTCCTACTGACTTCAATGAGACTTAGTTCAGGCCCTACATCACTGACTCCATGACCCATAAGAAAGAGTGTTTCTCAGATTAAAAAATAAGGAAAAATCTGCGAGGTTAGAGAGAGAGAGAGAGAGAGAGTGTGTGTGTGTGTGAGAGCGTGAGAGACTTGGGAAGGTTACCTTATTCCCTGTTAATAAATTGTCATGCTGTTTGGTTTCATCCAGAGCAAACTGTAAACACTTTTCTGTTTATTTTCTTTCCACAATGGCAGGGAGTTAGGTAGTAAACCCAATGAGGTCTTTCTCTCTCTAATCTCATAATACAGGAATACTTGTAGGACCCCATATTATGTTAATGTGGTGTCCAAAGTGAGGAACTTCCAACAGAAGAGATGCCACTTGCAGTGTTTTGTAGTGTAACCATCTATATCAATTGCTGTTGGCACAGGTCTCACCAATTTGTGAGTAGGCACTATGCCATCTGAACAGACGGCATGAGGTAGAAATCCAAATAGCCATGTATGTGCATCAACTGTGGGTAGTGATGGCATGATTCCCAGCCATGAAGATCTAAACAGTTGTCCACCATGATCTTACATGCTTATTTTTATAGAGTTGTCATCAATAATCCAGAACTGAACTGGTTTATCTTTCAAATATCTTTCAACCCTCTCCCCCCCAGATTTGTTCCCATAAATTAATGTGTCAGATATCTGACTTTTTATATTCAAGAGATAATTACTCGGACTTCACTTCCTTGTAAGACAACACAAAAGGAAGACCAAACAATGAGCCATATCCTCAGTCTCATTCTGTCTGTTTTATGCTGTTCTAGTACAAAGTGCCCCAAAATTTGGTGAATCTGCCTACCTGAGAATCCCACCCCACTCAACCCCCACTTAAGGAATTCCTGTGTGGTACTGAGCCTCTGTAACTGGATCTACATCCTTGCTCCCTTATAATTCAGTTGTTGACAGAGCTAAGACACCTCCTGAGTAACTCAACATCACGGAGTTTCAAAGTTGACTTAAATGTACCATAGTGCCACATCCATAAAGGGAAGAGTTTCTCAGCCAAAGCTCCAAAGAGGTAGCCATGTTAGTCTAGTACAGCAAAACAAACAAGGAATCTGGTGGCACTTCTAAAGACTAACAAATTTAATTATTGCATGAGCTTTCGTGGGAGAAAATCCCACTTCATCAGACACTTGAAGACGAGGAACTTACAGAAGGGAGCAAAATATTTTTATCCCATTCTGTAAGTTCCCTGCCTTCAAGTGTCTGATAAAATGGGATTTACTCCCACAAAAGCTCATGCGATAAATAAATGTGTTCATCTTTAAAAGTGCCACCAGACTCCTCCTCTGTTCAGCCAAAGCCGGAGCTCTAGCCCAGTGATTTTGCTCAGATGTTTGTAATGCAAGTGGCTAATAATTCTTAACTTTTTTTTCCTCTTCGCAAATTCTCCACAAGCAAATTATGATTTCTCCACATTAATTTGTTACATGAAATTAGTTTTTGAACCATTTCATTGAATAGTTCTTAGCTTGTATTTGGGCACAAGCAGTTCTTCATACACATTCAGCATTCTTAACTGTATTTGATTACACACACAAGCTACCTGGAATAGTTTCTGATCCCTACACTTTGAGGAGCTTTATTCTGATAGCCAGGATTCTAGTTGTTCAAATGGTTAGTTTTAAATGAAACTTTTTCCCCCCAAATATTTCCTGATTGTCTCTTTAAAATGTTTGCTTCTGTGAACTTTCCTGTTAGTAAGCTCAATTTCCTGAAATGAATGGAAGCTCAGTGCATACAGGGCCACAAACATAGATGATGAAGTTATTTTGTATTCTGAATATAGGGGTGAGCAGCAAAAAGTAACAATTCCATAAACTTAATTAACAAATAATGTTGTTCTTAAAATTGTTAAGCTTCATTTTGAAACTCATTGATATCTGTCGGTGGTTGTGGCGCCATGTGAAATGATGGATTCCAGACCAGCATTTGCACAAAGTTGATGACAATTTTTTTTTATTAAGAGCATTATGGTATCATTTTAAAGGGAAACTGCTGCTGTTTATGAAGCTAGAAACATCTTCAAATGAAAGTACGTGATTTATAGTGCACCCCTAAAACCTGACCAAATTAGTTGACTCTATATGGCAAACTGAGGGCTAAAATTTCAGAATTGCAATAGTGAAGCCAACCATGTTCAATGAGATGTGCAAGAGAACATCAGCAAAACTAAAGTCAGTTAAGTCAGCTTTTGTTGACAGATGCTCATTGACCATGCCCAAGTAAAATGGCAAACAAAGGCGGCCAATTTTTGTCCAACAGTAATTGACAAAAATGATTTCAGTAGACCAGGAACTGGCCCATAATGTGTTATGAATTCCATGTTAGCAACATGAACATACAGTAGAACATCAAGAAATTTAGGGGAGTAACTGTGAAGATAACCTGCAATCATACTGCTTTATCTCAGACAAAGGAATATGTCTACTGCTTTAGTTGGAGTATTCAATGAGCACCATGCAAACAATGCTCTCCAATGGAGAAGAGGAAGATAAGCTGGTGTAGACACATGAGCTCCAGTAAACAGCTAACTGTGGTATGGTCTGAAACAGATCTGTGATTAACAGTCAGCTGATAAGTGGGGTGATATTAGCTTGCACTTCAGCAAAGAAAAAATAGCTAGCTCTTTTCCTATTCTATGTACCTGCAGCTCGCTTCACTTTCCCACACATTTATGGGAAAAGCGCTCTCTGCAATTGCTCACGCATTCTGTTCAATGTAATTCCTAAATACTATATACAGTATTGATTAATTAGCAGGTTTGTGTTGGAACCAATTGTCAAAACATTCTCTAGTTTACTTTCTATCTTTGAATGCTGGGGCTTATTTTGCTTTTCCATCATTTAAATCACCTTGATTGATGTCCTTTCGCCCTCATAGAGATTGCACTAATTACAACATGCATTCCATTTTTCTGCTATCCTGGCCTTCCTTCTCAATGTGCGGCCATGCCTTTTCATGACAAAGTCTTCCCATCTCTTTGGAGGTCAGCTGAGTAGTTGTTTCAATTCTCAATGGTACCACATGGCAACAACTGCAGTGCATTAACAGTGATTCTAGCTATATGGATGGTTGATTGCATTTTATTATATTTGCTTTCAACAATGATGTCATACACTCCACTCTGCAGTCTGATCACTATTTATTTCACACACTGAAATCCCCCAAATTCTTCTCTCTATTGCCTTCTCAGTGACATACAGTTGTTGTTGTTCCTCTTATGTTTATCAGTGCCCATGTTTTGCCGCCATACAACATTGCTATCGGTACTGTTGAGCTGAAGAGGTTGGCATGTGTTGCCTTATTTATTTTCTTTGTAGGACATCCTTGATAGAATTAAATGTGCACCAACCAGTTTTCTTTCTTTGTGAGAGTTTGCCTTCCTGATCGTGGTGCATATTAATTTCTTGGCCTATGTAGACTTATTGTTCAACTTCTTTTATTTGTTCTCCCATAAGTGTTATTTGGGTTTTTGGCAAGTCATCAGACTGCATACATTTCGTTTTGGAGCAGTTCATTATCAATTAGACTTGGCTGGTTTTTGTGTTGCATTCCTGCAGCATTTTCAGTAGTTTGATAGTATTTTCAGCAGTCAACATATTGCCCACAGATCTGAGATGATTTAATTTTAGTCCATTGATGCTGAGTCCACCGTTCTAGTTCATCTACCTTATTACCATTTTGAGGCAGGCTGTGAAAAGTTTTGGTGAAACCATGTCTCCAAGCTTCACACCTTTTTTGATTGTGATGCAGAGGGGAATTTCAAACAGTTAAATCCATAGTGCACTCAGACTTTGCTTCATTTAAGTAATTCGATGTGTTGATGTCCTCCTCTGAGAGACCCTTCAGCACTGCATTTATCTCAGTGCTGTTCAATGCTTCTTCTTCATAGTCGAGGATGGTAATGCATAAAGGGAATTTGTACACCCTTGAGCTCTCAGAAAGATAGTTTATAGTGACAACATGATCTATTGTGGTGAAATTCCTTCGAAAACCTGCCAATTCTCTTGGCTGCTGCTCATCCAGACTCTTGAGTGTCGGTTGGCTTGTAGACATGCAAAAGCAGGCATGCTGGCCCAGAGTTCTTTAGATCTTCCTGGTTGCCGTTCTTGTGAAGCAAAATGGTGTTAGACTCCAAAATGGTGTTAGCAGCTAGATGGTATCTTTGCATTTTCAAGTAATAGTAGGGAAGCCTCTGAGCAAAGATTTTGCAGAGATCTTGGTTTCCAGCTTGTATCATTTTGGTTGTCAACCCCTCTTTTCCTGAAGCTATTCCTTCCTTCATTTGGTAAACTACATCTCAAATTTCCCTGATGAAGACTGGGAGTACAAGCTTATTGGTCTGCTAAAGTGTTAGTAATGAGACTTTGTAGGAGTGCATGGCCATCCCTCATCAATCCTTAAGGGATGCCTCACTTCTGTACTGTGTAGGTAGGTTCAAAGCAAGGACATAGCTATCTCTGGTGCTCAGCCCCTCAGGCAGGGTGGGCAACTAAGGAGTCTAGGGCTCGTGGGCAGACGTGAGCACCAAACACAGTTTAAGGGCTCACAAGCACGGGTGAGCATCAAGGAGCCTCCTGGCTATGACAAGATTGCTGCCACCCCTAGAGTGAGGTCAGCAACAGGAAAGGTGGACTCTATCCTGCCCAACCCCACCCAGCCCTGGTCCATCACAGTGGCAGTGTGTCCCACTAATGGGTCAGCAGGGCTCCAGCCAAAACATGCCCACATGTTATCAGGCCACAACATAACCAGACTATTGCCTGATTCCCCTACTTGCCTGTCTCCTTTTCCCCAAGATGACAGCACCTGATTGCACTACTTCCTACCTCCTTTTCTTGGGCCTCAAGATGAAAAGCAAGGGGTAAGCCCAACAGCTTCTTGGTGTCCCAGATAGCTGGCAGTTTCGGCAGCTCCAGTAGTGTTTGGCACTGTAATAGTCAGGTACGGGCAGCAACAGGAGGCAGAGATGCCCTTCTTTTCTAGCAGTTCACACACAGTTGGAAGGACGCATCCTTTATAGTTTCTGCTTCTGCAGTCTCACCCTTCTGCTTCCAGGACTGTGGGCTTGGCCTTCTTGGTTCTGCCCACCAGATGGTGGTGGATGGCAATTCCTCATTGTCAGTCTCAGATGGAAGCAATGCCCTGTTGCTACAGACATTTATTTTTGATGCAGTTTGGTGAAAAATATCTTTTCAGATTGTTTCTTCCCTCTTCTATCTATTACTTCTTTTCAGTCTTTGTTCTTCAACATTTTTACTATTGACCTGTATAGCATCAAATCAATGTTAGCATTATTTGAGGCTTCTGCAAACTTCAGGTATCTTTAAGAGCCTTTCATTTTAGTACTTCTCAAAGTCTTCATTTAGTTGTCTTCTTATCAGCTTACAAAGAAAAAGAGTACTCAAATGTGTCATCATCATTTCACTTTATGTTCCTCTGCTTCTCTTGCAAGTTTCACGTTTCCTCTGAGACACCTCCCTTCTTTCTTTTTGGTCTTTCTCTCTCAGCTAATTTTAGGCATTGCCTCAGGTTATCAGCAGAATTTTTATAGCCTTTGTTGCAGCTATCTTCAAGACTCCAGTCTTCATTGGAAATGTCTGCTTTCAGGATTGCCACACTGAATATTTTTGGCCTCTTTCTCTGATTTGCCATCTATTATGCCTTCTCCATCCTATCACTGGAGTTAAGTCTCACTCTGGGTAAGCAATGGCCATTCCTGGTGTTAACTGATGGCACTAGTGAAATGTCTCATATAATGCATCACTTATTGATTGGAACATAGTCAATCTCATTTTTGTTCTTTACAATCAGCATGATCCATATCAGTCTCCTCTTGCCCTTCTTTTTAAACCAAGTGTCATCAGTTAACATTTCTTTAGTTTCCACAAAGTTATCACTCATTTTCCTGGATTCCATTTGCTTATGCCATATCTTCCAATGGACTTTTCATCTTCCTTCCATTATCTGACATTGGTGTTGATGTCTCCCATCACAATTGTATATGTAGATTTTTGAGCAAGGGTTTCCTTAAACTCCTGATAGGATTCTTCCACATCATCATCACCACCACCACCACTTGTGTTTGTTGGACCATAGATCTGGATAATCTTGAAGGTGCTGTTCTCATGCAGATGGAGATGTAGCTCTCCAGTGCTTGATGACTTAAACCTATAGGGAATAATTTTGAAGACCATACCTTGTTGAAAATTAAACCAATTCCTCCAACTGTAATTATGCCTCCTTTTCGCCCAACACGACAGTACTTCCATGTCTTCATTTCATTTTCATCTTCTTTCTTTGTCATGTTTCACAAAGGTCCTTGCCTTTTCCTTTATTAGATGGTTGATTGAGTCACCCCTTGTCAGTGTCCTTCAGTTGTAAGTTCAAACTGTGGGGTCAGTCCTTTTTCTTTCTGACAGCCTAACCACTGAGATTCTTAACAACTTTTTGTCAATTAAACAACACACGCTGCTGTAGAATGTGTTGTTTTTGCCATTTCCTCCACCATCAGCTGCTGGCTGTGCTGTTAGTGGCACACTTACCTCCTCAACTTAGCTGGCACCAAACCTCAGGAAGGAGGACAACTGTTCCTTCTGGTTGGTGGTCTGACATATTAATAATATAGTAAAACCTATTGGAGAATATAATCCACTATCATCACTGTTGGACAAGCGAGGGTCACTGCTGTGGCACTCAGTGCTGAGGAAGGACATGCAACTTTGATCACACATGCCTTTTTAAAGCTATACATACAGGCACTGTGGCGTCCTTATTTTTGTGTTTATTGTTGCATTTTCCTTACATCTGAAAAAGTACTACTTTCTGATTAAGGAGCATTAAGGGACTGGTTAGCAGAATAAAGGGAATGATCAAGGACACAAAGGAGACCAGGAATGCTCTTTGTGGACCCCTCTAAAGATTACAAAGACCTTGGATCTGGGTATGCCAAAATAAGCAGGCTCTGTGCCCTTGCTGTTCTTCACTAGAGCAGGTCAATAGGGAATACTTATGGACTCTGGTCAAGACATCTTAGTCAGGGGAGCTGATTCAGAGCAAGAGTTGTCACAATTTCTTACTCTGTAAGGCAGCAGCAAATTATCAATTACCAACCAAGAACAAGGGAAGAAGTTTCACCCCAGAGAAGTTTCTCAAAGGCACAAAACCTCCCAGGGCAGCTCCTATGGGGTACATCTTATGCACTCCAGCTTAGTCAAGTCTGATTCTAAAAGCACAATATAACCAAAGAGGTAAGTACAAACTGTGTGGTCAGTCCTTTTTCTTTCTTACAGACTAGCAGCCACTGAGATGCTTAGCAACCTTTTGTCAATCAGATGCTGCACTGCTGCTGTAGAATGTGTTGTTCTTTCAGTTAAACAAGTACTGAGGAAAAAGGTAATGTCTTCAGGGCAGTGCCTCGCCATTTTCAAGAAATTAATAAGGAGATGCCTACACAAAGTCCTACTAGGATTGAGGAGGGTTAGCCGGTCCAATAGTGAGGTTATAGGTAGTTGCTGGCTCCTGGTGCATGATTTGTGAAAACTGAACTTGCAGGGGGGGCTTCGGTATGAAGGTTGAAGTATGCCACTGGACTGCTGTGTAGGATCTGTGCTCCTATAGACAGGCTGCATATACTTCGTGACAAAAAACAGCTGTGCCACATGGATTATTAGTGTAATTGGTTCACCCTCATTAAGGACCACCTGCCTAGAATCATGTCTATGTGATGGTTCTATGTTACTAAAACTGGCCATTTAACTTGTCTCTGTTTCAGCATTGTAATTGGCAAGGCTGCCACCTCACTAGCCAATGTTTTTCCTCTAAAATTTTTAAAACTAAAACAGCAGCATTTCCTACAACTGGATCACAAATTAGCATGCCTAGTTCCAATATCACCTTGCAGTGGGCAGGCAGGATACCTTGTGGTTATAACTGGTTACTGGGAGTCACAATCTTTTTTCCAGTTAGTGACTGACTTTGTGAATGGTCTAGTGAATTAAAAGGACAATGCCTACTTTAATTCCTCCTCTCCCCTCACACAGTTCTGGTTCAGAATGATTTTGCTTCTTTTATTATAAGTAACACTTAAATTTACTACGGTTAAGAAGGTGGCAGAAAAGACATTGTTTTTACTATTTTTCCAATTAATTACTTTGTGCATTTGAAAGTATTTCCTCTATAGTCCTATCTGTGGAGTTAATAAGCTTTCCCTTTAGATAATGGGCATGTCACAGAGCAACAGGAAAAGCATTATAAACAATCAATAAATAGTCCCATACTCTCCATCCTCACGTCCGAAAATGCAAAGGCACTTGAGAATAAGGGTAGTACCTGAAACTACTTTAAAGCCAATGTTTTAAACTTACCAGATTTTGTGTTGACAGCATCCCTTTCACCTCTGCATGTCTAAGTCTGCCCCCCACTAGAAAAGGGGAATAAATAATATGTACCTAACTCTTGGAGGTGGGCGGGGTGTGTGGTGAGGCTTAATTTTAAAGTACTTTGATATCTCTGTAAGAAAGGTGCTAGGTAAGGGCTATTGTATTACAATGAGCTATAAATATGCTCGCTATATACAGGACTGATACGTAGAATGGAGTGCAACATGTACTTTACACAAGAGTTATTTCTTCAATATTTTTCAGTAGTTCAGGAATTTTGAATAATATAACCAAAGAAATGTCACTAAGGGCCATCTTGTCTACATATGCCTCAATGACATTTTGTCAAAAAATGATCTGCCTATCAAGCTTGGCAATAAAAGGGTTATTCTAGTATCTTATACACCTGCTTTTGTGATTAGTATTTGAAAGGAGATGAGTGCTTCTCGAGGAAGGCACAAAATGACAGGATTATAACAGTTACTGTTAATGACAGTGTATTAATGTTTAATAGTACAGAGTGATTAAGACTGTGTCCATACTTTATTATTCTATCTTCCACATATGTCAGAATGGGTTGAACACCTTTTTTGGCATTATATTTAATTAAAAGTAAAAGTTAATTTTTCTCATTCATATCAGATATAGGTCCTATTCCTTCAGATTACACTAAAATTTCCCATAACGACTTCCCTTATTTGATTGTTCACAGTCAACTTTAATACAATTTTATTTTAGATACTTTTTTTAAGCTATATGAAAATATTCAGGCAACACTAATCCAACTGTGACCAAACATGAGTGTTTCAAGACAATTACAGAATTATTTTTAAAGGACAGTGGATGTACAATGGATAGGATTTTCTAAGTGAGTTTGGAGACATATCACAGTGACTTTCCATTTGGTTTGTGGCCGTGATTTGCAAAGGGGATTAGAAAGTTAGGCTGCCAACTCTCACTGAAAAAAATCAATGTAAATTGAGCATATCCTCAAACTTCCTGCATGTGTTCCTAACTCATTTAGGCATATATTTGAAAAATCCACCTAATTTCTTTAAACAAGTATTTTGTAGGTGAATTTGCTACTTGACATAGTACTATTGGTGTTGGCTCTGCAAAGAGGGGCTTTCTTGTATACCTCCATCATGATCCACAGTATCTATTAATGCATTACTACCCAGAACCTTTCTTGAACAGACACTGACAGCCATGCCAAATACATGCAGTGTGAACAAACCATAGCTCCAGGAAATTGCAAAACCCAACTAGGTTCATGTGCTGCTTTAGGGTTCAGCCCAGACTGATACATTGCCTGCTCTGCAACTCTTTGTGCCTTAAACACTGCTGCTGTGACTCACAGCCCTGACATCAAGAACCATCATACAAGCATGCTGGTTGCATCCCAGCTTCCACCATTCAGTCATTTTTGCTGAGTTACCCTTCCCCAACTTCCTCTCAGTCTTGAATTTCCCCTAAGTCATCTGCTAATGTGACAAGCTGTTGAGGTTCCCAGAATTTTTAGTTACTGTGTTCCTCCTGTCAGTGACTGCAAATGCATGGGGTAACAGTTCCACATATGGACTTCATTTCTTTGTAACTACTTTGATTTTATGCCCCATAACTTGTAACCACTCAAAATCTATCCTTCTGTCATTAAACAATGTATTTCACTGTTTTATCTAAACCAGGGACATGAAACTCATTTGCTACGATGGGACAGATTTGACTTAAATGTACTTCAAGTGGGCCATATATACCATACATCAAAATATTACGGCCTGCACTCCCATGGCATCATTGAGCACTGTGTATGTGAAACTGCGTTTTGCAATAATGCAAGCAAACACTTTTACTGTCTCTCTATTAGGGAGAGAGTGTGGTATCGCCGAGCACAGTTTCACACAAATATATATATAAACAAACAACAACTGAGACTTGAAAACACATGCTTTCCCCCTAGTAATCTGAATCCAGTCATCGATTCTTTCATGTCCACACTGCCTGGGCAGTGGCTGGCTGTTGCTCCCTCTCTCAGGGAGCACTGGGAATGTGAGACTGTGCTCCATGAGACCACACACTCTCCCTCATGTGGTCCCATGGAGCACAGTGTCTCATACCCAGTGCTCCACAATGGCACAAGAGCTGATGCTCCTGGAACATCGCAGATTGCTGGGTATGCCAGACAGCACTCTGCAATACCATGAGGCTACCTAGCCTCGTGGTATTGTGAGGCATAGTCTCACATATCTAGTGCTCTGCAATGCCATGAGAGTGTCAGGTCTTTTGGCATCTCAGAACACTGGGTATGCACGACTGCTTTACATGACACCACACTCTCTAGTTCATGGAGGGACCTGATGCATTTGGGAAACTCAATTTGAGATAACAGGGTTTGACATATTTTCTATTAATACAATTACGGATTTTATTCACCCTTGTGTTGCCCAGAAGAGGGCTGTGAAGTACAAGATGCACATTTCTGGGGGAAGTCTGAGACCGGGAATTTGCTTGTGTTGCTCCACGGTGTAATTTAAGAGTGGCTGGCCACAGAATGCATATTGTATAGCTGGGAATAATTTACATGTTTGAGGCTGTGCAAAAGTAGGCCAGGAGTGGTTCTCTAACAGCAAAACAGTATAAAAGGCACCCCAAGCTGGAGAACCCGGAAGACACAGTCATTCAACAGTCTAGATTGTCTCCTGGGTAATGTCACAATGACAACACCCTCCTAGATTTCCATCCCAATTTCACACTCACCATGCATCCATTAAATCATCTCCGTAACATTCTTATATCACAATCAGCCTCAGCAATGGAACCCCACAGACAACTTCTTCTTATAGAAGAAACCCACAGATCACCACACCACACTTTGACAGATCCATTTACCACTCCAAATGTGTCAAAGGATCTGTTATCTACAGCTAAGCATTCAAAATATGCTCTGACGAGAAAATCTGAGTTATACATCTCAAAACACACACAAATGCCTTCACCAAACAAGGATATCACACCATAGAATGGGCCACCCAAATACATCAAGAGAACCTGTTTTAATACAGGGATATACCTCCCCTCAGACCACACCCCTCTAGTTGTCAACTAACACTCCACACTGGAATGCATATGTGGTATCATGAAACACCTACAATCATGCTCAATGGGACCCTCCCCACCTCCTTTTTGAAAGAAATATTTCATGAACTCCTCTTCTGGCTTTCAAACAAACATAGCATTGAACATAGCAATGAAAGCACTGAGAATTGCTGGTTGGGCAATGACAAAACCCCTGCCATGACTGATGTGGGCTGAACTCCAGATTAGCCTGTGGCCTGGGAATTTATCACAGTTCTGAATTAATACATGAAATCAAGACTTCCTAAGTTAAAAAACTGGTGGGCTGACTTATAGCATCGCCAAACCCCACTATATGCACAATAATTCCTAAAGCTAGCATAGAGTGAGTGGCTACACAATTTAAAACTGCATGCATGTTTGAAACACAGGACAAAAAAAATCTGAAGAAGCAGACAGAAATCCAAGAATGACCCACATTGCAATATTAGTAGGTCAATGTATGATGTGTCTAACAGGATTATGTACCGTTCAAAAAATTTCATCTTTAATCTCAGAATACACTTCTCTTCATAGCGTACTATGTTTCTATAATTAGATTATTTAAACTTCAGTGTAATAAATGAATATAAAAGGTTCTTTTTCAAAACCAGGCCACAGTCTAATCTGATCTAAATAAAATCATACCTCTGCCCATCTAAGCAGATTTACTTTTGAGCATACAACAACCACCAAAGAATTCTTCGGATAAACTTTTTTTTTTTTTTCCAAGTCGTGGAATCACAAGTTGAATAATGGCGTTGTTGCCCCATTTTGATGACAGCAGCTAGTCAGTTTGGGGCCTGGAGAGTGTTCCAGCTGGAAGCAGAAACTGGTAACAGTCAGGTATTTCTTAGATGCCATTTCGCTTATTCACAAAGATTGTACAAGTCCTCTGTCTCTGAAGATAGAAAGAACCAAAAACAAAAGGAGCACTTCATAATTTACAGCCTCCCTCAAGCCTTTTTAGCTAACATCAGACCCCAAAACACACTTTCTCTAGTTATTTCCAGGCTCCCACACTGTGCTTATTGGCCTCTGCTTGGGTCTTTTTGCCTGTTTTTCTATCCTTGTTTTTTTACCTCAGTAGCCATGTGTTCTTTTACATTCCCACAAACCCCTAACCAAAACAACACTTTGCTCAAGACCTTTAGTGGGGGTTCACACCTTTTGCCTCAGATGGGGCCTACCGTTATTGTTATTTTAATTGAATGTGTACCACACTCTCATGTTGGGGAACTTTGTCCCGAGAAGCAGAAACTCTGAAAAAGATTTGGGTATCATGATAACGGATAATCAGCTGAAAAGGAATTTGATAAATTGGAGAGGGTTCTGAGAAGAGTCCTGAAAAAGATTAAAGTATTGGAAAAGAAGGGGTTACTTACCTGTAACCGGTGTTCTTCGAGAGGTGTGCTCCTGGCCATTCCACTGTAGGTGTCTGCACGCCCCATGCACGGCACGCCGGAAACTTTTTCCCCTAGAGTACCCGTAGGGTCGGCTGTAGCGCCCCCTGGGGTGGCGCCGTCGCCGCTCCCTACATAAGCCTAGCCGACCCTGCCCCTCCTCAGTTCCTTCTACCCTACTGTCTGAGGGGAGGTGGGAGGGATTGGAATGGCCAGGAGCACACCTCTCGAAGAACACCGGTTACAGGTAAGTAACCCCTTCTTCTTCTTCGAGTGCTGCTCCTGTCCTTTCCACTGTAGGTGACTATCTAGCCTTACCTTGGAGGTGGGAGACATCAGAGAGAGACCGTCTGCAGCACCGCTCTCCCCACCACTGCGTCCTGCTGTGCTTGATGGGTGATGGTGTAGTGCTGCGCGAAGGTGTGCGGGGATGACCATGTCGCTGCCTTACATACGTCCGCGATTGGTACTCCCGCTAGGAAGGCTGTCGAAGCCGCTTGGGCCCTAGTTGAATGGGCCGTCGCCCTCAGCAGGTGTCTGCCGCCCAGCCTGTAGCATTCCTTAATGCAATCTTTAATCCAGGCGGCGATCCTCTGCATAGACACCGGCAGGCCTTTTTTGTAATTTGCCACTGCCACAAAGAGTTGGGGAGACTTGCGGAACGGCCTCGTCCTTTCTATATAGAAGGCCAATGCTCTACGCACATCCAGGGAGTGGAGACTCCTGTCCTCCTCTGACGCATGAGGTCTTGGATAAAAGAGGTAGGCAAATGTCCTGGTTTACGTGGAATTGGGACACCACCTTGGGCCTAAAGGATGGGTGTGGCCGCAGTTGTACTTTGTCCTTAAAAAACAGGGTGTATGGGGGCTCCGCTACTAATGCCCGCAGTTCCGACACCCTTCGAGCGGACGTGATGGCCACGAGGTAGGTGACCTTCCACGACAGGTACAGGAGGGAACACGTCGCCAATGGTTCGAAGGGTGGTCTGGTAAGTTGTGACAGGACCACATTTAGGTCCCACTGAGTCGTGGGTGGTTTCAGCGCCGGGTACAGTCTCGAGAGGCCCGCTAAAAATCTTTTTACTATGGGGATAGAGAAAAGGGCATTGCACTCGGAATCTCTGCGGAAGGCCGCAATCGCCGCTAAGTGGACTTTCAGGGATGACACTGATAGCCCACTCGACTTCAGGTACCATAAGTAGTCCAATATGGTGTGCACCGAGACCCGCGCTGGGTCTTCCCCTTTTGCGCCAACCCAAAGCGCAAACCTGTTCCATTTAGCTACATATGTAGCTCTTGTGGAGGGCTTTCTGCTGCCCTGCAGGACCTCCCTCACCGGGGAGGAGCACAGTTGCTCGCTGTCCGTTAACCATGAAGGTCCCATGCGTGGAGGTGCAAGGCCTCCAGGTTGGGATGGAGGAGGTGTCTGCTGTCCTGGGATAACAAGTCCGGTCTGAGGGGCAGCTGGATAGGGCTGCGTCTGGACCACCGCATTAGGGTTGAGAACCAGTGTTGCCTCGGCCATGCCGAGGCAATCAAAATAACCCTCGCCCTGTCCTCCTTCATTTTCCACAGCACCCTGGGCACAAGTGGAGTCGGGGGAAAGGCGTACAGCAACCCCTCCTGCCCCCAGTGGATCTCGAAGGCGTCCCCCCTGGACCTGGGGCTGCGCCCCTGAAAGGAACAGAAGTCCTGACACTTTCTGTTGAGCTCGGAGACGAAGAGATCCAGACGGGGAAACCCCCACCTCTGGAAAATGGCCCTCGCCACCTCTGGGTGGAGAGCCCATTCATGGGTCATGAACTTTCTGCTGAGTTCGTCCGCCAGGGGGTTCTGGAGCCCCGGTATACACGATGCTACCGGGCGAATCTTGTGCAGAACGCAGAACTCCCAGAGTCTCATGGCTTCCTGGCATAGGTGACGTGAGCGTGTACCACCTTGTTTGTTGATGTAAAACATCGCAGTGGTATTGTCTGTATGCACCAACACCGTGCGTCCCTGAAGGTGCCCCCGAAACACATGGCATGCTAGCCGCACTGCCCTGAGTTCTTTCACATTGATGTGCAACCGGGAGTCCTCCGCTGGCCACAGACCTTGCGTCTTGAGGCTGTTGAGGTGCGCTCCCCAGCCAACATCCGAGGCGTCCATTGTCAGATGAAGTGACGGCTGGGGGATGCGGAATGGAACCCCTGAGCACAGGTTGGTCTCGCAACCCCACCAACGAAGGGTCTCTAGCATGGATGCAGGCACTGTAACCATTGTGTCCAAGCTGTCCCTCACTGGGCGGAACACCCCCGCCAGCCACAGTTGGAGCGGCCGCATACGTAGGCGGGCAAGGGGAACCACGAAGGTGCACGCTGCCATGAGGCCCAGGAGGCGAAGGCATTCCCGAGCTGTGACTAGCGGGAAGCTTGTTAAAGAATCCACCTGCTGCTTGATGGTTTGGAACCTTGCGGTAGGAAGGCTCGCTTTTGCTGACCTTGAGTCGAGGACCGCCCCTATAAATTCTATCTGTTGTGCAGGGGTGAGCACCGACTTTTGGATATTTACCAGCAGTCCCAGCCGGCCAAATACTGATTGAGTCAAGCGCAGGTGGGACTGTACTTCCTGGTAAGATCTGCCCACAATCAACCAATCATCCAAATAGGGGAAAAGGGTAACCCCTTGTCTCCTGAGGTGCGCCGCTACCACCGCTAGGCACTATGTAAATACCCTCGGGGCTGCGGACAGGCCAAAGGGGAGCACCGTAAATTGGAGGTGCATCTTGTCGAGGACGAAGTGTAAAAACTTCCTGTGCCGGGGGTTGATTGGGATATGAAAGTACGCATCCTTCAAGTCGAGGGCGGCGTACCAATCGCCTGGATCCAGAGATGGAACTATTGAGGCTAGGGATACCATCCGGAACTGGATTTTTCAAAGGTGCCGGTTGAGGCGTCTTAAGTCTAAAATGGGTCGCAGGCCTCCTTTTGCCTTGGGGATAAGGAAGTAGCGAGAATAAAAACCTTTCCCTTTGCAAGCTGGGGGCACCCGCTCCACCGCTCCTTTTTGGAGCAGGGCCTGCAACTCCTCCCATAGTATTTGCTGGTGGGCCTGATCCTGCAGGGGACCACACAAGGCAGGGCGGCGCCGCTGCGGTAACGAAGAAAATTGGAGGGAATAGCCCTCCTGAATTGTCTTGAGGACCCAGCGGTTGTTTGTAATCCTGCGCCATTCCGGCGCGTATCGGCACAGTCTGTTGAGGAACATGGGCGTCTCTGGATCTCTGGCCTTTGCTATGTCACTCTCGTTGCGACCATCAAAAGGTCTTTTTCTGGGCGGCCTGCTGACGGGTGGTTCCCTGGTTGTTGGACTGACGTCCTGAGGGTCTACGAAAACCCCTGCCTCTTCGCCTTTCCTCCTCCTGTCGACGGCGAAAGGGTCTAACCTGAGGGGGCGGTTTAAATGGCTTCCTCTGGTTTGCTGGTGTATGCAGGCCCAAGGACTTGATCAACGCTCTGGAGTCCTTTAACGTTTGCAGGCGATTGTCCGTTTGCTGCAAAAACAGCTCAGGGCCTTCGAAGGGTAAGTCCTGTATAGTGACCTGCACTCCGTGGGGAAGACCCGAGGCTTGCAGCCACGAGCTACGCTGCATGGTAACCCCGGAAGCCATGGAGCGAGCTGCCGCATCTGCCGCGTTTAAGGCTGACTGTAGCAAGGCCTTAGACACGACCTTGCCCTCTTTAATGGAAGCTGCCAGGGCTGCTCTTGAGCCCTGCTCTAAGGGGTCATTAAACCTCTCCATTGCCGACCAAGCATTAAACATGTACCGGCTGAGAATAGCCTGTTGGTTTGCTATTCTTAACTGTAACCCCCCTGTAGAGTAGACCTTCCGTCCAAAAAGGTCCAGTTTCTTGGCCGCCTTGGATTTAGGGGTCAATCCAGGACAACCCTGCCTCTCCCGCTCATTTGCTGTGGCTACCACCAGTGAGCTGGGGGTGGGAATAAAAGTGTTCATAGCCTTTAGAAGGCACAAAGTATTTTCTCTCAGCCCGCTTGGCCGTAGGGGGAATTAAGGCTGGAGCGTGCCAGAGGGCCTTGGTGGTATTTTGTATAGTTTTGATAAAAGGTTGAGCCACCCGGCCTGGACCTTCGGGGATCAGGATATCCACCATCGGATCAGAGTCCTCAGTGATCTCCTCGGCCTGGATGTTCAGTCCCGAGGCCACTCGCCGGAGGAGCTCTTGATGAGCCCCAGCATCATCCAGGATACCCAAGGGCTTAGCACCCGCCACAGCCTCATCGGGCGGTGAAGAGGAGGATTCCTCAAACTCCGGACCCCCCGACAATGCTCTGGACTGCGTGCTGCGACCAGCGCTGGTTAAGCTCGCTCGGTCCTGATCGTCCCTCAGGGACTCCACCTCTGATGTGTCCCCGGTACTGGTGGGCGCGCCCAGCGCTGCTGATGGAGGATTCCCGACACCGGAACTGGGCACAGGGGTCCCTGGGCCGAAGGCCGGCCCTTGCTGGATGGCCCATGGGGTCCAAAACGGCCACTGTGTCCCCGGCTGCCAAGCTGCCCACGGGGGGTGGAACGGCGGTACCGCCGAAGTCTGCAGCGCCTGCAAGCTCCCAGCCTTATGCGAGCCCCGTGGTGCCCATTCCTCCGCCGAGCTCACCGAGGGGCTGGATCGAGGTGACCACGGCGGTGCCGACGATGACTGGACTGGGGAGCGGTGCCAGCCCTCGTCTCTGCGGTCCCGGTGCTGGGACGGTGAAGCGTGGTCCCGGGACACGCTCGGAGAGCGACTACGGGGAGCCGTAGCAGCCGGTACCGACGGGGGCGGTGGAGGCGAACGGCGCCGTTGGTCAGAGGCTGGTGCCGTGGCCCTGCCACGTCCCGCCGTGGGTGGCGTCGGCTTCCCACGGGACGGTACCAGTCTCGGTGCCGGACCCTTCGTCGGCGCCGCAAGTGGCGTTGGTGCCTCCCGTGCTGCCGGTGCCGTGTGGCCCGATAGAGCTGGTGCCGCCAGTGCCATGTGGCTCGATAGAGCCTGTGCCGCCGCGAACGCCTCTGGCGTGGCGGGCAGGGTCAACTCCTCCCCCAGGATGTCCCTGGTAGGCGAGGGGGATGACACCAGGCTGCACTGCATCGTGGGACGGTCCGGCACGGGCTCCGGTGAAAGGGAAATGGGTCGGCTCACCCGGCTCTGACCCGAGTCCTTCCCTTTGGAAACGAGGTGCGGCGAGCGCCCCCTGTCCGCTCGCTTCTTCTTAGGTGGTACCGGTGACGCCGAACGGCGCCAGGGCTCCCGGGATGCCTTCGGGCGGCTAGACCTCGGTACCGCCGACGGTGCCGATGATGCCGGTGCACTCTGCACCGATGGTGCCGTGCTGGATCCCGAGTCTCCAGGCGCCGGACGAAGAGCCTCCTCCATCATGTGGAGCTTTAGACGTTGGATCCGGTCCTTGTGTGTTCTGGGCTTGAAGCTCCGGCAGATCCTGCACTTTTCTACTAAATGAGCTTCGCCCAGGCAGAACAAACACTTGCCATGCGGGTCGTCCACTGGCATAGACTTCCCGCACTGGCCACAGGTTTTGAAACCCGGCATAGCCCAGCCCCGGGCCCGGGACGGGCTCGTAACTACGCTAAACTTGCTAACACTAACGAAAAAACAACAAACAGTTCTGAATACAGATGGGTACTCCACTGGCCACATGCAAATCGTTCGAGGCCAAGGAAAGTTCCAGCAACCGACAGGGCAGTAAGAAGGAACTGAGGAGGGGCAGGGTTGGCTAGGCTTATGTAGGGAGCAGCGACGGCGCCACTCCAGGGGGCGCTACAGCCGACCCTACGGGTACTCTAGGGGAAAAAGTTTCCGGCATGCTGTGCACGGGGCGTGCAGACACCTACAGTGGAATGGACAGGAGCAGCACTCGAAGAACATGCCCTTTAACCATAGACACAAGGAGCTCAAACTGTTTAGCTTAACAAAGAAAAAGTTAAGGGGTGGCTTGATCAGAGTTTATGTTAAATACCTAGATGGAGAACAAATATTTAATAGCGGACTCTTCAATCTAGAAGGGAAAGGTATAATATAATCAATCAATTGGCTGGAAGTTGAAGCTAGTCAAAATCAGACAGGAATTAATGCTTAAATTTTTAGGCATGGCAGGTTAACCTTTGGAACAATTTACCAAAGATTGTGGTGAATTCTTTCCATCATCGGCATTTTTAAAAGTGAAGACTGGATATCTTTTTTGGCAGGTATGCTTTAATTCAAACAGATTATTTTGGGGATATTCTATGGCCTTTATAACACAGGAGGTCAGACTGCATGGTCACAACAGTCCTTTTATGGGCTTGAATCTATGACTCTGAGTATGCAACTATTATTGAATTCACTAGGAGCTTTGAGTGCCTAACGAATACAGGATTGGACCCCAATAATTATTTTGCAGTAAGAAAATTAGACTAATTATGACTTTTCTAAATGGCATCTTAATTGGTGAAATGTTTAAATGCATTTTATATTAGTATTACAGTATCAAAGTCTTTCTTTAGAATACTTAGATTCTTAAATATGATGGCCATCATTTTCAAAAGTAACTAGCAATTTGCCTGACTCAATTTGAGATGCCTAAATTGAGACTCTTTAAAGGTCTCTAATATTTTAAAAAATCCTGTGTACCAGCCCTCTGGAAATCAATCCCCTCCAAGGTTTCTTAAGTTGGGCATGAAGAAATGAAGTCATCCAAAAATGACCAGAAAAACTTGTGAAGATCCAGTCCATAATCGCATAAGCATTTTTTTCTTACTATGCTTTATCACAAGTAAATTTTATTGGGTAAGAGTTTAAAAAGCATGATTTAAAATTATAAATGAAAGGAAAGTGTGGTTTTGCAGGACTGGCTCAGTGGAGACCTGGCTTAATTTCCAGCTCCACCATTTACATTTCATTTACTGAAATTTCTCACTGCTTCAGTTACTTGTCTGTAAAATGGGATAATACTTCTTTACCTCCCAGTGTGGACTGAGATCACATTTGTTAGTGTTTGGTATTATTGTAAAGAGTCCATGTAAAGGCATAAGTAAACAAATTGTAAATCATATTCATCCGTGGATGTTTTCAGTGAATACTTTTAGTGAATCTACTAGAGTACTTCCCTAAAGCACCTTTGTAAGCCCAAAGAAAAAGAAAACAATATTTTTTTTCTTGTGTATAAATATGCAGACTGGAACAAATTAATCCAATAAATTCAAAGTGGTGTAAGAGGTGTGATTCATCTGATTTGTATTCCCTTGGGCTATGTGACTAATGACAATATATTACAAGCAGGTGCTAGTGAGGAAACAATGGAAGCTGGAGGTCCTGGAGAAAACTGGATCCCAGCCTTACAGATCCCTGCCAGACATACGCAGGGGCTCATTCTCTGTGTGCACCTGGAGATCTCACATCAGCTCTATTTGCTTACTAAGGCTAACCACTTGGCTAAGAATGTCTGCTACTCTACCCAATAACTGAAGGGTCACAGAATATGCAGCAGAAATTAATGGTGATTTTTAAAAGCATACATGAAATAGTACCTGATAAACTACTGGCTACTTATGGTATGTAGATTCCTTAAGAGAACATCCTCTGTCTAAGCAACCACCCATCATTCTCAGAAATGTTTTGTCGAGATGATAAAGGCAACTATGTGGAGGAGGGAACACACAGCAGACCTTCTTTTTACTTTTGCTTAGCCTGTGCCTTTTCTGTATAAATATGGGGAGTGGGGAACGAAATCAAGTTCAGGAACACAATCTCTGTAGTGACCCCCAGGATGAAAACCCTTTCCTCAAATGTATGTCTATCTGCATGTTCAGCTTTTTCCTAAGCAGCCATTAAATTTTTTTAATAGAACTGGAAAAATGTGTTTAAAATAGGATGTTTTGCAGCTGTTCATAAAAAAACCCTCTTATCTCTGTGGCATGGGTGATGCTTACTGGCCTTGAAAGTGGTTATACTGAGGTTACTTTGATTCATGGTCTCTTGCAATCACATGGGATGAAATGACAATCAGAAAATAAAATATTCTATGTTGTTGCATATGATATGCTTACCTGCTAATGCAGAAATATATCCTGACTTCCCCTGTGCTCTGAATAGCTAGGCTTTAAACAGAGGCCTCTGCAGGACAAATTGCACACAGGCTCAGGGGTTTTTTCACCTTCCTCTCTAGCATGGGGCATGGCTCACCTACCGGTGAATTCTCTGCATCTTAAAGTCCTTAAATCATACGACTTAAATAACTGAGTCATAGGTCAGAGGCTTATTGCTGGAGTGGGTGGGTGAGGTTTTGAGGCCTGCGTTGTGAAGGAGGTCAGGCTAGATGATCATACTGGTC
This sequence comes from Podocnemis expansa, assembly GCA_007922195.1. NCBI lineage: Eukaryota > Metazoa > Chordata > Testudines > Podocnemididae > Podocnemis > Podocnemis expansa. Next base: position 23,707,535 of record ML681964.1, on the reverse strand, counting down.
CCTTCTGAGTCTAACCTATTCCCCTCAAAGCCACGGAATCACAGTTTGGTTGAGCTGCAGCTCCTACGTTTTTCTTCTGCAGTGGACACCAGCTAGTGAATTAACACATGGGTCCTCAAATCAAGCCTGAACACTGGCATTGAGTGAGCCACCAAGGACCACTTCCGCCCAGTGTGATAAGCAGGCGGAGTTCCTCTGCCTGGTTGGGATTCTTTGCATCAGTGACATTTCTGCCACATTTTCAGCACACTACAGAACTCGCCATTTCTCCATGATATAAGCACTCCAGAACTCTGTTGCCTAGTATCAACAATCATCTTTCTGTCTATCAGACACAAACAAATATATACAAAGAAGTTGTCTCAAACTTAATATTTTTGTTATAATTTAATAAGATTTTATCATCTGTCCATGACAGACCCAGACATCTTGAGCCTTGATTTCATGCCAAATCAACACAGCTAAATCACATCAGATAAAAACCACTGCATCTTCAGTATCTGTAAAACTATGCTTTTTTACTATGCTGTGTATATACTAGAGTCCTTCAGGTTATATTTCAAATTAAGAAAAGAAAGATGAGCAATTGTATTTATTTTCTTAGGTACTTAATAATGGAAGAACAAATATAGTCTTATCAGAATCCTACCACTAATAACTGAAATCTGAAACAGGTAATCAAAAAAAAAAAGGTATTTATAGTGGTAATCCTTGCAGAATGGCTATTGATTGAACCTACATGTTCACCAAATTAGTTTCTGCTTTACAGGTGGTCCTCCAAAATATGGCAAGGCATACCAACTTGTCAATGTCTAACCTAATTATCTATGTAGGGCAACAGCTTTCAAACTGTGATCCATAGGCCCCTGGAGTCCATGAAGTGTTGTCATTACTATAGAACAATGGTTTCCAACCTGTGGTCTGTGGCTCCCTGCGGGTCTGTCTACATTTAAGATTTCCAAAGAGTCTATACCTAGATTTGAACATTTTTAGGGGTCTGCAAATGAAAAAAGGTTGAAAATCATTAATTAGGGTTTTATGTAAGTTGATCAGCATTGTATCTGAGCATCTTAAAAAATTAAACAATCCTTGTGAGCTATCTGTGCAACAAACTATTTATTTATTAATTATATCTTCCTCCATCCAAAGGCAGGCAGGATTAGATAAAACTTCAATTCTGTCTGTGCCTCTCTATTTGTATTCTCCTTTGTTCTTTTTCTCCTGACCTCACTCTCCTCCCTCCCCCCCATTTTGGATGGAAGCAGCATAATAAGGGATTGTGGAGATTTTGTGTGTTTATTGGGATGAGTGGATGGATAGTGGTGTGAGTAAATGAGACTATGTATTAAATCAAGGAGGTGGGGTCCTGAAGATGTTAAGTTAATTGGCAACCTTACTCTCTCCTCTTCTCTTTGTGATGCAAATGATGAAGTGGGTTGTAGTCCACAAAATCTTATCCCCGAAGAAATTTTTTAGCCTTCAGGTGCTACAGGACCCTTGTTTTCTTTGGAAGGAGTTACAAGTGTGGAAAAGCCTATAGCCAGCATATTTCATTAGCAATATGTTTATCATAGAAACATTTTAAAATTGAGTAGTTTTGCAGACATTACAAATCAATTTCACTTTATGGCTTGAAATACAGCTACTACAAAATAAGCCATCAGCAGCTTCATATGGTAGAATACGAAAAACTGAAGGCTTCAGTTCTCTGAAGGTGCTAGTTACTGCAGAACCTTAAAGATAGTAGTTCTTCAATTACTTAAAACAGAATAAAGAGATTAAAATTGCAGGGGAAACTAAGATTTTTTTTCTTTGATTTCTCCCTTGTTCTTTCTTTTCCTAAGAACCTACCTCCCCAGACATTCAAAGGCATGTTAATCTCATGGAGATAGATAGGGTTAAAAAACTATAAACTGATAGTAATACTTTCATTTCTTCTTAACCATTCAGAATGTTCTATTTTCCAAAAGCATTTAACAAGATTATATAATTCTGACATTTATATACAAATTATAATGTTTCCATGTATCATAACCCTTATAATCGTGAACAGCTTTAGTGAAATTCTCAGTGGAAGACAGCTTTGATAGAAAATGATTTCTGTCCTCCCAGTTAATTACTGATTTTTCCACCAATTAAAAATTTGAACACAATCCCACAGATTTATAATTTACAATCAGTAGCACATCCATGTAAGTTATTCTTGCTACAGTTTTAAATGTGGATATAAGGTCAATTTCTTGAACTTGAAAACATTTGAAATGTCCACAATGAAATACTGGGAACTAAAACCTCCTGTCACTACTTAAAAATACAGAAATATTTGTTAATTTTAAATAATATAAAAAACTGAAAACGTTTATAACAATCAAACAATTAATCAGCTAAGAACAACAGGACAAGGAATAAATCAATCCCTTATGTTTTCTGTCTTCAAAATTCTACTAAAATAAGTCATCACTATGTTTACATATGGTCATGCAAATAATTAATACATCTAGGAATACCCCCAAGGTTCAGTGCTGATAAAGAATAATGCAATCTCTATGTATCTCCCTGAACCTTTCTTAATACCACATCAACAGTCCTGATTAAAGTGCTTCTGAGTCCCTTCTCTATTAGTAGACAAGGGATTAGGAATACTAGCTATACCAAAATCCACTGAACAGGACTGACCACCTTTACCACCCACCCCACCACCAAATTTAGAATGACTACCCATTCTGCCTTTAATTCTTGTCACTTATTTATGACTAATGACCACAGACCACAGACAGTAAATTACTAAGAAGCACATGACTAGGCAAACAACAAGTTTTCAAGACATTATTATGCAAAAGAAAATCATGCAATGGAATGTACACAGGAATTATTTTGTAGAATGAAAAAAGGGACAGTTACTTACCTGTAACTTCTGTTCTTCAAGATGCACTGCTCACATCCATTCCCCTTAGGTGCGCATGCGACGACGTCCTCAGCTGCCAGAAAGCTCTTGCCCTTAGCCTGACCCATAGGGGCAGCAATGGTACCCCCTGGCACGGCACACGACCACTCTCCCAATAGCCACCACTGCTCCACCGCTCCTCTCAGTCCCTTCTTTCCGGTAACTCCGAAGCAGGGACAGAGGGTGGGTGTGGAATGGATGTGAGCAGCACATTTCGAAGAACAGAAGTTACAGGTAAGTAACTCTCCCTTTTCTTCTTAGAGCAGCTGCTCACATGCATTCCCCTTAGGTGAATAGCAAGTCTTACCTTGGATGGCAGGCAGAGTTACTGCCTATGGGCATGAAGGACAGCCTCACCAAAAGCCGCCTTGTCCCTCACTTGCTGGACCAGGGCATAGTGAGAGGTGAAGGTATGGACTGAAGCCCATGTCGCCGCTCAGGCAAATGTCCTGAATGGGAACCCGAGCTAAAATGCTGCTGAGGAAGCCTGCACCCTGGTAGCGTGCACTCTCACGGACCTGGGTAGCAGGACTTTAGCAACCCAATAGCACTCTCTTATGCAGGACACGATCCAGGATGAAATCATCTGTGACGTCACTGGGTTGCCTCTGACCCGTTCCGCGACAGCTGCGAAAAGTTGTGTAGATTTACGGAATTTCGTCCTTTCAATGAAGAAGGCCAATGCCCTCCAGACATTCAGGGAGTGCCACCGTTTCTGCTCATCTGAAGCATGCAGTTGGGGAAGAACACCAGCAGAAAAATGTCCTGATTCAGGTCGAAATCAGAGACCACTTTTGGGAGAAAGGCTGGGTGGGGCCTGAACCGCACCTTGTCCTTAAAGACAATGGTATAAGGGGGTTTGGTCGAGAGGGCCCTTAGCTCCGATACTCTTCTTGCTGACGTAATGGCGACCAAAAAAGCCACTTTCTGAGAGAGTACGAGAAGAGGACAAGTGGCCAAGAGCTTGAAGGGCGGTCCAGACAGTACCCAGAGGACCAGATTCAGATCCCACTGTGGGGTTGGCACCTTCACCCTGGGAAACACCCTGTCCAAACCTCTCAAGAAATGAGTGGCCATCGGGTGTGAAAAAACCTGGCACCCAGCCAGCGGGGGGGGGGGGGGTAGAAAGCAGAGATAGCTGCTAGATGAACCTTTAACGACACTGAGGACAGGCTCTGATGGTTCAAGAAGCAGAGGTAGCCAAGGATATCCCGGGTGGGAGCCACCAAAGGGTCCACACCTCGAGCCCTGGCTCAACCAGAGAAACGCTTCCACTTTGCCTCATAAGCTGAGCGAGTGGAGACCTTCCTGCTGCCTATCAAGATATGCTACACTTCTGCTGAGCAGGCCAGTTCCTCCGTGTTCAACCATAGAGCCACCAGGTGGTCAGGTGGAGCAATATCTGGCTCGGATGGAAAAGGTGACCTCTGTACTGCAACAGCAGATCGTAGCTGAGCGGGAGTTCCCAGGGTGGGACAACTGACAGCTCGACCAGTAAGTGAAACCAGTACTGGCAAGGCCAGGAGAGAGCAATCAGGATGATATTGACCCTGTCCTTCTTTATCTTTAACAGCACTCTGTGGAGAAGCGGAAATGGGGGGAAAGGCATACAGGAGGTTGCTCGACCAATCCAGAAGGAGAGCATCCAGGAGGGAACCCTGTTCCAGTCCTCTGCAGGAACAGAAGAGATGGCACTTCCTGTTCTCCTGAGTCGCGAAGAGGTCCACTAGGGGAAGACCCCAGTAGCGAAAAAGATGGAGCATGAGACCTCTGGGTGGAGAGACCACTCGTGCTGCAAACAGAAACGCCTGCTGAGGTGATCCGCCTGGCTGCTCCTCACTCCCGGGAAGAGAGAGGCGATCAAGTGGAAGTTGCTTGCTATTGCCAATTCCCACAGGCAAGAAGCTTCATGGCACAGGCTGAGGAGTGGGCCCCCCCACTGGTTGACATTGCGGTGGTATTGTCTGTCAGGATGTGCATGAAATCGCCTCGTAGCTCTTCTCAAAAGACCACGCTGGCGAGCCTGATCGCCCTCAGCTCCTTCATGTTGATATGAAGGGCAATTTCCCTTGGTGACCAGGTTCCTTGGGTACTGAGGCCGGAACTCAGGTGCACCCCCCAGCCAATGTCGGAGGCATCTGAACTTAGCAATACCAATGGAGCCACCGACCTGAAGGGAATCCCTCCCACCACCGCTTGGGGATCCCTCCACCATGTCAGCTCCCAAAGTACGTGCCACGGGACGTGCACGACCCTGTCCCAATGATGCCTGCTGGGGCGGAAGGCTGACCTTAACCACAGCTGGAGTAGCCTGAGACGCAAATGGGTGAGGTGGACCATGGCCACACCCACGTTGCCCAACAGTCTCAGGCATTCTCTGGCCGTGATAGTTGGGACCTCCTCGAGGGCGGAGATGGCATCGGCAATGGCGACAAACCTGGCAGGTGGGAGGGAGGCCTTGGCTTGGGAAGCATCCAGGGTTGCCCCGATGAATTCTATTCTTTGAACCGGAGATAACACCGACTTCTGCTCATTGACTACTAGGCTGAGGCAGTGACAAAGGCTCCGAGTTGTGTGGCTCGCCGACATCAGCCGGCTTCTCGATCGTCCCCTGAGGAGCCAGTCATCCAAGTATGGGAAGATGTGGACCCTGCTCCTTCACAGGGCAGCTGCCACTACCACCATACACTTCATGAACACCCTCGGAGCTAATGCCAGACCGAACAGGAGGACGGTAAACTGGAAATGGCAGGAGCCCCTGGTAAATGGCAGGAACTTCCTGTGACAGGTCATAATTGACACATGAAAATAAGCATCTTGCAAAGCAAGGGCGGCAAACCAATCTCCGGGGTCTAAGGAAGGGATGATGTGATTGAGCATGACCATCCGAAATTTCAGTTTCCTGAGTAATTTGTTCAGGCCGCACAGGTCCAGAATGGGCCTGAGGCCTCTCTTCAATTTAGGGATCAGAAAATAGCGGGAGTAGAAACCCCTCCCTTCCTCCCTTTTTGGAACTGGCTCCATGGCACCAAGTGCAAGCAGTCTTTCCACCTCCTGCTCCAAGAGTTGTTTGTGAGAGTTGTCCCTGAAGAGATACTGGGGGGGGGGGTTGCCTAAAGGGCTTCTCATGGAACTGCAGGGCATATCCATGGAGGACGGTTCTTAGGACCCACTGATCTGACATAATTGAAGCCCACTCATGGAAAAAGGAGAGCTGGTTGAGAAAAGGTAGGGTGGGAGGGATTTGAGTCTGGGGGAGTAGTTCGCCACCCTCGGGCATCCCCTCAAAACTGCCTCCTCTGGTTGCTAGGGCGATGCCTGCTCGGGCAGGAGGCTGGGATGGGGAGCTGGTGCGACTGGCTCACGGGGCTCTAGCTCTTTCTCTATTCCTGAGTCTGGTATGGAAGCTGAAAGACTGATGAGGCTGGAAAAACTGTGTCCAATGCTGTAGCTTGAACTGCCAGCAAAGTTCCTGAAGGAGCAGAGGCCCAGGGATCGGAGAGTTAAGTGGGAGTCTTTCAGGCCATGCAATTTATTATCTGTCTTTTTGGAGAACAAGGAAGCTCCTTTGAAGGGCAGGTCCTGGATGGATTGCTGGACCAACGGTAGGAGACCCGAGACCTGCAGCCAGGCCGCTCTACGCAGGCAGACGGCTGAAGCGACCACCCTCCCTGCCGAGTCGGTGGCGTCCCACGAGGCTTGAAGAATTGCTCTTGCCACCAGTGAGCCTTCCTCCACAATGGTGTTAAAATCCATACGCCTGTCTGGGGTAAGAAATTCAGAGAAAAGTGCCAACGAGTGCCACAGGTTGAAATTGTACCACCCCAGCAGAGCCTGATGGTTTGCGATCCTAAACTGCATGGTGGCTGTCGAATAAATCTTTTTGCCAAACGCGTCCAGCATCTTAGCATCCTTATTTCACAGAGTAGAAGCTGGCTGGCCCTGGCGCTCTCTCTGATTGGCCGCTTCTACAGCCAGTGAAGATGGGGCGGGATCTGTATACAAGTACTGGAAGAGAACCGCCATTACATAGTATTTCTTCTCCGCACCTTAACAGGAGGCCACTGCTGATGTGGGCGTCTGCCAAATGGAGTTCACAATTTTCAAAATTCCTTCGTGTACAGGTAAAGCCAGCCTAAAGGCCCCCAGAGACGATAGCACATTGAACAGTGAGTCTGAACTGTCCTTCACCTCCTCAGCCTCAAGGCCAAGGTTCGATGCCAGCCTGCACAGGAGGTCCTGATGCGTTCTAAAATCATCAGTGGGCACGGCTGATTCCTGTGCCACCAAGTCATCGGTCGAAACTGACCGATGGTGAAGAGGTTGTAATCAAGCAGGGGGAGGCTAATGCCAACCCTGTTTTGTCTGGCTCACAACCTCGTTCCCCTGATGCCTAAGCAAAAGAGAGGACAGGGAAGGTGAGTCACGTTGAGAGTAAGTCTACGGATCCCCTTCGGACCAGTCAGAATGCTTCCTTTGCAGAGATTGGGCTGGTGGGAGCAACCCACGTCCTGGGTACCCATCCCCAGAGGACTCGTGCTGGAGGTCGCCTTCCCATGACGGTGAGGAGTCACAAAGTCTGTACTGGGGCCTCTTGCGCCTTGGGCGCTTCTTTAATCAGTGCCAGGGAGCAGAGGATGATGATGAAGAGGAGGACCGGTGCCCTTTTCCCCAGGTTGGGGATCAGTGGCACCGCTTGCTCAACCTGCCCCGGTGCAGGGAGTTTGCCAGCTGGGGAGATGAGCTGGGCTCCGATGCCGGGGAACCACCTTGCCCGCATGTCTGGGACGCCGCCTCTGCCTTGCCCACATCAATGGTTCTGCAGTCAGGCCTGCAGGCTGCTCTGGTGGAGGGCGTGCTGCCTGCCACCACTCGGGGGACTGCAGTGGTGGCTTTCCTTTAGATGGTGGGTGGGAGTGAGCATCCACTGGGGTCAGGAGTAAAGGAAAGGCCGCCAGTGCCCTTGCCACCTCGTAAGCCTCCGGTGTAGATGGAGCGGGCACTGGCTCTGCTCTCATGCAGCCTGGGGTCAAGGGAGAGTCGGCCCATTCCAGGCTGCTATGATCCCCATGTGGCGACAGTGCTGCTGGTGCCGACTGGTCAGGGTCAGACTGCTGGCCCTGCGCCGAAGCCATACGTGGCTAGTGCATGAGCACACTGGGAGTCCCCGGCTGGGCTAGAATGGCGCCATCGGGCTCTGGACCTGGGGCTAATGCTGACTCCATCAGGAGAGCTTTCAGCCTGGTGTCCCTGTCCTTTTTAGTGCAGGGTTTAAACGCTCTGCAGAGCTTGAATTTCTCAGCACAGTGTGCTTCCCCCAAGCACCTCAGGCACTGGTCGTGGGGGTCGCTTGTGAAGAACGCTTTGCTGCAAGCGGCACATAGTTTAAATCCCAGCAAATGGGGCATTACTGCAGAGAGCAATCTCAGTTCTAACAAAAAACTAACTACAATAACACACTAACAACAAACAAATAAAGTCCACTGACTAATTAGCTACACTATGTTCCAGCAAGGCACGTGGAGTGTCAGAGTTCGATACGGCAACCAACAACAATGGCGGAAAGAAGGAACTGAGAGGAGGGGCGGAGCAGCGGCGGCTATTAGGGGAAGTGGTTGCCGCCGCTTCCCCTATGGGTCAGGCTAAGGACAAGAGCTTTCCAGCAGCTGAGCACATCAGCGCATGCGCACCTAAGGGGAATGCACATGAGCAGCTGCTCGAAGAAGAAACTATGAGGTGATGTGACTTGAAAACATCCTTTGTTCTGTATTTTACAAAGTTCTTCCTTACATGCTTGACAATACATAGTCATGCTACTTCAACTAGTTGCTACAATGTTTTACATCTGTGAGGAACTCAGACTTGAAACAGTGATTTGTGGCTCCATGGTAGAACCACCTTTTAACATTTAATTAAAGGAGAATTTCCAGTAATGCTTATTATAGATTGCTTTACTCTTTTGAGGACACCCGTGAGAATAAAAAAACATTTCAATACTAAATAACATCTCTAGATTCGAGTAGAAAACTATCAGATCATGACTAGACTAACAGTCTTTTCAGTGCTGGTAAATTAAGCTACTGTACTGCATTCTTCCACCCATCTGGGAACACTAGTCCTTGCTTTTACAATCCAGGCAATCAGCAGTAATGTGTTGGTGCATTGTTAAAAATTCTGCCACCCAATGGAAGGGAAGTCTGGGTACTGCTCCAGATTACACAAGTTGAAGTCTGTGTTGTTCTTTCAAAATACTCTATATATTTTTCTGGAGCTAAGTCTACATTTTTTCAGCAACGATCATCTTAATAATGACCATACACATATTTATTTTCTCTCCTGCATTATCATAACCTTTTGCCATGTTTCCAAAGATCAAGGATTACTAGTTTCTAAGATTAGAACCACAGGTTTACACATACAAGTGAGTCTAAATTAATCCATAAGAAGGCTAGAAAAAAATTCTGAAGTATCCTCCTTTTACCACTGTGTCATGAAATTGCAAGAGTAAGCAGTGTGTAAGTTAATTCTAACATCTAAATAATATTCTAGATAAAGTTCATCTGGTTTGAAATCTAGATCTAATCATACAGAGCAGTACTACCAGTCTTCTATGAATACCTTCTGTTGCTGAGTACATTGCATCCACAAATACGTTTTGTTCCTGGTCCTACATGAGGACATTTGAGAATAGCAGGACTAAAACATTTAGAGTTGGGCCAATCCCTCATATTTGCTTTTGTGCTGAGTGGGCTTTTGCTGCATATGTTCTTACGGACGTGTTCAAATTAAGTTAATTGGAAATTCGATGTTCCACCACTGTAGTGGTGTATGACAACAAGGGTTTCACTAGTGACAGCATGTCATCATGAAAGACAGATAGCTTTGTAGGTAAAAGTTTGGCAAACATTCATATAAACTATTATTTATTGTGGATTTGATGGTGGTAAGTGCAATTTTAAAGGCAGTTTAGAGTCAAAGATTTTCACCACTATCTGGGCCACTTTATGCCAAGTAAAAGGGCCTGTGCAGATTCTAAGAGCTCTGCATCCACTGGGAGAAGTCTTTAGGTGCTGTGGATGTTGGGGACCTTGGCATGAGTCCTAGTACATGGAACATTCTGGAAAGAGATCTAGGGGAGAAAGGCATCTTTCAGGGTGAGGCTGCATCACATGTTATGGATATTCTGGGCAGTGCTACTGCCCATAGGCAGTGGGGAGGAAGTTGCCATAACTCACACAGCCTCCCTGGTTGACTACTTTAACATCTAGGATCTCCTGGCTTCCCACAGCAGCCTAAAATGGGAAGGCACAAAGGAGACTTAAATCCACTTTAGTCACTACTCCCTCCAGATTAAGAGGTCCATGTGGCGCCTCTTGGAGGTGTAACTCTAAGTCATTCTGAACCTCAATCCATTCTGGAGTTCGGCTGTCAATAATAAAACCTTTTCAAACAGAGCTTTCTGCAGTAATTGGTCTGATTACAAACAGAATACTGTCAGGAAACAATTATTTTCTCCCTCAGTAAGAAAGTGATCAGTTGTTTCAATCTTTATTTTAATACTTTCACTATTTAAATGAATTTAGTGGCAAAATCTGATAAAAAATTACAGTTAAACCATTTTCTTCCACTTTTAGCTAAAAAGGTTGCCAACTGTGACACTAGGAGATTAATAAAAGTCAAGGGTCAAGTTCTCCTGTCCAGTCTGCATGGCAAACCTTGCATCCATTAGTTTGTTTTCCTACGTACATGGGTGCCCACTAAGATCACTAACTTGGCCCATGTAGGTAGAGCTGAATATTAGAATTTTTCCATAAACCAGTAAAATCCACATTCCACCATGCAAATTTTTAAACAAAGAAGCTTTCCTAGGAGAAGGACATGCTGAGTAGGAAGGAAGAAAATCTTTCTCCCACCCCTGCAATCCAAAGCAGACTGTACCTACCACCTCCCATTAGCAACTATTTAAAGGGTAATGTCTATACCAGGGGTGGCCAAACTTATGGAACTCAAGAGCCACACAAGTTGATTATTAAACCTTCAAGAGCCGCCCTGAGGCATATACTTTTACCTACTCCAAAATTACTAAGGTTAAAATTCATTGCACACTTTAATTTTATTGTAAAAAGTGGAAATATATTGATCCTACTAATGTCAGATTCTAATAAATACTTAAGGTTACCATGAAAATCAGGCCTATACAGCAAAAACTTAGCTGCTGCTCGACATAGAAGACCGCAGGCTAGTGGCAAGTTTTTTAAAATTCCAACCACGCCACATTTCTCCCCACCATACCCAACTGTGCCACGCTTCTCCCCACCGCCCCAATGCCCTCCTGAACTCCTAGGCTGGGGCTGCGTTCCTAAATTGATTTGCTGACGTTCTTCCAGGAGCTACAGTTTTTCATTCAAGAGCCACATGTGGCTCCTGAGCCACAGTCTGGCCACATCTGGTCTATACTGACATTGCAGGTGTGATTAAATTTAGCATAGACACACCCAAGCTAGCATTCATCTAAGTGAGCTCAAGTATCAGAGGAGTGAAGCTGCAGCAGTATGTCAGCACAGGCTGTACAAGCCCACCTGGAATCCTGCTAATTAATCTTGGGGTCTAGCCAATGCCAAAGCATGGCCTGCTTCAGCTTTACCTCTCTGGTACCTCAGCACATTATATTAAAGCTAGCTCAGATTTTTCTACACAAACTGCAATCACATTCTATGCAGGAAGTATAGATATACCCTAAAAATGGGCTTTGGCCACCAGCTAATTCACTGACTCACTTTCAAACCCTATTCCAACTCTCCCACAATCTCCCAGGGACTATGGAGTCCTCTTGCCTCTGGAACGGAACCATGGTGTTCCACTGCATGTGACCCTTCTGCCTCCATACCAAGGAGCCCAGTGGATTCTCCTTATGAAAATATGATTGTATCCACCAGCATATTAAAAGAAAAAGGGTAAAAAGACTGAAAATGTTAGCACACAGTATTGAGAAAAATGTATTCACAGTTTCGAAAAAGAGCCTTAGTGACTATGCCACCTGAAAATGACTTTTTATTAGCTTCTCTTTGGAGACAGGTGACTGAGTATATGGTTACGAAGCTTAGATTTCATCCTACTACTGAAAAAATATCAATACATCAGGATTCACAAGTGCAATCAATTTTCCAAATATTTAATTTACTCAGCATGAATTTTACGGCATCCTAAACTATTTTCTTAAGCCCTTATTAGCTAGGGTTCACTCTCTCTATACTGCTAAAGAAAATACAACCTTTTGAAATACAAAGCTGGAGATTTTGATCAGATACATCATATTAGATACAAAACATGTCTCCCCCCCGCCAATAGTTTCTTATTTTACATTTGAAAAGGTTAGTAAAAAGTTATGGTCAACGTATTATTTGGGACCAGTTATGATTATCTATCTCCTCTGTCAGCATGGAACACCATGAAAATGTCTTGCAGATACATTTACACTTTTATAATGTGTGTGATTATTGCTTTACACTCCATAATCTTGATTTTTGTATTTTTTCTACCCCAGCAAGTACAGCCCAAGATCAGAGTGCATCACATGCTCACACTTGCAGTTCAATACACTTGTCCCCCAAATGAACAACCGTTCTAGAAGATCACCTCTGTCCAAGTATTTTTTCTATCAGACATCATCAGTCAGGGTCATATTTAAATTTTTAGGTGCAAATCTAGTTCTTCAATGGCTGCATCAGCACTTGAATCCACCATTCATTTTATAAACCCTTAAACATTAAAATAAAGCTCAGATTCAGGTCAACCTAGTACTGTGAACTGTTATAAATAATACAACATGGTAACTGAAACTAAAAAATGCCACTTTATTTATCATTTTTGGTTCTCTGGTACTGCCTATCTGTGTTAGCAGTTACTTAACAGTTTCTTCCAACCTAACTACATGTAAGACTAGCTTGAAATGTTTAAAAAAAAAAAAAGGTGACACATGAGCTTTAATGCATATGGCTGTGCCACCTTTTCCCATTGTTTGACTCTCCCAAGGATATGGGAACTAACCTGACATAATGTTTAAAAGCAGCTCGTGTCAGTCAATCAGTTTATCTCAAGAGACAGCTGTGAAACTTGATTTGGATTCAACAAATACAGTATGCCATGTGGATAGATGCCTAAAAAGCAGCTAGAATAGGCTACTTAATTAAAGCCATATGTTCCCATCAGTTACATGCCGTGCACAGAAGCAGCTGGTCGCAAGTTATACAACTTACATTCAAAAGTGCTAGTAAACCCCTTGCATGTGAAATTACTGCTTAGGTGGTATGCTACTAGCCCTGTACGGTGCCCTAAAGAGGTATCTGAATACACAGCAATAATGCCACACAGGGTGCAGTCAGGTGCAAGGTGGGAATAGTCAATTTCACAAACTATGTTGGTACCTAATATAAGCAACAATTTGATACAAAAACAGCCTTAGAAGTTGGTGCTATTTGAAGATGAAATGCACTGCCTAATGAACCCACCAGCTGAGGTTAGCCATCAAGTACTTAGTCTAATCATGAGACTATCAGGTATGTGAAGATAACCATTGAGGCTCTAGTCTTGCATTGAAATTTGCATGCACAGAAGCATGCACAGAGCCCCATAGTAATGGCCAAGGCTGGAATGTGGCCTAAAGCACCTATGACTCAGAGATGAATTTGCAAATTGGATCTCCACTGTTCTAATATCATTTTGCTAAGGAGCACATTTGAATCAGGTATCATCATTATTAATCAGGTGTCAATTTAAGGGACAAAACATATTGATTATGAGATAGGTGTACTCAAATAAATACACATATATATATATACATTCTAACAGGATATAAAGCAAGAAGGGTAGGAACAGGCTTGGACGGACAGGATTTATGGGCTAGTGGGCTAATAGGAGTGGGAGGAGAAATGAAGGGGAAAGAGAGGTTAAACTAGAAATAGAAATATATTACATCTTGCTTTCATACTGTGCAACCGGAAGAGTGGCACATGAAAATATAGATATCCAGGTGATGTTATAATTGTACCATTCTGTCCTCTATCCCCATTCCTGCCTTCTTTCTGTTTTATACCTCACCTGTTGCACAATGTCTCACTTTAGGCTGTAGTTTCTCCATAGCAAGAGCTTTACTAGCTCATTTCCTGAACAACTGTATGTGTAGAACAGGAACAGATGAAGTGTTATCCAGAGAGTCAGCAACATGGCCTACCAGCAGATGTGTAAGCCACAGGGATTATGGAGCTGATTCTCTCTTGTCTTTTGGCCCAAGTTATCTTTACAGTTATGGGAAGCGGTTCTAAAATGTTACCACTTGAGATCTACACCCACTTGGCACACCTGTGAGTAACTACAAAAGATAGAAGGCAACGGAGAATCTGGCCACCCCTGTCCCACTTTGCAATGCCCCAGCTTGATTTGAACAGCCAGGCTGCATTACACATGCTGGAACATTGAGTTTATCCAGTCGCAATTTTGTATGAATAGTGAGAATGGCTGCAGTCTAATTAATGTTATTCAAATTAAGTGGAGCCCAGCAACTTCCAAGTCTGTCCTTTACTAGACAAACTTGGAGATTATGGTGTGCCCACATAACTTACAACTTCCAGTCACACAAATACTGAATCATGGATAACCTGCTGATGTTTTTATGTTAGAAAGCAAGAGAAAAAGCTAAAATAAAAAAAAAAAATACAGTGTTTAAGAGAAACAATACTTCACAGTAGCAGGCCTTGAATTAACAGGACTATTAGCAAAGAGATATGTCAAAACTCAATTATTACAACCACCAGAACAGTCACTGGAATATTCATATTCTGTGAAATACAGGAATTGTAGAAGCTTGTCAATTTCCAAAGGGATAGCCACGTTAGTCTAGTCCAGCAAAAAAAACAAACAAAAAAAAAAACACCACACACACACACCAAGGAGTCGTGTAGCACTTTAAGATTCTGTTAGTCTTAAAGTGCCACATGACTCGTTTTTTTTATTGTGGAAACTGTCATTCTGCTTGACAGAAAAGAGGCAATATGAAGAGAAAAAGGAAAAAACACATGCTGTTTGACTTCAAATATAGTTAAAGAGATATGGTGTGCAAATGAAAGGATCCACACAGTGTAAGCAGTGAGCCAAGGGTGAGGCAGACCTGCTTGCAAGTCTTCCATGTTATTTCTAACTGAATTTCATATATGTACATGCTATTTTTTTCTTGAATATCTTCTATTTATTCCTTTTAATTTGACTTAAAAGTTATTCTTTCCTTCAGATCATCTTTCTAAAATGCCATTGATTCACTAAAAGCTTTTAAAGCCAGCATTCTTGCAATACCTTAAATGAAGCTCTACATAATACATGCCTGAAATCCAATTGCTTCCAAAAAAAAAAGGACAAACAAATGGGGAAAGGACTAAAATGGAGAAAAGACAAACTAAAAGAGGATATTTGAAGATAAATATGTTGTTTTAACTAAAGTTCTCTTAGTTAAAAATGTACCTGCTTCAATACAGTGGAAACGGAAGAACCGCACAGTGCAGAAACCGATAATGGGGTTCAAATCAAACTGGTTGGCTTTTTTAAATATGAAGGTGCTATATGTTTTATTTGTGTAAAAAACAGAAGACTTGCATGCTGCACTTTTCCCACAACTTAATTTTCATAGAATCTATCCCTCCCCCAGAATGAATGAGTGCAGATAGAAATGGATCTCATCATTAAATGAATGTAAAGAAGATGTTACTTAACAAATAACTGATATTCTTCAACTGTATTGCTTCCAGAGAACCACTCCCCCTTTGGGATGCACACACCTCTGCCCATAAGTTTGGAATCTTTTACCAGCAGTAAAGTGAAGCCATGCAGTGAACAACCATGGAAGGCTGTAAAGTTGCCTGGTTCTCAACCACCTCATTTCTTTTCCCTTCCCAGAGATTTAGAAGGGGAAACCTTGGCTCAGTTCAAACAATCAGCAAAGCTTTTTATTGAAACTAATATTGCATCAATAGATTTCAAGGCCATAGAGACCATTATAGTCATCTGACTGCCTACATAATATAGACCATAAAGTTTCACCATTTGATTCATATATCAGGCTTATAATTTCTAGCTAATGTACAATATATATTTTAGACATGCAGTCAAATCAATCAAAAGATTTGAAGTAATGGAGAAATTACCAATTCCATAGGTAATTTGTCTCAATGGTTAATTATCTGAACAGCTAGATATTTGTGCCATACTTGCTATCTGAATTTACCTAGCTTCAACTTGCAGCCAATGGATCTTGTTAAACCTTTAGGCCAGGAGTCCCAAACTGACGGCAGATTACCTGCCCTTCCTTAAAAGTACGGGAGTTTAAAACCTTGGTACCCAAAGGTTTTTAATCAAAGTTGGAGTTGGTTTATTCTCAGTTCTCTCCTCCCTCTTAATCTGATTAACAGGGGGATTTTCCTTCCCCTGGGATTTGCACCCTCCATGAGCCTTTGATTCAACATATTTATCAGCAACTTCTGCAGCCTCCAACACAATAGAATTTTCTTTTTTGTCACAGGTGGCTGCCTTCACCTCCTCTGTAACCATCTACAATGATTGCTCCTGGGCCATCACAGCAAGCAGTTTCCATAATCATATTCAGATTCTTTATCCATTTTCTTAGAAAATGAGACATTTTATGCAAGCATTCAACCTGTGCAATAGTATCAAACATTTTAAGATTTCTATACTCCAACTGATAGCATGCAAAGGTAATCCTAAATGTTTTCAATGTATGTATTTCTTACGCAACATCACATCACTTCTCCATATCATTAAAACTTTTCTCACCTTCCAAATTAATCTGATCAAGAGGATATACATCCAATAATACTCTAGGATCTTGTGGATCCCATGCAGTCTCTCAAAGGTGGACAGAAATTCTTCTGTACAGTCATTCTCTTTATAAATTGGGCAGTCTTTCTTTCATTCCTTTGTGTTGTAGGGAGGTGTATTCACTGGCTGAAGAAACTCCTTTTGCTGCCTAAATACTTTTAAGCTACAATGCAAAAGCATTCACTTGGTTCCACTGTACCCTTTTCAGCTTCTAGTCCTTCCATTGCTTATTCAGTGGGCTCGTCCTTAGCCACTTCAGTTCCTCTGGTCTCCCTTATCTGAAATTGTGGAACAATCTCTCATGCTCACATTCTTCCTGTACTGTCAGGTCATAGAATCATAGGGTTAGAAGGGACCTCATGAGGTCATCTAGTCCAACCCCCTGCCAAAAAAGGCAGGATCACTCTCACTAAATCATCCCAGCCAGGGTTTTGTCTAATCGAGCCTTAAATATCTCCAAAGATGGAGATTTCACCATTTCCCTAGGTAGCCCATTCCAATGCTTCACCACCCTCCTAGTAAGAAAGTTTTTCCTAATATCCAATCTCAACCTCCCCAGCTGCACCTTGAAACCTTTGCTCCTTGTTCTATCCTGTTACTACTGAGAACAGCTGAGCTCCGTCCTCCTTAGAGCACAACTTCAAGTAGTTTAGACGCCTCCCTAGTCATCTGTCCAAGCTTCCACTTCCTGTAAGCTTCCTTTTCATGCTTTAGCTCAGTGCAGAGTTCTCTGTTAAGCCATACTGGGCGCCTTCCACATTTGATGTCCTTTCTGCTTATTGGAATGGTATCTTCCTATGCCCTTGGCAGAGTTTCTTTAAAATACAGCCAGCGCTCTTGGATGCCTTTCCCCTTCAGATCAGCATCCCAAGGGATCCTGCCCATCAGCTCCCTGAGGTAGCCAAACTCTGCTTTTCTGAAGTCCAGGGTCTGCATTTTGCTTCTTTCCTTCTTCCCATTAATCAGCATCTTGAACTCTACCATTTTGTGGTCACTGCTGCCCAGGCTGCCATTCACTTCTACTTCCCCAATCAAATCTTCTGTTTGTGAGCAGCAGGTCGAGAGGTGCAAGACCCCTAATTGGTTCCTCCAGCATTTGTACCAGGAAGTTGTCCTCAGTACTTTTCAAAAACTTCCTGAATTGCCTGTGCACTGCTGTATTGCCCTCCCACGATAAGCCAAGGTAACTGAAGTCCCCCAAGAGAACCAGGGCCTGTGACCTAAAAACATCTGCCAGTTGTCCATAATGCCTCATCCACCTCCTCCTTCTTCTGGTCTGGTGGTCTATAGCAGACACTCACCACAACGTCCCCCTTGTTGCCCTCTCCTCTAAACATAACCCACGGACTTTCAAATGCCTCGTTTCCACTTCCAGAATGGAGCGCTGAGCAGTCATACAGCTCTTTTACATATAGTGCTGCTACTCTTCCTCTTCTTCCATGGCCTGTCCTTCCTGAACAATTTATACCCATCCATGGCAGAGCTCCAGTCACGGAAACTACCCTACCATGTCTCTGTTATTCCAATTATATCATAGTTCTTTGTCTGCATCAGTACTACCAATTCTTTCTGCTCGTTTCCCAGGCTCCTTGCATTTGTGTACAGGCACCTAAAATACTGGGCTGATTGCCCTACTTTCCCCTGTCAATTTTCAGTTCTATTGCATCTACCTCCTTGCATTTTCCCCCAGTGTTGTCCTCCCCCACTAGCCTCAGGTATTTGGGCTTCATTATGACACCTAAGACAATTATTTGATTCCCCCCCACATTCCAACTACCCTCTCTTTTATCGCTGGTGTTACAGTCCCGGCAACCCCCAAGTTCCATCCCTTCCCCCACGTCTCCCACATTGTGACTTACCTGTGGGCTTTGGTCGCCTTCCCCCTTCAGGTGCTGCAGTAAAGCCAATTC
This sequence comes from Podocnemis expansa, assembly GCA_007922195.1. Classification (NCBI taxonomy): domain Eukaryota; kingdom Metazoa; phylum Chordata; order Testudines; family Podocnemididae; genus Podocnemis; species Podocnemis expansa. The sequence continues at coordinate 23,688,800 of ML681964.1, read as the reverse complement.
CTTTGCAGTGGTCCCTGTCTCAGCTGAGAGAGCAATGTGCTTGGAAACCAAGCTGGGTGCTGGAAACCTTGGAAACAGCACTTATGAGCAAAGGTCTCACTTCCTGATCAGTAGTTTTCCTCTTAAAAGGATATTCTCCTCTCCTTGCAAAACTGCTTAGGTCTGTTGTGTTAATACCATCATACACTTGTGGTTCACTCATTGAGACTGATCTTTAATCCTCTCAATATCATGTTTACCTTTTTAACAGTGCTGTGTTATAATCTATCAATCCCATTGATTTTTCTTCCTCACTTGACAGTACTGGAGCATCTGCACGTATATCAAGCACATCACTATGTACCGAGCCTGTCAGTGTCAGGTCAGTACCAAACAGCGGAGACTCGATGGTGTAGGAACTACTGTAGTATGGATAGCATTGGTGCCAGTGGGCATATGGTTGACAAAGCAGCAGTTGACAATGGTGGTCCCCAAGGCACCACACACATACTGTGAGTGGCCATCGGAGATGGGAATTGAAGGTCTGCATGTTAGGCAGTGTTTGACACCTGGTGAGCCACGCATGCCAGGAACATTCTGACAAATAAGTTCTTTGTACTTATGCAGAACATAATGAATAAGGACATAAGGACAGGGCAATGTTGTCCTTCAACACAGAAATCAAAAGCTGCGAGAGATTTTTTTTAAAGGATAGAGAAGTAACTAAGAAGAATGTATCTAATTAATAAACTAGAACTAGAACTATCTATTTTAACAGGAGAAGGGTGCTGCTGCAGATTCTAATTCAAGCCAAAGACTGTACAGAAGACTAAGGGACGGTTGGCTAGGCACTGCCATCTAATTGGCAAAACAGTGTGAGATTCGGATAGCACATGTGGCTCAATGGGGCACTGCTACCACAAATCCCCAATTAAAAGTGCAGGGCACTCAAACACCGAACGTGGAGCATCCATAGGGACAGTCCTTGAAGAAGAACTTGACGCATTCCTGTAGATCCTTTCTTAACTATTTCCAATTGAAATGTAGACACCAGAACTGGACATGGTGTTCCAACACAGGTCTCACCTAGGTTGTAGAGAGAGGTAATACTCTTCCCTACTCCTCAATGTCCCCCTTCTTGTAAATCCATGAATTACAGTAGCCTTCTAACAGCAGCAGCACAATGCAAGCTCATGTTTAGCTGGCTATCCATCATGGCCCCATGTCCTTTTCAAACTCACTTCTTTGGGCAATACAGGTCTTTGTCCTATAATTTACATACTATGTTCCTAGACATAAGAAATTGCATTTGGCATGTCTATAGCATGATAACGGATGTTCCTGCTGTGAAGAAGAGTGGAGGGTGGTGACACTTTGTGGAAGAATCTATTAGAAGAACATCAGTTATTTGTTAAACAATCTTTTTATTTATTCTATGAGAACTGGCAAACACAGATTTCCACTGCTGGGTGATAAGAGAGCACTGCTAGGTTTGAGAAAAGCTGAGGAGTACTAACTAAATAATAACTGCATCATTCTCTCTCTCTCAAAAAAAAAAAACCAAAAAAACCCACCACCACAAAACCAAACAACAAAAGCAAACCAACCAACCAAAAAGAACTTTGTACCTCCATTCTGGAATAACGGAATAGAACTGTAAAAATATGAACAGGGCTCCATGTCACTCTGCTAACTCATAGTAAATCTGAGTATATTTCTACCATTCAAAAAGAACAACCACAACAAACTGATAAGAATTAATCCAAAATAAAAGGTACTATTGGAGCAGCTCAAGGGTTGAAGTAAGGGGGAATGCCCCAGAACACCATTCCGGGGTCCCCTATTTTTAGGGAGCAAGTGTTCCAGGCCCCCTAAAAATAGAAGGGCATGTCACAATCAGCATTCTGGCATGTCCCCTCTAGGCTGGAGGCAGGGAGGGGCTGTGGACTGGGGCCAGATGAGCCACCCTTCCCTGGAGCCTGTGTGGCTCCGCCCCTTGCAGCCAGGCCCCAGCCTCTGGCCCGGGCTCCTTCTTGCCAGCCACCTGGCTGGCCAGTGCCACAGCCTCCTGCCCCCCACCCAGTTCTTCAGTCAGGTAAGGGGGTTTGGAGGGCTTGGGGCTGTTGGGTAGCTGGTGGGGAAAGCATGGGGAGGGGAAAGAAGGGGTCGGGACTGTGTGCTGGAATGGGGGCAAGGAGCTTAGGGAGTGGGGACTGGGGCTAAAAAGAACATGGGGAAAGTGGTCTGATGGGGGTAGGTGTTTTGGGGGCAGTAGCTGGGGTGCATGAGGGGGGTCCCATCCCAACATGAGTGAGGTCCCTCCCTGGTATGAGGGAGGTGACAATTTAGGAGGGTTCCAGGGCCCCCCAAATTATACTTTAACCCCTGGAGCAGCTTCCAGAATATAACCCAGAAGTAGCCAGCTCCGGAAGACAGGGCACTGGATTTGTGTGAAAATGAAAGACATACTCTGACGAATAAGTCAGTTAATAGAAGAGAGAGGTTAAAGTGTGCGCTACACACATATATGCATATTGCACTGATTTAGTGAAACTGATTTAATTAAAATTAACTCACCCTGCTTGTGTGGGCGCTTTTAAAGTGACCTAAGAATGGCTAAAATTGATTTAGCTTAATTTGTTTATGCTAAAAACTATAACTACTTTTAAACTGAGCTCAGTGTCCATACAAAGCAGTTGACCTGATTATTCAAATTCATTTAGAAAATGATTTAGTTACATAGGTACAATTTCTGTGTGTAGACCAACCCAATGTGAATGTAAGGCAGGTCTAGAGGCTGGGCACTTCTCTTGTTTAGCAGCAAAAACAGGGGCAACTGATCTGCATGGACTTTGATTTACATGAGTACAATTAGGTATTAGCATAATCTCACTGTATAGATGCGGGGCATGATGGTAAATTATATATGGACTGATTTGGATCACAAATCTTTCAATACCAGTATTTTAACTAAAGAGGTAAATGAAATATTGTCTTTTCGTGGTATGCAACCATTTGTATAAACCAGGGGTCTCAAACTCAAATCACCACAAGGGCCGCATGAGGACGAGTAGAGGGCTGCATGAGGATTAGTATGTTAGCCTGAGGGCCTCACCACTGAAATCTTTTCATACAACAATATTGCAAATATGGGTAACAATAGTGTTGTTGTGGGCCACAGGAAATAGTTTTAGGGGCCGTATGTGGCCCATGGGCAGTGTGTTTTGAGACCCCTACTATAAACTCTGTTTAGCCTACTTGATGAAGGCGTCACCGTCAGCAAAAGAGAACTTGGAAGAGTGAGCAAGTCTATTTTTTCAGTCTTATAAGATTAGAGTGGGGGGTAGGGGTTGCATTAGCTCTGCAAAGAGCAATGCTTTAACAATGCTAACCCCCTGCCTATTGTTAAAAGATAGACATGATAACTCCTTGTGGAGTCTCCCTTGTTATTTTGATCAGAGAAGCAGTATCTGGCGTTCTGAAGTCTGGAGCTTAAAGTGCTGAGGGCTGAAAATCCTCTTAAAGAGCTAAATTCACTGAAGAGTGACCAGCAGTTGGTGCCAGTAGCCAGCAGGTAGAGCCAGTGAATGGTGCAAGTGACCAGCAGGCTGCGTCAGCAGCCAATGGAAACTAAGTGCTGTGAACGGATCCAGAAGTGACAGAAGACAACTGGAGGCGGGGGCTACCTCCCCTTTTGAGGTGGATGTTTAAACTATGAGGGCCACTATGATGGTCAGTGTGAGAGTAATGGAGAAGTGAAGGGCACCCTCTACCTACACTGGGGTGGGCTCTCCAAACCAGTGCTGGTTTGGACATTGCCTCTCTCTCTCTCTCTCTCTCTCTATATATATATATATCTTCTTTTATACTACTATTAAAAGTTTTATGTACTACACTGAGACTTATGCTTGAGCAGCGAAGCACAGGCCCTCTAGGGCGCCCAGGGAACAATGTGTGATTTCCCAGGGCTTGAGCCAGTTGGTGGTGGAATATGGTTTGCCAAGTTCTAAAGCAGCGGCCGTGTTAGTCTAGTTCAGTAAAACAAACAAGGAGTCCCGTGGCACTTAAAGACTAACAAATTAATGAAACATGTTCCCATGACTTACATTTTCCTACCTTTATTTCCTCCCATTCTGTAAGTTCCCTCATCTTCAAAGAGTCTGACAAAGTGGGATTTTCTTTCACAAAAGCTCATGCAGGAAATAAATTTGCTAGTCTTTAAGTGCCACAAGACTCCTTCTTTGTAATATTGTTTGGAAACCCCTAGATATAGAGCCTGCCCTTCAATGCTGCCATCTTGGCCTGGCAGAAGGGTTACATTAAATACTAATCAAAGTAAAACTAAAAGGGGGGGGGCAGAAGTGAAGATGAGGTATAAATGACTGTAGGGTATGGAATTAATGAAGAGAAAGGAAAGAGGAAATGACTGAAGGAAGGAGTAGACAGAATGGGGAAATAGACAAAATAAGAGGAGGAACCATGCTCCGGGATTTTAAATGTGCATTCAAGCAGCCATTCATTCTCCAAAACAAAAACAAACAAACAAACAAAACAAACACAAAAAAACCAAACAGGAAGCAGTAAACGCACCAAAGATTTTGTAAATTCTAGTTTAAAAAGCACCCCTCTGCTGTGTTCTGGCAAAACTCCTCTTAATTTTTGCCTGTTTAAGAATGGAGCCCCTAATTTGGAAACTTACTAATTCTTCCCATGTACCAACTCACTGAAATATTACAAGAAAGATGCTTATTATGATCTTTCACTAAGATGCCAGGTGGTAGCACTTATAATCTCTTGCTGTGGGAGTGGAAAAGAGTTTTATTTTTGTTATTTCTGAGTGCAGGTTTTTATTTTTCTTTCTTTTAAAGAGATAAATAGTACCATAAATGTAACTCTGCATCAAGATATAGGAGGTGCATATGCTTTGTCAGTCACAAAATGAATCAAGGTAAGGTAGCTAATTATCATGCAACCACAGTCACCAGGACTCCAAATTATTAGCCAAATTATCTTCCGTTATCGACTTGTCATTAAAAATTGGTCCTACAAAGTTAAAATTTTTAGGTGTAAAACTGCTGCTCTACATTTAAGAATGAATCTCATCTACCACTATAAGCCTAGCTTTAAAACCTCTTTGATAACTTCCACAAAAAGAAACTGACCTCTTTGCAATTGTATATGTTACATAGAACTCTTTTTGAGAAATTTACTAAAAAGTGATAAAAGGGGTTTTAAAGTTAAGGGACCAACTTTCAGATTTGGATACCTGAAGTTAAAACATAAATCTAATTTGTCTTATGCCACTGGGAGCTATAGGGTACTCAGAATCTCTGAAAAAAATGAAGCTGAGAATACACTTAGGAAATTTTTATCATAATGGTTTGAAGATGTGCCTACTGTTCACTCCTTACATTTTCCCATCGTCATCTCATCAAAATACTTGGCCATCAAACTTCTTTTGATGCACTTGGTGAGATGTGGCCTCCCCCTCCCCTTTTTCTTTGGAATGGGTATGTAGATCGGGAAAAGAAGAGTTACAAAGCAGGATACCACAAAGTCATACACAGTATAAACCGCAGTGAATGGTAAGAAAGCAAAGGGTTTAATTAAATGCTTAGTACAACAGGTCTCCATAAACTGAAGACACAAGAAGCCTATCACATAATATTTGATTCTGATATAAAGCTTACACTTCCAGAGATTTCAAAGTGTTTTGCAAAGAAAGGTAAAGCTTATTCATTCTATGTTACAAATGTAAGAGGAGACCCCCACCTTGAAAAAAGAGACGGTGTTGTTTATTGGATGGAGCATTTGAGTAGGATATAGAACATCAATGTTCTATCCCCAGCTCTTATACTGGCTTTTTGGATATCCTTTAGAAAGTCACTTACATTCTCAGTAAAATGAACATACGGATCTTTATTTCCTCTGAAACATGCTTTCAGACCTATGAATGTATACCATGAAACAGTTAGTTTAAGTACTGTTTTAAAAGCCCTGACAATTACAATGTCTAGAAATGAATAATTAAGGAATCCAAACCAGTTCCCCATTATCACATAATCCTTGAATGCTCACTATCATGATATCTGTAACAGAGTCTCAGGTTTCCCATGGTTCCAGGAGGCCAGGTCTTCTTCTAAGGCAATATGTCAAATCTACATTACCTAACCAGTGTAATGAGGCCCTAAAACTAACTTAAGCAGCTCAGTGAGGATCACTGCAGTGTTTTGGTGGTCTTCTGGTAATAGCAAATTGAAACAGGGAATCATTTGCCTTTCTGACTTTCTGCTGAAGGTGTGGTCAGAGGAAAATGGCAGATGCAATGTCTAACAGTGTGCTGCAAATGCAACTGAATGTAAGAAACAATAGCCCTCATTGGTTTAGTTTAGTAGAGGGACTGCCCTGCAGAGAACAGCAGAGCAGGCAATTTCTAATGCAAGCTTTAAGCAGTTGCCACCTTTTGCCTTGTGCACTTGAGCAATAGACAAGGATCTGACTTAGAGAGCACCTGCATTAATTTTTCCCCAATACACTATTGTACAGAAGAGCAAAATAGGAACCATTACCATAGAATCAAACATTGAAAATATTGTACATTCTACCCTAGTAGCAATTTTTAATATTTGAAGTGGTATCTCTCTCTTCCATGGGATTTGTCTAGGTGATGGATTAAATTACATTGTGAGACTCAGCTTCAAATGTTATCTCATACAATTAGCCAGACATAATTACACAGTAAAGTGAGAGGTTATTAGCAGACATTCACTGATCTTGTTCAGCTGGTGACCTGTTCAGATTCCCATAAGGCAGAGGCCAAAATGGACTACAGCATTTTATTTGACTAGCATTTGTGAATTCATGTATCATTATCTACATATTACCTTTGATTGAGATCTCATTAAAGGTCTCTCTGTCTCATATCAAAATGTCAATAACCCTTCTAAGATGGGAAATGCCATTTGACTAAGGCTGTACTTATTAATCTAATAACTTCAAAAATGATCACAGTAGCTTTTCAGAAAATTATTTTTCCTCATTAGACCCCCATTGTTAAGTTTATTTTTTCCCCTTAAAAAATTAGTGCACTTTCTTCAAAGATACATAACAAGTGGAGTCTGAGAAAACTATTTTTTGAACATGATCCAATGGTAGCAGGAACAAAGTCTAAGTCTAAGAAGAAACTGTATATTGTTCTATAACCAACAGATAGGAATCATAGGCTACAGTAGAATCTGATGCTGGCACACCAGGTGCCAATATGTGCCAAGGTCACCATTGTCTCAACGGCACATTAACATATATTTAGCTAGAAACTGTCCAGTTCATTTGCGGGTTAATATTGATCAAATAGGTACTAGAATTATAATAAAAAGTGTTTTAAGTGTTTGGACTCTTATCAAATGTTTGTGAGCTGCTGCCTGTATTATTCGTATTTACAAAATCTGTGCTCCATACTGTAATGCAATAATTGAGCATTGAAATGTGAACCTCTCTGACTGTATGAATCACCATACAAGAGAGGGATGTAATTAGCATAAAGAACTGCCCTTCTATAGAAATTGTTATGGCCTTCCTGCAAGAGGAGACTCATCGATACCAGATAGGTAAGTCTTACAGCTAGAAACTCCCCATATTTCTATTGAGAAATCATCAACAAAATTACTCAAAACTTACTGTTGCGCTGCTCTTCTCCCCATAAAAAGAAGCCATGCAAGTGGACTCCTCCCATCAGCTGAATTTTTAGCTTGGAGCACATGGAAGAAAAAGAATAAAAACCCCACACCAAAGGACCTAAGGATCTCTGTTACTTGGATTCTGAGGACAGAAGGTGTTTCAAGGCATAAGCAAGAGATCTCCTGATGCTTAGCCTATATAAGCCCTGAAGTTCAAATATAGCTTGTTGATAACAGAAGGCTACAGTTCCTTTTGAATCTAAGACTAACTCATTTGTGTGTCTGTTTGCTTGTTTTAACCCCCATAAATCACACTGATTTCATTTTCCTATTTATCAGGCCTTCACATAGTTCACTATAAGGTAGACCACAAGTGTTGTCATTGTCTTTGGTGAGACCCCAAAACGGCAGCTGACCTGGGGTGACTAGTTCTTTAAGAATAGGCGTAACCTGAGTAGTGCTGTGATTTCTTAATGTAACAAGCCATCTCACCCAGAGATATGCTCATGTGGGTGGCAAGACAGAGTAAATTACAGTCTCGTTGCATACTGTAGTGCTGTGGTTTTCAAACTTTCTTCCCTCAGGACCCCGTTGAAAAAAAAATCATTTATGCCTGCAACCAAAAGTTACATCATTGAGCAATGCATTTCAGTCTTTTGGTGATGGCAGCAGGTAGGGTTGCGATCCAGTACCTAAGGGCCTGTGACCCAGGACTGGGTCTTGACCCTAAGTTTCAAAACCACTGCTCTAATGTTAAGCCTACTGAAGTACCTGAAGAATCTGGACTTGGGGCAGCTGGTTGGTGAAATATGAACTCACAATGAATAGGTATTTGTATCCAATTTTTAACACAGTCTGCTCTGAAACTGGTACTCAAGCTTTCATGTCACCTTTGGGATTATCACAGAGAGTATATTAATTTGTCTGAAGATTCACTCTGTACTGTAGTTTGTTAGGTGGGGATACTTCCCTTCTCATCCCAGCCCATCTAGGGGTCAAGGAGTGTATACTGAACCTGCAAGCTGATGGGCTTTGTTAGATGGAAGGATGTGCCTTCAGTGTCCTGGGCCATCTTTACTTCCTGCCTCGAACTCACATGGAGGTTGCCTGTAGGTGAGGGTAGGACTGAAAAGGAAATTCTCTTTCAGCCACTTATTAGCTGATTCATAGGACTCCACTCCATTTATTAAGACTCCCCTGGGTCAACATCAGGTGTGCATATGCTGCCCTACAATATGGAAGTATTGGATGAAAGGATAAGTGATAGTAGTGATAGATAGAGCCCTGCAAATCCACAGGTATCTGCATCCATGGGTGTGGGTGCAGATAACTGCAGACCCATTGCTGCGGATCAAAGCACGGATGCAGCTTCTATTGTTACCTTATCACAGCGCGATCCATTGCTGAAACTGCTGCACTGTCTGTGTCGGCAGAACCAGGAAGCGCTCTGGCCAATCCTATATTGCGATCTGCCAGCCAATCAGAGTCTCAAGGTAGGACTTGGAGACTCACTGCTGGCCTTTGATTGGCTCACTCCCCTGCCCGCTTCTTCCTTTTCTTGCTTCCAGGTGGCAAGCCATTGCTGTCAATAAGAGATTTCATAGGTGGGCAAAGAAATCTGATAGATAGCACAGCATGCGAGCCACAAACAAGAAAGGAAAAAGTGGGTGGGACCCATATGGGGAATGAACCAATCAAAATCTGAATAGCTGTATGAGAGCCCAAGTTCGGTTGCAGCTGCGGTTACAGATGCAGCTAAATCCTGGCATGCGGATTTCGGATCGGATTAATGTTATCACTGAGCGGATGCGGCTCCACATTTCTGTATCCATGCAGGGCTCTAGTGATAGATAAATAAATAAGAAGATAGAAAGAGGTAATCTATCATTGCAACTGGTGGCAGTGATGGAAAGAAGTTGTAGAGAGCCATTTCCTGGGGCAAAACCGACCTAGGTGCTGGTTGGCATGGACCCCAACATCTCTCACTAACTGAGGCAGAGCTAATCTATATACTTACCCCCTCTTGTGAGGGAAGTTAGGAGGATTCAACATTTGGGCTAAATTGTGCCTTCAATTAGATACAGGGAGATGTAGCTAAGGATGCCAGCTCTCATTTTCTGTGGTTATAAATTTTTAGCCAATTAACAGCATGCCAGAGCAAATTCATATATGAAGGGTGACCATACTTACTGACTGTCCCAAAACATCCCTCCCTGCAGGGCAGAATTCCCTATCATATATACATAATAGGGTTGAGTCTCCCACTTTTAGTGTGTTTAAAGTTGACAAAGTTTTAGCCAGCAACTTTGATTCCATTCTTCTGTCTGTGTCTTCATTCTCTTGCATTTCCTTATCTATTGGCCCTACCCACACTACTCTCCTCTCTGCACACCTGGTAAAGTTAGTAGCAGTGGTGGAGGATGCTAAGAGGCGCATATATATATGAATGACCTTTACACACACACACACACACACACACACGACCTTTCCTTAACTTATTAAAATTAATTCTGAACCTAAGTAACGTTGAATTCTGGGAGGATATGCTGTCTTCTTTGGACATATTAAAGAGATACAACTGCAAAACTCAACTCAATCTTATCTATGGAGCTTTTGTAAAACATATTTCATGATTCCATATTCTTCTAATGCCTCGCAAATATTAAATATTTATCTTATTATTGGTATTAGTATTATATTCCCCATAGATTGGTCTATATATACACGGTCTTATGACTCCATGATGCATCTCATTCAAGCTATCTGCTTTAAAATGGTCCCTAGTTTGTTTTTTTTAATTCAATGCAACATTTAGCACAACAATTAAAATTAGCATTAAATTAGTTACAGTAGTCTTTGCGTGTAACTTTAAGCCTTCAAGAGATAGGTACCATGTACAACAAAGAAATATTCCCCTCATGTGTCTCGTATGCCATGTAGTGGTAATCTATACAAACTTTAGGACTACTATATGTATGACCAATATGACCTGAAGCATTTTGCATTGGAAACAGCAGCATGTCAGTGCACACGGCATGGTCCAAGATGAAGTGAAAGGCATACCACATGATGATTACTACTACCTGATTTAGAAATTCATGTCATAGTTTTCTCACAATAAAGGAATGCTAAATTTTGAGCATATAGACAGCCAGGCAGAGGGAAATGGGAGAAGTTTTATATATTAAAACAATTAAAATAATGGAGTTTTGTCACATCTTAAAATTGTAGCCCATTGTTGATTTTATGGACCGTAAGTCCTCCAGGAATTGTCATGACTACAAAGGATGTGCTAAATTTTACAAGTGAAATCCCTAGTTTAACTCAAGGAGCTGTAAAATCAAATACAGCAAGACAGCTCTCTATTTACTGTGAGTCTGCAGTCTCCTGAGCACAAATTGTTCCAGCAAGGGCCTGGAATAAATTATGTTTAGTAATTTGCCTCTAGATCCACCTGGTTCAGATGGTAGCATACGACTAACTGTTTCTTGGCTAAATCTGCCCACTTTTAGTTCAATCATGTTCCTTTTGGAATTTTGCCATAAAAATGTTGAAAACATGAAGATCTGGTAAATGAGGAATATTTTTGTACCACTGGAATTCCAGTTAAGATGTGAACTCTTTAACCAATTAAATAATGCAAAAGATCAACAAACCTTAGATCCCTAAAGATTTTAAGACAACAGGGTGCATTCCTCCCTCCTCCCCCAAATAAGATTTAAAAAAAAAATCAATAATACATATTTTTGAAAACAGCACAAATTATTATACATTTCATAGCATGAAAAAAATTCTCAAATATAAAAAAAAATCTGCCATGACTTTCTCAACCAACCAACCAACCACTCTCTCTCTCTCTGGCTATGTCTACTCATGATCAGTCCCCTCCTTACCCACACTACTCTTGACCTTAATATATACTGTTATTGGTCTTTGGCTTTCTTTTTGTTTTGGACTCACAAATTCACTCCATTACTAACAAGAGGAATTATGTCACCAGCCTAAAGCTTAGAGGAAGATGGAATGTCCCAATTTCATACAATTACACAAACATTTCATTTTATATATATATGAAAAAACAAGTCCATAAAAAATTCCCCTCTCACTCCTGTGGGTGGTATGTGTCATCCTCAACCTTGGGTCTTCTACCAGAGGCCTGGGAGTTTGAGGGTTCTGCGCAGTATCTTAGCTGTTCCGAGCACTGCACTCTTCTGGACAGAGAACTCTGATGTTGTTCCTGGGATCTGTTGGAGCCACTCTCCCAGCTTAGGAGTCACAGCCCCGAGTGCTCCTACCACCACTGGGACCACTTTGGCCTTCACTTTCCACATCCGTTCTAGTTCCTCTTTCAGGCCCTGGTACTTCTCCAGCTTCTCATACTCCTTCTTCCTGATGTTGCTGTCACTTGGCACTGCCACATCTATCACCACCGCTGTCTTCTGGTCCTTGTCTAGTACCACGATGTCTGATTGATTGGCCAGTACCTGCCTGTCTGTCTGGATCTGGAAGTCCCACA